>VZTQ01003520.1:207075-313611 GCA_013400755.1 Pelecanoides urinatrix | reverse complement strand
GTTGAGCTTTGAAAGGGACTCACGCAGGACCCAGCGGTCCTTTGAGTATCGCAAGCCTGAAAGATCGCAAGCTCTGAGAGGTGTCCCACTAAGAGGGAGATGCTGGGTGCAGCCTGCTGTGGTTCAGGAGAGCTCAAAGGGCCTCACTTAGGACCACCGTTTATAGGTGCACAAGATGATTGGCTTTAGTCATCCATAAATTTCCATCCTGGCCACCATCCCAGGTGGTAATTACTAAAAAATTCTCAAGGTTTCGGTGGTGTTCTACTGGACACCTGGGCCAGGCAGTAGAAGTATGTTCCCAGCCTCAGCTATGCAGAGTTTCTGATACAGTCAAGGAGCGCTCAACTGCCAGACTTCAGTACACCAAGGCCGAGGTTTCATGGAAATTTCTGAGATCAACAAGGGGCCCAGGGAAGAAAGGGAGGATATGAATGCACCACCACATACAATTATAATACAAATCGCAAAGAAGATAAATGCTAAGCAGTTTAAGTTTCCCTTAAAATTAGGAGAGGTTGCTTTTTCTTTTTCAGTGTGACTAATTTCTGTTCATTTCTTGAAGGGGATTACGGACACAGCCCAAACCATCTATGAAACTGCTGCTCGTGAGCATGAAAACAGAGGAGTAACTGGAGCAGTAGGAGGAGTCCTCCGCCAAATTCCACCAACTGTGGTGAAACCTTTCATTGTTGCAACAGAGGCAACCTCAAATGTTCTAGGTGGAATGAGAAACCAGATCAGGCCAGATGTGCGTCAAGAAGAGTCTCAGAAGTGGCGCCTTGGGGAGGATTGAGATTGTAAATCTGGCTCAGCAGGCAGGTAGCAAGGCTGGAAATACAGAAGATTGTCCCTTTGGCAGCTTTAGGTGGAGCTCACTTTGTTCTGTCATTCTCATCTCAGGAACAAAAGAGATTTTCAATTATTATTAGCAAAACATCCAACCAAAAATATTTATGAAATGAAAAGCAAATTGGTACTTGCTTATGCTGCGTGTTACCAATACATTTGGTAGATAGTGCCAAACATAGCGAAGCATGCGCTGCCAACTCAGAGACATGCTTGCTCTATTCCATTTACCATATTTTTCTTGGTAGATTTAACATCTGAAGCAGTAGCCTGTGTGGTGAAACTAAGTATACTTTAAAGATGTTTTCTAAGCATAGTTAAAGACCTGTCTTCAATAAAGGGCTCTGCAGATGCTCTTCACAGACTAAAGGATAAAGGCTTTCATTTTGGACATGAGACATGAAGGCTATGTAATGTGGAAGCAGATAATACAATACTGTTTAGTGGTCATAAGCATCGCTTTTAGTGTGGCACTTACAGCAAGGGCAAGCTTGATAATCATTCAGAATTTAGATTCAGTGTTGATATGCCTATGAACAGGATTTGTTCCTAAATATTAAATACCTACTTTTGTGGGTCTTCGAAGAACCTGAATGTTGCAGAAATGTTCTGTTGTGTTGCACTTTAAAGGATATGGCCTGTATATTGTGCTTTTTTTATAGTGTGAATAAAATGTAATGTGCATTATGCTTTATGTGGTTTAGAAGCTTACACAAATTATTGAAAAGTGCATCATTTGATGATGATCCTACAGAAAAAGTGTCTTAAATTTGTTTAAACTACTCATATGTAAAAACACTTTTGTCTTCTGTTACACTAATTACAGTGCTAAAAATAACTATTCTTCAGGAAAACAACAGTTAAATATTATTGTGGCCAACAGTTCTTTGTAAGAATGAGAAATCTGAAGTAAAGTAAAAACAAATTATTTCAAAATTTCATAGTTAAAATTCTATAGAGACTTCATTTCAATAATCTGCTTTTATTTAAAGTTCATATTCTTGCAAAGTTGCTGCTCTCTCAAGGTATTTTTAATTTAAATTGTGCATCGTCAGTTATTTGACAATGAGTATTTGGGGTCATTTAATTTGAACTGGGGATGGGTGAGAGGATTAAAAAAACCCAAAACAAAACAAAAACCAAAAAAGGACCTTCAAAAATCAAAGTTGGTACTGACATAATTTACAGTTTAATAGGTGATCAGAGTCTCCACAGAGCTTTATTAAGCAACTGACATTGCGCCATTTCTGGGCAGTTAAAAGGCTCAGCATTAGCTGTGCAGGAATAAACTCCTTTTCCTTGTATCAACAAAAACTGGAGGATAAAAAGTAAAGACTATTCTAAATAGAAAAATATTCATTTTGAATTTCAACAACTTAACACTTTGGATGACTAGCCAGAATGTAAGTTCATCATAGTCCTGTGCTTGTTGTAAGTGGAAATCCTGCAAATAAGCTGTGTGGAAAATCTCCACTGAAAGAGGGACATCAGATGCTTTTGATCAGACTTCAGTCTCTAAGGGTGACAAGGAAGTAGTTTCCCTCTCCTTTATTTAATACCTGCCACTAGCAAAAACTTTGCTGATGGGCCTTACAGGACAAGTAGGAGTGTATGAAGGAAAATAGTTACGGCTTGTTCATCTTGATATTATACTAGCTATTCCTGAACACCAAAGAATCTGGCTGGAGGGTAAATGATTTGAAAATGTCCCCTCTGCTGGGAAGACTTCTGCAGTCTGTTTTATTATTTTTCATAAAATAAAACTTCACTTACAAACAAATTCTTGCATTGGGTGACAGGTGATATACAACATTTTGTTTTTATTCACTGGAATATTCTAAGTTGTGGTACGCTTTAAGACCTGGTTATTTCAGTTAAACGACTTGCTGTAAGCAGAAGGAGATGCTTTTGAGAGGACAAATACCTGCAGATTTAACGATGTGAAATATTTTCTGATGTAAAAATACTTGATGCAGTTCATATTTCTGTCCAGTAATTAGAGAGCTCTGCTTTAGTGAGAGCTGAAAGCTTGAGCATTTTGCACAGGAATGAGTTCCATGTTTGCAATTTGGCACCTCCTGAATGCCTTCTCAAGAAGTGGCGATGAGTCAATGCAAGTAAGTAGCAATGCATCATTTTCATTTGCAGTTACCATACTATGTAATTGTGGCTGGTCCAGTTTGTCCAGTTAATTGGAGTATGCTGTAATAGTATAAATCTACATATTTTCTTCCTTTCTGACATTGCTGAAAAGGAGCAGTGGCATTTCAGTGTTCATTTAATTTTCAATTCTGTCATGAACTGATTGTACTGCAATGCAATTAGAATATATTTTTATATGACGGCATGCTGTCAAGGTAAAACATTTTTATAGAGTATCTCTCATTGTCAGCAATACAGATTGTACAAATTATTAAACTTCACTTTTCACTGTGTAAACCCTTGCATTTACTGCTTGCACTTTATTGAGCCTTTTCAGTGAAATTGATTTAAATTTTTTTCCCACATTTTATTTTTACAAGCAGTTTCTTAATTTTTGGATGTATATTCTGCATTGTTTTTCAGTTGTATCATGATCTTCCAGTGTTGGAAATGTTTAAAAACAAAACAAAATCCAACAAAAAAACAACAACCAAAACCCACAAAACTTGCTAAACTAGTCTTTACACTAGGACCTTGTTTTCGATGTGTCTTGTATGGAGTAGCTTGTGTGTTAAATCAAAAAGTATATATCCTGTATGAGAAGGGATTCATCAAATGCTCTGCTCAATACTGGTAGTGTGAAAACTTTAAAAAAAAAAATACACAAAATGATATTTGACTCGACATACTAACTGGAAATGGAAGCCTATGGGTACATTACTGTATTTTCTGTTAGCATGAGGAGATCTGCAAAAATATTGTTGTACTTGAATTTTCCACTGAAATCGGTTGGCTATAGATACTAGCACTTTTCATATTTGTAGTGGCTGCAAACTGTCACAGTCCATGTTTAATGTTGCAATTCTCTAATGTTGAACTGACTAACTCTACTACTGCTACTACTATTACTTAGTCTGATACTGTCCTGATAGACAGAACTGGGTCATCTGGAGTTTTCTTAAGCATCCTGGCACTTCAAATAATACAATGATAAGTGTCTGGGAAGTACCTGAAAAAAGACAGTCATCTTTTGAAAAAACAAAACCAAACCCATGGTTCATGAGAATCTTAGCAGTGACTGAGAGCAACAAATCATCACATCCATGCAAAGGCAGCTTCCATTTTCTTTCCAATATCAGTTCACAGTTCCTAAATACTGCAGCTTTTTAGCAATGCAGTGTATCCTATGCGTACTTGCCTAATTGTGAGTATTAGATCAGTCACCAGTGAGTTCATATGTGCTTAAGGGATATGTCTTTTTATTTTCTCATTAAGTGGTTGATAGTGAACATCCGTCGCTTGCTTTCATTTACAGTTGCTTAACTGAGTTGCCAAGAAAGGTTTCTTAATAAACCAAAAAGCTGTTAAATGGTTATGTACAAGACATTCTTACTGAACATGATCCATATACCTGCAAATGTGATACTGATGTTACTTTAAATATTGAAATGTATGCATTTTGTAAAACAGTGAAATCTAAGAATTTGTTTAGAGTAGTTAAATACTTCTAAATCTTTTAAATATCTTAAATCCCTCAGCAATATAAGCATTGTCAGAAAAGGTGTGGGTATTTATGTCAGTTTGGATCCCTAGTGTGCATGGTTCTCTCAGTCTCCAGGCCTCATGATTTAAGCTTCTGACAACTGTTTTAAGTTGCGCTACGTGCTGAATCTTGTTTACAATTAAAAAATGAGATACTACAAATTAAGTACATAAATACAAATCATGCATTTGTACTGGATTTCTTAATAGTCAGGTAGCTCAGACAGGAACACAGCAATTTGTGTATATGTTTGTGTATATTTTTTACATTTTTTGCATTTATAGTAGTTTTGTGGTATTGTTTGTATATAGTTTGCTAGTGTAAAGAATGTAATCTCATGAAATAGAAACCACTGTTGAAAGGAATTGACTATTTCAACTTGAGTTATTTTGCTTAAAGTTCATGTCCCCTCAGTATGTCTTTGAGAATTATTTTTGACCATAATTTATATGGCACCAAAAGTGTATATTTTAGCTTATTAAAATGCTGAAAGGCCTGAGTGCAAATAGGTTGTCCTGTTAAATATGTTTAATGGAAAAAATACAAATTTGTAACAATACATAAATAAATATCTTAATTTGTTCCTTGAGTTGGTTTTCTCTAACTGAATATAACTAATGTAGAAAACAGTCTCCCAAAATAACAGAAGTTAACTGTAGAAGCTTTTTACCTACCCGGCTATACAGCTGTACCTCAAAAATTAAAAAAAGTTTTATACTGGAAAAAAAAAAACTTTAAAATTGCATGGAGTTCAAAAGCTAGGAAATAAATTAACCTTGCTGATACAACTTTAACTTGCCTCTGTAGTGCATCAACAAAGCGCTCTTTAATGGTATGATCACATACTGTGTCTCCCATAGGCCTGTTGCCACATTTAGTTACTGAGTATGTATTTCTTTCTTCCACATATGGTGAGATTTTAAAGCTTTATTAGCTTCCAAATCCTGTAGAGAATGCAAAATAATTAATTCCTTTCAAGATGTTTGTGTGATGCCCACTTCACAGGCATTTAGTTAGAAGCATCTGAAAAGAGATCTTAGAAGGCTGAGTACTGACTGGGTAGTATTAAATACTGGTGGCAGTGCTAGATCCCTGAATGATGAGAGACATGACAGGTGTAAATAGTTTTCTACTGTATAATGCCTGGGTAACTATTGTGTCTAACAGTAACCCTTCATTTTAGAAGGAAGCTGACTCCCACCCTGTGCAGCTCCTCCTTTCCCTTTTCTTAAGCAAAACGTCATATGAATTAACTTCCAATTTCAGGTTTTTTTATTTAAAAGCTCTTATTTTTTTTTTCTTTATTTAAGGAAGAATTATAAGAATTATATTCTGTATAAGAATGAGAGAGAACAAGAGAGGGTTTTTTTGGAAGCAAGATGGACAAGTTTCTTCTCATCTTTTCTAAACATTGCTCATAAAAGTGATCAAGGATATTTGAACAAATGCTGTGCTGAGGGGAAATATGGACCACAAAGGATAAATAGGGAACAGCTTGGAATTAGTCATTGATCATCCTAGGAAAGTATGAAAAATTAGAGGAATGTATTTCACTTGTACCCAATGCTTTCTTTCATAGATCAAAAGTGGTAAAGTTGCAAACTCCCCTGATTTGCAGTCTGTGCTTCCCTGGATTTTTGAGACTCATCTGTCACTCATAAGAAAACAATTATATAAAAACTACTAGTTCGTGCTTCTGTGAATTTAAGTCTGTTGTAATTCTAGCTTGTATCTACAAAACTTATATCCACATGACCAGAATACCAGGCTTCGTTTTGCACAGATGAGCCCTAGGGAGATGATACAGGATGGCACAAGCTGGGATCATAACCCAAGGAAAGTGTCAAAGATCTATTTCTCTTTATAATACTGAGGCGTACCAAGGATACTCCTGATGTGTCCAGGTTAGTCCCAAGAGCAGAGGAGACTGAGACTCCACATCCTATGATGCTCCAACTAACTGAGAATTTATGGGAAGCCACAGGTATGACATAACCCCTGGAACAACATTAGCTGGTGTCCTTGAACTGCATTCCTAATTGAGGATGACCCAGGCTGAAGTGTTCCTTTTTTTTTTTCCCCCTCTTTTTTTTTTTTTTTCTTCTTTCCTGTTAGTCATTTTTGTTAATAAACTTTCAAATGTGGTATTAAATGATGTTTTTTTCTGCCAATTCATATCTCTAGCAAATAGTGTTTTAAGCCATCTGATATTATCATAGATGGTAAAAGACTGCATAAAGCTGCCTTTTTGTGGCAGATAAACTGAGGTTTCAAAGCTATTTTGTTCTAAAGTGGAGTGATTAGATGAAAGCAGAATTTACTGAAGGGCAACAGTGAAGTATTTATGGCCCCACAGGCAAGGAAACAGTTCAAGCTCTGTAGATGTTTGTCATGAGGATTTGTGAGATGGTTATATGTATAATTCTGTTCTCAGCCGCTCATTTGTGTATCTAATTATTTGCTCTGTTGTTTATTTCATTCTGTACTAAGAGTGTGAGTGTCAAATTTGGCTCTTGCAGGCCAAGAGTGGAAGCCTCCAGGGAGGAGAAGAGGTGTGTGCCTCTGTAAGCAGGAGGAAAGTTACTTCAGTTTTGGGGATATGGATTACCTGTGCCTCAGCACAGAACTCAACAAAATGGGACTTGGTCCATTGTAGCTCACGGGCACAAACATAAAATGAGTAACAGTAGTGAGCACCTCTTAGCTGGGTCAACAAGAAAGCTTTAACCTTCATCTTTAGACTTTTAACATTTGGCAGTTGTTTGGTACTGAAGATTTGCTGGTGTCTGTGACAACTCCATGAATCTCACAGCACTTCTTTCCTTTCTTCCTTTCATGTCTTCTGTCTGTTCAGTTTGAAAATGCTTCCTATTGTGTGTACAATGCAGTCTGAGGGAGGCTTGTGGCTATTTGTAAGTGAAAGGAGTTGAGTTTGAGGGCATTTGACAGTACTGCGCTGTGCATTGTAACACTGGCAGTTCTTGGCCAAATGGCAGGTCAAGAGACTGGAAGAGGTGCAGGCGTGGTGTGCTGAACCATGAAAGAAGAAACACCGCAGGGTGTGCTGTGAGAGTGTTCATAAGACCATGGCATGGGTATTGCTAGATGTGTGTTTTGCTATGACCCGTATTGTACGGATCTGGATCCATTGCAGATGATGGAAAGCCAGAGAGCACGTGGACCTGGCAGTGATAGATAGATACACGTGGGTATATGTGTGTGTGACAGACGTGTGCGCAAACACTTGGTACTGTGGATGCAAAGGTAATAGAAAAGCAAAGCACAACATAAGAGGATGGACGTAGTAGTGCTCAATTGTATAAACAGGTTCTTCATAAAAATACAGATTTTTAGGAAATACAATTCCTGGTATTGTTTATCTCTTTAGTAATATTTAACAGATCTGAAATATTTCCTGGAATTATTCAATAAAATAAAATGCTTCACTGTCATTATGGCCTGTCTGTGTATTCAGTGCCAGAAGTGTTTTTTAGAGCACTAAAGGTATTTATTTTAAACATGAGGCTTTCAGTGATGCTCTTGAGTTCCGTTTTCACTTGGCCTTTCAGAGCTGTTTAGTACCTTGTTATAATGGTGTTTGCTCTTCTTGTGCTTTTCCATGTCACTTCTGCCTCTGAGTGCTGACTTTCCTCAGAACAGTCAACAGGCCAAACTCAGCAGATGTAGACGAGGGGGGAGCAATTATACCAGTTCCATTGGAGGCAAACCCTCTTACTTGATAGTTGAATTTCGTTCACACCAGCCAAAAGTATTATCCCAGGGCACAGTTTTCTATTTTTACTGTTCTTCTTTCCGAAGAGCTGTAACTTAATACCGTGTAGCCCCTTTTTCCTTTTCCCGACCAGAGGTGATGCCCCTCCAGGTAAACTTGTTAATATAGTGAAGTTTGACAATTCATTCAAAAAGAGAAATGACCTCCAAGTTTGAGAAGATCTGTTGACATGGGATTGTAAGCTGGGCCCTGTCTCTTTGCATTATCCCATGGACACGGCAGAAACGACAGGAGGCAATTACAAAGGAGCACGTCCCACTACATTAACCATTAATGCCTCTACATTGTTGCCGTAAGCCTCTCATAGCATTTAATGCAAATATCCACACTGACGTTGAGAGAAGGTTTTCAAATGCAATTTTCATCATAACCATCTTTCCCTGTTGTCCTCGGTCTGAATTTTTACTGATGCTGCTTCCCATGAAGCCCCAAGAATAGTTTTTAACAGATACTTGTGAAGATGCAGAAGAGGTCATTGAGGATGATGAATAAAGATCAGCAGTATTTTTATTTTTGCCACCCCTGAGCTTTTCTGGTAAGTGCTTTTGTGTCTGAATTACTTGATTGATACTGCTACCCTGAGGAAAATCACTTGAATTTAAACTTGCCATGCAAACAGAAGAAAGAAAAAGTAGATTTTTCATATTAATGTTGAAGACTTGAAAAATGTTTGGGTTTTTTTTTTTTTACTACACATTTTAGACAGGTCCACTGGACCCCTCTGTGTTGCTGAGTAGTAGCTCTTAATACTTGTTGCTTTTGCAAAACTCATCTCTGCAGCAAAGGTAATATAGGGGAAGGACAGTAAAGTGAGTTCATCTGCCCAAAGAGACTGCAGAGCTGAGGAGGAAAGCTATGTGTGTGAGCACCCAGCCCTCCTGAGGAAGGATGGAGAGGTTTGTTTCCAAAACACAGACAGTGTCTTTCCCTGTTGGTAGGAACAGAGGGCCTTTGGGGCCATGGGCCCCTTCTGAGCTTCCCCTGTGTTCTGGGGACCCAGCCCTGAGCGCTCCCCGCCGCGGGTCCCGGGCCAGGGCCATCAGGTGCAGGGACTGAGGAGCACACGGCTTCCTTCCTGTCTGTAGCGTACCAGGATCACTCCCTTTCCTTTTCTGAGGAGATATTGTTTCAGCCAATTTGTGATGCGAGTCAGGGAAGGTCTAAACTGTCAGAGAAAGCTAAGCAAAACAGCAGCTCAGTACACCTTGTTTTTACTGTAAAATCCCAATTACAGCAGCTCAGCACACCTTGTTTTTACTGTAAAATCCCAATTGAAGAAACATTTTCTCCTGGTTTTTGTCCTATGCTCATTTAAAAAAATATAAAATCTGTTCTCCCCCTGCATTTTGTATGACTGCTGCATTGCATAGGAGAATAAACACCTGGGGCTTAGCTTGCTGCAACATGCTGTGATGCTGGGACTCTGGTTTTGCACAGCTGCCCACGGGGGGCAGGTGGCAGGCTGCTCGTACCTTCTCCTCTGTTCTCAGCTGCTGAAAAAATCCCTGGAAGCATACAGCAGAACTGAAAAAGTGAAACTGTGTCCCTGCCTATTTATAGCAAGGGTAAAGTGAGAGTTTGAGGAGAACTGAAAGAGAAGACTCCTTCAAATTCTTTACTGTTTGAAAATTGAAGGACCTGCTTAGAGTAGAGCAAAGAACTGGGAGTGTTTTGATGGAGTTTTGTTAGTCCCCAGGGGAACTTCCACATGACCGAGTCTGTCTGCTTTGCTGAAAGCTGTTTCCTTCTTCAGATCACTTTTCTGTTTAAGATCAAGTTCACTGTGTTAGGTTCCAGGCAGCAAGAATTTGTATTCCTTAGGCATTTCAAAATCCTGAATTTCTCTACAAAGTATTTCCAGAAATATCAGCTGTCACTCTAATGCAAAAAAGTTTGAAATGTATTTTCAGAATAGCTCTTGTTTACATAAAAACTGGCAACTGATATTGTCTTCTATAAATCAAACTTCATCCCATGTACCAATTGTGGGATAGAAACTGTGTGGAGGATAGCACATGAGCTCTACCGGCTCAGGACACAGAAGGTGCTGGATAATCACCATTGAGATCTATGGCTGATGCTAAAGGCAATTTTAGGTGTTATCATATGTAGTTCTAGCTGGGCAAATCTACATCCTTGTATGGATTGTAATTGTGACTATGATAGTAATATTCCAGGAAGTCAAAATGTATGTGAAAGAAAAATAGACATTGCACTTTCTGCAACAATTAAAGAAAATCTTTTATAAGGCTTAGCAATAATTTCCCCAATTTTTCTCATCTTCAGAGGAGAAGTTTCTAGTTGTTCATAATGAAATGCTGGGGTTAAGCCTTCAGAAGAAACTCATCATACTGGCAGGAAGTACTAACAAGAAAGTGACTGCTACAGAAGAAAATTAATTGTCTTAGTATTAGCCAGTCATTCACAGAGACCAGGGAAAGTCACCGCAAATTAAGTACTGCTGTTTTCCAAGCCATCCACAACTGAAGTGATACCTCTTAATATAACCAAGGCCACATTAATCACCGACAATACACTAGCTCCTCTTTCAACAGAGAAAATGATTAAAGGCTTATTTAGAAAATATCTACATGGCCTCTCAAAGAATAGTGGTAATTGCTTTGTATTGCTATGTGAAAAATAGTTATATGCATTGTTTAGAACGAAGAGACTCTGAAAAACGCATGAAGAATATTTGAAAATTGAAAAATTATATTACGGTCAAATAACTTGAATCATGACAGTGTAGTGGCATGTTAACTTTAGCAGACATTATTCTGTCCATTAATGGAATGCATCAACATGGTGCATTTTAGCTGCATGACTCCCGCTCATACGGTGTGATGCTGCTAAAAGCTCATGTGCCGTTTGGACAGTTCAGGACATGGTTTCCCTTAGTAAATTCAGTTCTGTGCAGAGGGGACTCAGTCAGGGAAGGAAGATGGTGGAAATGGGATAAGGAAATATTTCTCCTGCTTACCAGCTTTCAGTCTAGCCAAAGAACCATCTGGTGTGGCCTTTTTGTCAAAGTTGAGTCCTGCACTGAAATGCCTCCCCTAAAAAGACAACCTTACAGCAAGTTTGTGCTTTCTCTGGATGTTTTTTCAGTTTTTAATTTGGAAAATGTTGTAGTTCACTTTTACCTAGCAATTAAACAAATGGTGTGTTTTTTTGACAAATATGATGGTTTTGTTGGGATGCTGTTCTGCTAGAATCAAATGTTGTTCTCCATGTCTTTAACCTGCAAAAACCTGTTAATAGTCTTAATGAGGTATTGAAATACCTGGAATTGATGACAAGATGGTTATCTCCAGAAAAATATAATCTCTGATAAACAGCCAGGAGTCATGGTTTTACCTGGGGTAAAGAACTCCTTGTGTCTATGTATTTCCTATGAAATTATACTGTCTTGGGTTTTGTATATATTTACATTTTGGTCACAGAGGGGCTTAAGCTGTCCTTCACCCCTCTTTCTAGCAGCTACTCCGTCCGTGTCCTGCTCTGCCTCCTAAGCTGTGCCAGGATACCCAGTTTTGTGCGTACGTAGTGAATTAGAACAAGAACTAGATAATTAATGGTTTGCTGGGGTTTAACCTAGATTACTTTCCTGATTCAGTTCATCACATCTACAAATCCAGCTGTCCTGACTCAGCTAAAGCAGAAAGAACAAACGAGTGGAGAAGTCCAGCTGGGGCAGGACAAATCAGCAGAGTCTTTGAAAGCAATATATGGGCAACTGTGGCCTCAGCAAAGCTCAGTTACCTTTACCTCTTCATTCGCTCTCTGGGAGAAATTAAAAAGAATCCACCAACTCGTAAGTAGACTGCCTATGAGCTCTTATAGCTGTTGTTATCTGTCATAGTAAGATATGACTTATTACTGGTTTTGGAAACACAGCTTGATATTTGCCTATCAAACTCACTCTCAAAGGTGTGTTCTCTGCTAACCAAAACACGAGTAAGAAATCTCTTAACTTTTCTTCCTTTTCTGCTTCTTCTCTTTTTAAGTAATGGAAGAGCTCTCATTATCTCGCTGGTCTGTAATTATGAGGTTTACTAAGTCAACACTGATATGCATGTGTTAGTTTACCATGAGTTACAGTATGAATTAGCCTTGACAAAAACGCTGCAAGATTTGATCTCTCTTCTTTGGTTTTTTGCAACATTGATATAGTAGAAAAAACCTTGATAGCCAGCATCTTGGAACAATGCTTTCTATTCTGCCTGCATCTCTGTTTGTGCTGGGAAAAATCATACTGTACTGTCTCGGTGAGATGATACTGGTGCAGTTTTAATGCCAATTATGATACTAGTTTAATTGGTCTAAATGTCAGATTCTGCCAGTAGCTCAGAGGATAGTGTGGAGACCGGTAAAGACTCAATAACATTAAAATATGTACAGAGCTGGCCTTAACTTGCTTTACCTACCACTTGTAACTTAGCAAGTGCATTTTATATGCTCTATTTATTTCTACATGGTTTAAAAAATCAAACTTTTAAGTGTCCACAAGGCTTGACTGGGATTAATCTTGCATGACGATAAAATTCAGCAGAACAATTAAACAGAAGTCAATCGAAGTTAGTAACATACATGCTTAAGTGTTTTTCCTAATAAGTGAGCATGTCCTTAAATGTTTGCTTGAAAAGGGACTTCGAGTTCTATACAAATAGCTAAAATTCACAGAACTGTGTGGAGCGTGACATGTTGTAGGTGTTTAAAGCAATGGGATGATCTATCTTCTCAGATACCTGACTTTATGAAAAGACTCTTGGATTTTAACCGTTATTCAGCTTAATAGATTTGCTATGGTGTATTTGTAAATCCGTTCAGATTTTCACTGGCAGCATGGTAAAGTGATAGAGAAAAACTTTGTTGCAGTGACTGTAGCTGGAATTAAACACTTGGAACCCTAATTCTTCTGGAAAAGCAGTAATTCATTGCTACCAGGAGAGGCTGCTCAGCAACTGTTTCTTGGCCATACAGCTATGCTAAGAAAGAAAACCTAGCAGGGCTGCAGCTCTGCCTGTGTCAGATGTTCGCCTGTGCCCCCCTTATTTCAGACAGCTTGTTCGAAAGGTCCCTTCCCCTCCTGCGTGTGTGTGTGTGCATGCACACTCTTACCAAGCCTTTTATGACGCTCTGAAACATCGGTCACTAGTGAAAAAAATGCTATTTGTGCCACCAGAGATCTGGGCCTGGCTGGTTTCAAAACTCCTGAGCATAAGACGGGCATCACTCTGACTTTTAATAGAAAAATGATGTAGCCTTCATCCTTTCATATTCCCTTTTTTAGCCAGAGCCCCTGTTAGAATTTTTTTTTTTTTTTTACCTCATGGACCTTTTCTTTCCAGGCCAAATTGCTCTTTGTCTGTAAGACTTCTGTTTATTGCTGTCCGTGATCGCCTCTACTTCATTCAAGACTAAGCACACAATACAAAAGCCTAAGCTTCAATTTTTTACTCTCAAATGTTTCTCACAGAAAATCAATGCTTTTGTTTATGAGCTCACACTTTGTGAGTGTGTTAAAGATGAGCCCAAAAGACCTCTCTTATTTCCTTTCACCTGCAGAGGCAAGGTGAAGGCTATGTCTACACAACAGCTTTCTTCCTCAATTCCAAATGGTGCCTTGATCTCTAAGTCACCTGTAAAAGCTTCCAACTTTCCTAAAATGTGAGTTTAGTACTCAACTTCTGGACATCCAAGAGCCCTGGCTCAGTGTTCAGCTCAGGGTTTGCAATCCACACAATGTCATGTGGATGTAAAAATTCGCCAGGATCCTGGTCCAGAAGCATCTCCTGAGCACACTTGATTCACATGAAAGTCACTGAAATAGCTACCACCATCCTCCCTCTCGCATACAGAGTGAAAATGCTCGTTGAGAGCAGTTTCACATCAAGTAAATTCATGTTTTGCGTCCATCTTGTAGCTCTGAGTTTTGTACACATTATTACTTTGGAATCACTTGCATGTATTTGCATATGTATTTCTATTTGGAGGACTTGTCAGCAACATACATTAGGAATGGAAGGGCAAGTCAGTCGTTAGTGTTGTACTGTCACTGTTTCATGGTGTTAATTCCAGAGCTCCTGCTCCATGGTTTACGTATCTATTCATGTAAACACAGGCAATTCTGAAGGCATAACTGCTCTTTCGTCATCAGACACACTTTGGAATAATTCTGGGACAGTTTTAGGCAGGACAACGTCATGTCTGCCATGAGGCTTTTTTTTTTACATAGGAGATACGGCAGCTAAGGGCTTGGGGAGTGATGAGCAGGTCAGTGAGTTCTGCATGGTGTTTGAAACAGCCAGCATCTAGCTCTGTATTGCCAAGCGCTGCTTCCCTGGTTGCTTCTTTTTGAGTAGAGACTGCATGGGCAAGGCAATAAATGTATTTTTAAAACTGCATTGGAAGGTTTGAGAGTAACCAAGCAACAAAGGTAATATATATTAAAAATGTAGTATACAAAAGGGCAAGGCAGCAAGAATTCTTCTGCTAATATCCAAGACATGATTAATTCTCTGCACCGTCACAGAAGTGTGAATCCAGACTAGCCTTGTTGCAGATGAAGGATCCATGGTGTTGGAAACTGCCTCTGTAGCCTTGTAGTCCTCCATGTTCACATCTTGCAGTGCCTGTAGTTAGAGATGAGTCTGTTAGAGATTGTCCCTTGGAGAAGGCAGTTAAGGGACAACAGTGCTTTGCAAGAAGTGTTTTTGTGATATTGCACTACTGTTTGGGGAATCTGTGTTTCTGCCAAGAGAACTTTAAAAATGGTATGACATTCAGCCCCAGGGTCTTCCTATAACTCAGCAAAAACTCCTGCAAGGGTGCAAATCACATTCCGGTTAAATGACTTAAGCAAAGCTGTTTGCCATCACCTGAGCTCTGGTCCAGTTTTCTTAAGTGGGCTATGCATTATTTACCACTGGGAGGAAAAAGGCAAACATGATTAAAGCCATTGTATTGGCTAGAGAACAGACTAACAACGGGGATAATTTGGCATTTAGGTTCATTACATCAATGTATATGCACCACTGTCATTGATACTGCTTTGCTATCTAATTGTACAGGTCCTTAAACTTCTGTTGTTAAAAATCCCAGGGACATCTGCAACTCTGTCAGTGAACTGGCAGAATCACACAACCCTTGGCAGAGCCAAACTTTTGGGGGGATATCTTGATCCAAAATTCTGCTGGGAGCCACAGGCCTGGAGTCCCCCACCTAAACCGCCCAGTGTAGCGTAGTGAACACGTTCCATGTGTTCAGATCACATGGAACTCATCAGAAAGAGCCAGGGAAAGCAGGGTGGAAGAGCCCAAGGAAAGGGTTCGTCCACCTGCTAGTTCTCAGGTTAGACATGGCACATGTCACATGTCTTTTCTTCACCTGAGATAGAGTGGAGACCTAAACACAGTTCTCCAGGTTCCAGGAGACCACCCTCACAAAAAACTGTACTCTAGTTCAGCAGTGTGCCTTTCTCAGCCTTGAAGTTGTTGTTTCTTATATGATAACTAAAATCTCTAAGGACTGTTGGCTCTCTGCTCCCCTGTTACAATGCCATATGTGTCCATTTATAGTTAATTTTTTCACTTTTTCTTCTCTATTTGTGACCCAGTGCATGTATAAGAATTGTTTAAATCTGTAGGTTGAAGGAAGTGATCCTTCTCAGCACTGGCAAGGCCACATCTGGAGTGCTGCAGCTAGTTCTGGACTCCCTGGTACAAGAAAGTATGGACTTACCAGAGTGAGCGCAGGTTTGCTAAGATGATGAAGGGACAGGAGCACCTCTCCTGTGAGGAAAGGCTGAGAGACCTGGGACTGTTCAGCCTGGAGAAGAGCAGGCTCAAGGGGGATCTTATCAACATGTATAAATGCCTAACAGGAGTAATGAAGAAGAGAGCACCAGACTCTTCTCAGTGGTGCCCAGTGACAGGACAAGAAGCAATGAACAGAAATTAAACCACATGAAATTCCATCTCAATGCAAGAAAACATTTTCCTACTGTGAGGGTGGTCAAGCACTGGCACAGGTTACCCAGAGAGGTTGTGGAATCTCGGTCTCTGGAGATACTAAAAACCTGACTGGATGTGGTCCTGGGCAAATTGCTGTAGCTAACTCTGAGCTGGGGGGTTGGACTAGGTGATCTCAGGAGGTCTCTTCCAACATAAATGAGTCTGTGATTCTGTAATGTGAACTTTAGCCCTAGGTGCACACTGCTTGGAAGCAATCTGCCTACTGTTACAGAATATCTATAAAGCAGGATGCTGAGATTTCAGAAGATTACTAACATTGCATTTGGCAGTGTGCTTTCTTCATCTTTTATCTATCTGCAAACAGGGAGAAAATACTTTGAAATGTTTGAACTAAACAATTTGAAGTATTTGTCTCATACAAAATATGCACTTAGCAAAAGTCATGGAAAACAGTTTAGGTTACCACAAAATTCTGTGTAAGTATCCTTAGGAGCTTTTTCAGCTGTTGACAGANCAGTGAATGAATTCCTTGTTTTGCTTTGCTTGCATGTGCGGCTTTTGCTTTGTCTATTAAACTGTCTTTGTCTCAACCCACGAGTTTTCTCATTTTTACTGTTCTGATTCTCTCCCCCATCCCACCAGGGGGGAGCAAGTGGTTGTGTAGTGCTTAGTTGCCAACTGGGGTTAATCCACAACACCTTCCTACCTCTCTTTCTTGGCAATAGCATTTCTGAATATGTTTTTGCAGGAAGGACATTAATCCTTTCCTGTTACCATGTGAGCGAGCATATATCCTTAGTACTTCTCAGTCCCCTGGCTCCTCTCATGTATGCTCATGCACTCAGTCTTTCTGCTTCCCTCTGTCCCATCTTTTGAGGCCTCAGATGCATATCTCATATAAAAGACAGGCTTTCCCCTGTTGATTGTTTGTAGTACACTGCTGTTGTCCCTGAAGCAGCTCAAATGTTGCTGATGAGCGATACGTATTCCTCCTTTTCTGAGGAGCTGACAGCATTGCCACTTCACCCTTGGGAATGCAATAATATCCTCAGTTACTTGGAGTACATTCAAGTCATCTTGCACCAGTTGTTTGAATTTCAGCACAATGTGGCACAATACCTTGTTGACACAGAGCAATATCACATTGACTGCTGCATGGGTGGAAAGACATGGGCATATTGAGGATCCCTTGACATCCACAAGTCTTAGGTAGGTGTTTACTGGACAGTATGTGATAGGTCAAAGCACTGTCATGCCTTTGAAAGGGCTAGGGTGAGTACCTGTGAGATAGCACACCTTGCTTTGAATTGCAAGCTTCTGCTTTGAATTTTAATTTCTGTGTTTTAACAAACCTCTGCTCTCCATTTGTGGGCCTAAGTAATGATGCCAGAAGTTTCTCAGGAAGTAGAGAGAGAGAGTTAAAGGGGCCAATACAGATGTTTTTCAGAGGACAGAGATGGAGTGTAAGTGTTTACTGCCTGGCTACCAGGTCAAGTCCTCCAGAACAATTAAAGCAACCAAAATAGATTATAACCGGAAAGGGATTGCAATAGCTAAGAAAAGGAGGAGTAAGAGTTTTCATCTAATCTTAAAGAAAAATATGAATGTTGTACTTCCCCAATATGCTTATACCCATCCCCAACAACTGCCTCTGTACTTTAACTCTTACCTTTCAGCAAAGTTTCTTTGTCTTGCCCTTCAGTCCTCCTGCAACCCAAATGAGAGATGGGTGAGCAAGCGGGTCGGTTGACCTCTTGGACAAGGACCATCTAACAAAGCAGGTCATGTTGGGAGCTGTCTGATGCTTCAGTGTTTTTCCCTAATACAGGTCAGCAAGGAGAGCGAAGCAGTTTAATGGTCAGAATGGGTCAGGGAGTTTCAGCTTTATCTGGCCATTATTGAATCTTGTTTCTGGTCCCTCCATTTTGCTGTTTAAGTGCAATTTCCCTTCATTTTTCTTTCAGGTGCATTAACTCTAATGGTATGTTCCATATAGGATCTGTTGGTGGTTTCACTGCTGAGGTAGGTAGTTCTGATGATGGTTTCATTAGTGCATATGTAGCCAGGGACCTGGCTTTGACTGTGGTGTGTTATACTTATACTTATCGTGTGTTATACTAGTAGCATCTAATCTAAACTGGCAGAGTTGCTGCGGTGACAGCCTGTGTGTATTGTGATTTATATGAAGGTGTGCAAAAGAATTGGGATTGGACAAGGAGGCTATGTGAGCATTTCTGCACGCTTTAATTCAGTGAACACATGCTACACTGGGCAGTGCTCATGTTTAGGAGGACTGGGCAGGAGGGAGCGGCATGATACAGCTCCTCTAGACTTCCCAGTAAGAGCACACACACAGTGGCAGTGCACACAGTAGGTCTCTAGCTTGTCAGTTCACATAGGTCAAAAATTGATATGAATCGATGCTCCTTGCACAGAGTGCTGCAGCAATGGTCTAGGCTCCATCACAAGAGACTTGCTGTGATATATTTTGAAATTCTGCTATAGGTATTATAAATTGCAATTGTATAATTGTAAGTATATAAGTTACAACTGCAATTTTAAAAGTGTAGAGAAATTAGCCGTTCATGAAGCTCTATATTGCTTTACCAATCATTTTTGGTAGTAGATATTTTTTCGGCTCAGAGGAGGCCATCTCACGGGGTGGTCTGAATTCTAGATGTGGTTATCATGAAAATATTGTGTCCAAATGTGTATGAAGCACTGTAAACATCATTAGTCTTTCTGAGATGCACTTGGCAAACAGCACTGTAAGCTGCATATAGCAGCAAGCAGAGTATGAGACATGGCCTTTCCTTGAGACTGAAGAGAGGTGCATTTTAACAAAAGCCCATGATGAATGTCAATATTTTAATAGCTCAGGACAGCAGCTGCTGGTAAAACTATGCTGAAGGTGCCTTGGGATACAACACAGCACTGTGTGTGCAGCATGCCACTTTTTTTACTAGTCTGTTGGGAAGATCTCCTCCAGCTTGGTAAGTGCTGCTGCAAAACCAGACTTAAACTCTGAATTCCTTTCCGTGTCTGTAGACCCCGTGGAGATAGAGAAGGTTGAGCAGAAGAAACGTGGCTAGGTTCCAGCAGAAGTGCCCAGCTGAACCACGGAAGCAGAGCAGCTTCAGGGGCTGTTACTAATCCAGCAAAGCCTGGTCTTCAGCGAAGCAAAGGAGCCACCTTTTCTCTCCCATATTCCTCTCCCCACCCCCAACATTTCTGGCAGCAAAACTTTGTTCATGAGCCAGTTTGAAAGAAGTGACCTGATCACTCCTGTGGGAGGGTGCTCCTGTCAAAAGAGTGCCTGAGGCTCTTCTTGGTGGGTCTGAAAGTATCCCGGGTGTTGGAGGATAAATGAAAGCAGGCGCCTTGGAAGGCTGTCCACACTGAAAATCAGCAGCTGAAACAGCCAGCAGCAAGATTAAAGGGTTAATCATTCTTTAGTATGCTGCAATATATACTATCTGCTCCGTAATTTCAAACAGTGAGCATTTAAAACACATAAAGCATGTTCATTCTAGAGATATTCGGTGAGGAAAAAAAGTGGCTGTATTTTTTTTCAAATAAAATACCTGGCCAGAAATAGTTCATCAACTCTAATCAAACCAATCGATCTTGCTATAACTCAGTATCAGATAGTAATTGCAGTCAGTTATGTTAGAAGTTACTACAAACAAATTTGCTGGAAGAGAAATCTAGTGTATTTATTGTAATGTATATGTGGAGGGAGGAAGAGGTAATGCCCTAGAATATTGCAAACAGTAATTTGATGTTTTTCAGACCTCATGATTTAGAAAATATTTGCCTTGCAGAGCACTGTATCTTCTCCTCATTTTCCTTTAGAAGGAGAAATGGACTATTAAACACTAAAAGGTATTGTAGTCTTAGTTCCATATGTATACATATATACAGAAACTATTTATAGCAAAATAATGCAAATAACACTGAAAAGTCAGATGGCAGAAAGCAACCATATGCAACAACTTCCATTGTCTGCCCTACCTTTATTTACCTCCCTTAATGGGTTTGTGATGTGAGGGTAATTTCTGATTACACGACCGTATACAATTATTGCCACACAGCCTTTTTCTTGCTGTCTCTCTCAGTGCCTAGACTGACAAGAGGGGCAACTCCTCTAGTTTTCTGACACCTGCTATTTACTTCCCTAGCTTCTTTCACCAAGGAAACACAGTCGTTGACCCGATGTCAGATGGAGTAGCCCATATTGACAGGTGTAGTTTGCCCACCACCAACAGCTCCTGGTCTTGCAGCCAAGCTCATTTAACCTTCCCTTCCATGATACACACATTGTCTCCTGAACATTGAACTAAGTGCTTTACTTATAAGATACACAACTTTTGGATCACATGTGTGGTAGCAGCATATAATAGAGAATTTCATTAATATGTTCTGTATCTTTACTGCTGCTTTATTTTTGGATGTAGCTGGTTGTCTGATTTCCTTGCTGTGCCAGAGAAGTTTTTCCTCATGCCATAGCTTTTTCTATCACCTAAGGAAGTATAGAAGTGAACTTGGAAAAGCTGAATACTAAAAAGTATCTCTCAGAAATAACCTTCTCATTAATAATACTTAAAATTGTACAAATAAGAGAATGTCTAGGAAAAGGAAAGCAGTTATTTTACTCTTTATAGTGTGCATTATTAACGTATAGCATGTAACTCATAATAACTTACAGCAGAAGACAGTAAGAAATGACGATTCTGCAAAATCATGTGTCTGTATTTTAAAATTGTCACGCCAGTGCAAAACTGTCTTCAGTTACAGTGACTAAGACATTCTCATATTCTATTGCTCTTTTTCGAAGAGGAACTGTTTTTCTTTTCTGACAGCTTCTGGTAACGTACACTCATATTTCTCAAAATAGATTATATTTTTCCTGCAACATAGTGTTATGGAATGATTTTATCGCTAATGCTCAGTAAGGGTTATTAACCTTACTTTAAGTTGGACTAATAGCATCAGAGCTGTTCAGTCTTTCTCCTCATAGCATAGAAGAATGTTCAAGGAACTGAGTGCATCCTGCTGTCTTGTTTGCTCCTGAAAGAGGTACAGAAAATGTCACTTCATATAGCAATATCCTGGGGCGAACAAAGGTATTTCCCAATTGGCTTGTGTGACAAAAAGAAGATATTTTGGACATCTAGGAAGATACTGCTGGTGTTTCCTAAAAGGAAGATGGCTTGACTAGTCCATCACATTTGTCTCGTACTGTTGGCTCTGGTCTCCTGGTTATCTGCCATTAGACTAGTACCTTATTGCAGAGTTGCAGGGGCTCTCCTGCTCTGGGCCAGCATGTGCTAAACACGGCTGGCCGCGATGGTGCTCCTGATGATGGGGTAGGAGAGAGGCTGTGGGGCTGGACGGAGGAGCCCTGCTGAAGGGCATCATCTGCCATTATCGACTACTGCAGGCTATCTTCACAAGTGACCAGGGACTTCAGATACGTCTCCCACAACACGACTGGATACAACATTGTCCAATGCATCAGAAAAAATATATATCAAACTGGAAAAGGAAGTGTTTCACTAAAATCAGGACACAAGATAACTCCACTAATATTAGTCTGAGTAGTTAGAATTTGAAAAAAGAGCAGACAAAGAATCCAATGCATGGAGTTGTTTCACATCAGTATCCCAAAAGTCTGGGACAGTATCCCAAAATAACACTTCCAGACCCTTCACAGCTCATCCGAATAAACAGGATGGGTTGTGTAGAATGCCTGGAAGTAAAGCAGAGCAGGGCAGGAAGAACAATGCAGGTCTAACATCACACATCTAATTTTATTCTACTGAAACTGTGCCCTTGGTTTACATGCTTTCTCCATGGACTGTTCCTTTTAAAGCGATCAATCAGTGGTACTTTCACGTAGTTTCTCAGGGATATCATGTGCTGTTTAGAGGAATTTTTATTATTTGGATAACATGCAGCGTACTCGAAGGATATTTGATTTTTTCCATAGTGTGAAAGATGAGATATGATTAATTCTAACAGAGCTAGTTTTTTGTCCTGCTATTCCAAGTAAATGATTATATTCACAGTAAAACATATGAATGCTTCTTTTATTTGGCTAATATTTTACTAGTAAATACAAACCTATAAATACTCTGCATCCATGGGAAGGAGAACAACAGCAATGCAGCCACCTCTGAGGATGCAACAACTAGCAAGACATATATTGTGGGGAAGCTTTGTACGAGAGCTCCACACTTAAAGTAAGTGCTGTATGCCCATAGACAATAGGTAGAGTTTTGGCTTTTATAGTCTAGATGAAGTACTTGTTAACTTCTGTTATTATAGTGTCTGAATATCATATGCCTATTATATTTTTAGGTGTCACAAGACATCTGTGAAATTTATAAACCTCATTCTATTGATAGTGACCTGAAACATATTGGTGGCAGTGACCCTGCTATGCATAGGGCTGATCACAACAGTACCTTTTTGGCTATATTGTTTGGTCTAGGGGTCACCTCTGGGGAGACTGTTGGTACCTTTAGGAGCAAACCCAGGCTGCACGTAGAGCTTACAGCAGCCAAAAAGGCTGCAATTTGATCCCCAGCTATCAAGCTACCCCATCTGCCCCCACAGCGAGGGCTTGGCTCCCTTGTCTGCCTGAGGTTGTGTCTTTCAGGCTCCTTGGAGACCTTCTGACACCACTGAGCCTTAGGGCAAGTTTCTAAGCAGCATGAATGCAGCACGCCTTCAGCAGGTACGGTGAGAGGTGCTGGTTCCCTAGAGACCTCTGGAAACCAGAGCAATCAGATGTCCCGTTTAGCAAGGCTACTTTAGAAATAATTATGGAAACGAAGGATTTCTCCAAGATTTAAAAAAGAAGGCTGTAGCAGAGGTGAGAATCGAAACTGTCTCTCAAAAAAATCACTTGTTCCTTAGTCATTGGAATACCTTTGACCGCAATCTTACTGCTGAAAGCAAGCCTTCAAGGTCAGCTGAGTGGTGCTAATACCTGCTGAGAAAGGTGCTGCAGAGAGCCGAAGGGCTGAGTAGGTATAGCTGGGACAGAGCTGGTGCTCTGTGGTTGTACCGTTGGTAGTTAGACCACTATCCTCTCCCCTTGGACTACTAAACTGCACGTATTGGGTAGGCCTAAGAAAAGATACTAAGTCTTGGTGTGAACAAGGCCATGTGTGGAAGGAAAGTGTGTGTCTTTAATGCATCACCAAGCACCTGAATGTTATTCTTGATCTGCAGTAACAATTTAGCAAAGAATTGCCTTGAACTTTAGGATGTGCGAATCTTCAGTAGTATGCACACCTAAAAGACTTTTGATAAAAGAAAGACTTTTATTTTCTGGAACTTGCTTCTGATAGGTATTTTCCCATTAGCTTGAATTTACTTCTCTCTCTCCTTTATTATCAAGTTGTGAAGAGTACCCCAGGGCTGGCTGTAGGGATTTTGATACCATTGACAAATGGCAGTCTACATATGTTCCCATATACCTGCAATTCAGTTTGTTGCATTAATCTTCTGCCATCATTAATTCCCTCTTCTGTTAATAGGGCAATGATAACCTTTTCCATGATAGCCTGATAGTGATGGGTTATTATTTAACAGCTCTGAACCAGTTGCCAAACAAAGCAGAGTATTCCTTTTCTCCCATACCCTGGGAAGAAGAAAGTTTGCCTGGATATGTATTTGATGATGCTACACAAAGCAGTTTTCTTACAGTTGCAGAACTCTGTATTTAGCTGACCCAGTGATGCTTTGCAGCCCTTCACATCCAAATGTCTGAGGCAAGACAGAAGGAGACAAAACTGTGCTAAACATCATAACATCTTCTCACAAATAGTTTTGGCTATTCCAGTAGATTACTGTTTATCTGCAATAACACCTAAAATATAAGGATATTTGTAAGGCGTTAATTCCCATCAGACATATCGTCACCCATTGTCTGACTACCACTTGCCACGTCAGAGAGGTTTTATGTTCTTGCTGTGTGTGATTTGCCTTATGAATTACTGGCATCCACGCGGGGAAGCTGGCACGCAACCAGCAGATAAGAGTTAAGCAATGTTGGCAAGAGGCCTCACTCAGAGGCTCAGTGCTTCTTACGATTCTCGAGAGACTGACTAAAGTTTTGTAGAATAGGCAGCTTGGTCCTTAAATGTTCTTGTTTTTCTCCTTTTTGAAAATGTCTTAGCTGTTTTTCCATTTATTAAATTTAGTATCAGGTCTTGGCTTTGTGGTTTTTTTTTTTTCTTTTTTCAATTTACCTATCTTTTTCAAAACTGAGCTTAATGAGTGTCTCACTTTATTGTTATAAGCTGATCACAGGTTCTGTCTCTTCATGATTTGTCCTGCAAACAGGCAAATCCCCACCACCCCAAAAAATTCTACAGTGCACACCAGCAGTTTTGTCACGTGAAAGAAGCTTTTATCAGAAGTTTTATAACTAAAAAGCATAGCAGAAAAAAAGATAGAGAGACAGAGACTCACTAGCTTTACACTGATTTAATTTTTTTTACTTTGAAAAAATCATTGTAACTTTAAATGGTGTAACGATAGGCACTCAAAGTCACTACCTCTGTTCAGACTAGTCCTTTGGCTGGTACAAATATGTATAGCTCCGCTAATTTCAATTTACTGTGATGTACATGAGGTGAGGTTTTTGCTTCTAACCTGTTATTCATAGAACAGTTCTGTCACTCAGATAAGGAGTGCCTGAGGCTGCAGATTAAATATTTCTACTTATCCACCTCCCGGTGCTGAATGGTGAGCATTTCTCACTCCATAGCTACCTGATGTTTGCATTTGTTCGTACATCAAAAAGATACTGGGACAATTTGAAAAGTTTTGTCAGGATTTGAACCTTGTAGTTTATCTGTTGAGTTAGTCTTGTGTGATGGATGTGAGACTTATTCCATCTCTTCCTGTAGGAAATGGTGGTAGCTGGTTTCATTCCCAATGTATGGCTGGGGATTTGCTGTGCAGGAGTTGAAATAGATAAATAGCAATGCATGAAACCAAATGTGAACTTTTCTGTGTGTGAATTACTTCCCGGAGGAGAACATCTCTCCTTGCTGTAACTGTAGATTAGAGTGATGATAGAGAATACGCCTCAGCTCCTGAAAGAAAATATCACTAGCAGACAGTGAAGATTTTGCTGGAACAAACCTGCAGTGCACAAGATTAAGATGGCAGAAGACGGTTTTCTTGAGCAATTGCTTTCTAATGTATTTTCCTGTAGAATGCACTGCAACCAGCCACACATATGCTTTAAAAGTAGGAAGTTTTGAAATCATTGATCCCTTTTTACTGTGTCATATTATTTAATGACACACACACCCCCCCAGACCACTTCTTGATGGCACAAGAGAGTTATTGTATTTGTGACAGCAGCATGGCCAAAGTAGGTTTGCGTGGACAAGGTTCTCCTGCCAGAAACTGAGGAGCAGAGTGCTAAAGCAGGCGTTCCCCCTCCTACCATTCACACAAAGTAGTATGATGCATTGCTGCCCGTGGATTGACCCTGAGAGGCAGCTGGATCTGTTCAATCCATGCTTACTAACCAAGGTGAAACTCAAGAATGGGTCAAATCCTGGTTCTTTGGGAGAACCTGCAGCATGAACTCATCCAGCAAGACTGTCCCTTTTTTTGCAACAGCAACAAAAGAGGAAAGAAAGGAGAAGGTGTTCACTCCTCCTTTGGAGCAGAGCTTTCCTAACATTTTCTCCTGCTCAGTGTGATGGGTATTTGCAAGGCAGTGTGTTCTGGAGAGAATTAAAGTAGGGCATGACACCTGTGACTAAATGGGTCCATGGCCGTTCTCCACCAGGGAGAAACATACTGGTTGCAAGGGCTCTCTATTGTTTGGGGCTAGGGAAAGAGGGGGCAGGTCCCTCATCTAGCCCAGTAGGCTGGGAAAGATACTCAGGATTTTACTCTCAGTCATGTGTGAAATAACAGGCTTGGCAATGAATAGCAACTACTGAAAACGCGAAGAAAAAAACAGCTAAAACACCAGAGTAAGATAAGCTGGCATGGTCTTCAGATGGGTTTGTTTTGCCTTCAAGCTTCAAATTCCCTTAGAAAAAAAAAAGCTGCTCTTGCATGGTCCAGCCATGCAAGAGTGTGAATCTGTGGGATCTGTGTTTCCAGCCATGGGGCCTGAGCTGACGGAGTGGGATTTTTTTTGAATCCCCAGTTCTGCCCTCCTCTTGCCCTCCTGGTGGACCCAAAGCCCTGCATTACTCTTCTATGATTAAGTTGTTTTGACTCCTCCTTTCCAATGACCAAGGGTGGTGTCTACTGCCTGTCAGGCTTCCTACAAGGAAAGGGAGATTTTCCTTCCTACATTTGTGCTGATGATGATATTCTTCCTAATTGCTCTTATTTTAGAATTTCTTCTAATCTTTTCAGTTATGATTGTATATGATTGTTAGACTCATTTGTCTCTATATAATCTCACTGCAGCAAATTTTTCAGTTTAATTATATGTTGTTTCAAAGATTTCTTTCTGTAAAATCCAAGGCAGGATGTGTATTATTAATACTGTTGTTTTTATTTAATATGCAGAATGGATGATTTAGTTTCTTGAGGGTCCTGTTTGGTTTATGTAAGTGTGTTTCTCTCCCACATAAACCACAAAGCTAAATAAGAAGTGGTTAAGTTGCAATGTTGGAAATTCAAAGCTTAGTCATATAAGGCTGTATTATAACTCATATGTTGAAGGAGACCACACTGAGTTTCCAGGGGCAGTCTTAGGTCAAATATTTCCTGGCCTTTGAATACTTGATTTGGTAAACTCAAATTTCTTTTAATGTTTTTAATTTTGACAGGCTTTTTTTTTTTTTTTTAAGGAGAACAAAATATCTCAAGTCCCATCCTGAGGCATCTGCCTCTTCTTCCCTTTTTCACACTTTGCTCTGTCCTCCTTGCCCAGCAGGTCCCAGCTCTTTCCTAGTTCCTCGTCAAAGACGTGTCCCCTTCACACGCACAGTGGTTCCCGCTGTGTCTCCTGGCACAGCTGGTCCCTGTCTCCTCTCCTCCCTCAATGCTTTTTTTGGGTCAGTGTGACCTCCCTGCTCCTCCACACACTCCTGCATTGGGAAGTAGCTGGCAAAGACACTGGTAGTTGCCGCCTTCTCTCCCCTCAGACTTCTCCTCCGTTTCTTGACTCCCAGTCTCCAGTCAGACATTTTTCTGTTCACCATTAACCTCCAGCCACGTCCCCATTTCCCCAGTCTGATTCTGGTCCTATGGTCTGGCACAGCTTTTGCCGCTTGTTCCTTCCCTGCTGCTGGGAGCGCACCAACAAGCTCACTAGGACCACGAGCAAGCAGCTTCCTTGACATCTTCTGCCCTTGGCCCACAGCCACCCACAGGCAGGGAAGTGGGTCCTGTTCTCTGTGATCAGGTCTCTTGTGAAACCCTGTCACAGGCAACTACGGAGGGTTTAAACATCTCGTGAGAATGGGATCTGGCTGCTGAAAGCTCCAGCACTTCTGTACTGCGTGCAGATGCTTTCTTCCATCTGAGAGTCAACATTTTTACTTGATTTGGTACAATTTTCACAGGGATGAAAAACAGTTCTCTTCCCAGTAAGATGATTCCTGGCAGGCTAGAAGCTCATGTGGCTATAGATCTCTGAAAATGCTTCTGTCTTTTTTTTTTTTTTTTAAGTCACCAATGTCTTTTCTTCTAGCTGGTTTTGGATTAGGGTTTTTTGGGTTTTGGGGTTTTCTTTTGTTGTTAAAGGCAGAATCTGATACAAGAAGTGTCTACCCTTACAGTTAAAGTTTGTAAAATTGAAATAGCTTGTCAAAATGTTTTGATACTGCAAATGCAAGTCCAGTATTATTCCTTGAGATGGGTTTCAGTGAATCCTAAATATCACTTTATTGCACTAGTGCTAGCAGGGCTATGTTATAGACTAAGACTAAGCTGAGCATTAAGCATGGCCTGAATGATAACAAAAAGACAGTCCTTGCCCTAGAGAAATTATGGTTAAAATATAAAATATACTAATTCAATGTAGGTGGATGAGGATAACAAATTATACTTACAAGCTCTTAGGATGCTGGGATTTTGCCTATAAAAGATTGGTATTGCAGCAAAGTTTTTTAATGATTAGCGATTGACAATGTTTATTGGGAGTGTGAGAAGTAACATAAGAGAAGGTAAAAAGGGTGCTTATTCAAAAGAACAACCCATGGGCAGTGGAGTCTGGCAGTAGTGGTTGACTGGCGATCAGAGCTGACATTTCAGTGTTGACTGAAAAGAGATAGGTGAAGAGCCCTGAAAGTGCACACAAGGAAACAAGAGAACGTCAGTGGAGGGATGCACATCATTAAAAATTCCCCCCATGCTGGGGCAGGACTGACTACGTTTATATCATCCCCAACAATGGCTGTCTAAAGTGGTCTCAGAGCAGAGGCTTCCACTGCTGCGGTGCTGGATTCTCTCCAAGGCAGCCTATCACTAGCTTTACCAGGAGAAGGTTTTTCTTAATGCTTATCCTGAGCCTCCCTTGCTACAATTTAAGTTTATTACCTGCTGTCACATACACCTTCAAGGCGGAAACAGCATGGCACTCCTGGGTCATGTTCAACTTTTAATCTATGGATCCTTTTCTGCTGAACTGCTGTTAGACTGTCACTCGGCACCCTGTATCTGTGCAGTGGATTATTTCTGATTAAATATTGAATTTTGCATTTGCTGTGGAGTAAACTGCATTTACTTTTCATATTTTTCTATATTAATACAACTCACACAATCAGTAATGAGAGAAGCTGATCAATTTTTACTTCATGGATAAAAAATACTTTCATTTACTTACATTCGTATTGGAGAGTAAATCCATTTATTTGCAAGACCCCGTTAAGTGGTTTAAAACAGTATTTAAACTACTGATGCTTTTCCTGACAGTTGTGCATGTGGAAAAAAGAAGCAGTACTTTCATGAAAGTCCTTGTCACTTGCCCATTGAAGTAAATGGGAGGCTTTCCATTGATTTCAGATTTCAGACTGATTTTCAATCTATTAGCTCATACCCTAAATATGCCACAGTGCTCAACAAGTGTTTTTCCTTTTATTTGTCATTGTATAGCATGGACAAGCATTAGACAGTACAAGATATTTTTCCCTTTTAAGGTCCCCATGCATAGTGGGAAAATGGCACTTCTGTTTATACACTTTTTTTCATTATTTTAGCTTTTTTTTTTCTTTTCAGAAAATATTTCTGCTTAGAAGTTTTTTGAATTAAGGATTCAGCTTGGGATATATTAAATAAATGCAGTGTGCAACAGTTTACAATAGTCTGGAATTAAGATTTTGATCTCAGCGGACTTCACATGCTTTTGTGACTGCTAACCCTGATATTCATTTAAAAAAAACCTGTCACAGAAGGAGTGAAACTAATAAAGCTATGAGTGATTCTTCCTCCCTGATCCTTTAATCCACCCTTAATTCTTAAACCATCATTCCAGGAAGATAGACTTTTAACTCTTCAAAAGGCTTCCACTGTTCAGATTCAAAAAGTTTGGGGGAATCATTAAAAATGAACGCTACTCTTATTGCAATTAAGTTGAATGGGCAGATTTCTAAAATTAAACAAGAGATTAATTCCATGTTTGAAATGGTGACACTAAAAAGAACTGTGGAAAATGCAGCACTGTTACAGTGAGTACAAGACTGAACAGGCTTTACACTAGCTAATTAAATAAACCGTTACACAAATGATGTGCTTGCATGTCCCTTTCTGCACTCAATATCTTTCTGGCTGAACAGCCTGCACTATATCTCCTGTCTTATTCTTCCATGTCTGTACATACACATACTTTTATAGTTATGGGAACAGATATCTCAGTTGTCTTAAGCCTATTCTGCAATTGTGGCTGTGATGGAAAAGAAGTTTCCTTCTTCTTATCGCCTGTCTGGTGTATTAGTGTTATGCCATTATTATTATTATTACTACTACTATCAGAGTTTATATTCTGGTAGCAACAAGGATTTTTAATCATAGAACTATATATTTGCGCTTCCCCAAAGGAACAGGGGAAGAGACAAAATACCAAATAAATATAAGAAAGAACAAGACTATGGTGTAAAACTGAATGTTATGCAGTTTATTAATTTTGACTCATAAAAATATAAATACATACCCAAGAATTTGCCTCAGATGAAAAATATTCCAAAATAATACAGTATCAATGGCCATCGTTATATTTTCATATATAAAAAATAAAAAGAATCTTTACGTACTTGATGAGTAATTGTGTAACGTTTTACTGGTCAAAACAAAAGTCTGATTTTGAGGAGGATACCGAGTTGCTTTGCTTTTTTTACAGCTTATGTACACTTTCTTTGTCGTACATTGTCTTGCACAATATTTGTGCACTGAATATATTTGAAATGCACAAAAAAATTATTCAAATTTTCCATTTGCTACCATGAAAGTGTAAACCAGTTAAAATATTGTTAGAAATAACTGGAGCTATTCTGTAATTGCTCAAATGCAGCTATCAGCTGAAGATTAAGCTCCTATTTGCTCTGTAATACATGTTATAATTTTATGTATAGTGTTATTGGTGGTATAGTAGTTGTCATCATGGATACAATGCAGTAAAATGTTCAGCCATCTTCTGGCTTTCTGCAGAGAAACCAGCCTTCTCATATCTTGTCAAAGAGTTTTTCTTTCAAGTCACTGATAATTGATAAGACAGGTTAGATAATTTGGTATAAAATTCTGGTATCACACATGATGCATTTGGATGGATAATACAGAAAAAGAAAAGCAAACCTGAGGACAAATAAGCAGTCAAATGATTTACTTTAATAAATAATTAGCTTAGTCTGTGAATGCCAGTTCAGTGCAATTCATATTCATTTTTAATGCCATTTGAAATAAGTTGTTATATCAAAATGAAGATGAAGCTAAGAACTGTTAGGTTAAACTACTCCTGACTGGAAACACGTTGAAGTATGAAGACTTTTGTTTGAATGACACCCAGCTCAGAGGAAATCCACAGGGAATAAACTGTGAAAAAACTTCTAAAGCCTTTTGCCTGAAGTATTTCCCAGCAAAGACATAAATCACAGGGTTAATGCAACTGTTGGTGGTAGCCAGAGTAAAACTAAACTGCTCACCAAAGTTGAGCAGTTCCCCCCAGAAGCAGCCTTTGATCACTTCCGTCTGGTACAATATATCAAGGAATACAAAAAAATGGTGAGGAGTCCAGCACAAAAGAAACATCAGTACCACTGCAAAGATCAACCTGGTAGCCTTTGTGCCTTTGTGTTCCTTGCAACTCTTTGTTCTGAGTGCTCTTTGTTCTCTTGCTTGTTTTTGTAGGGAGCGAATGGTAGAGAAATTAAGGAAGATGATTGCTGTAGATGGCAATGCAAACCCCACTATGTTGAGTACCAGTCTTTCAGCTGTTACCCACGATGGGGTGGGGAAGTCTAAAGTGCATGCTGAAATATTCCACAGAGGAAAGTGTTTCACAGTCCGAAACATGAAGGTTGGGATGCTGAGAAGGATGCCGAAGAACCAGGTGAGCAAGCAGATCCCTTTGGCCATAGTTTTGCTCCGTGTCCCTCTGTGGTTCAAGGTACGAACAAAAGTCAAATAGCGATCCACGCTGACCACCACTAGCAAGTAGATGCTGGTGTACATGTTTAGGCTGATGGATGTGCTGGTGCTACGACAAAGGAAATTGCCAAACTGCCAGTTAAATTCATTCCTGATGGTCTTTGCCCAGAAAGGGAGGCACGTGAGGAAGATAAGATCAGCAACAGCTAAGTTCATAAGGTAGATTTCAGCTATCTTCAGGGGGCCCTTGTGCAGTAAATAAATTAAGAGAACAAATACATTTCCAAGCATTCCAATAACGCAAATAGTATCAATATACTTGGGTACTATATAGTACACGATTTCCCACCAGTCATTCAGTTCCAGGCAAATAGTTGAGTTGGTCTTGGTTTCACTCTGGTTTGAGGAGGGAACATTCAGTAGAGGAGTCTCAGCCATTTTTTAAAAATTCTGAAGTGAACAGAAGACTTCTTTGAAATGAGAGAAAGGGACTGCAAAGAAGAGGCATAAAATTCTAAAAGTTGTCTCCTATCAGTGGTGTAACAAACAACTGCTGGAAATTCTTTATTAGTGTTCACTGATTATTATAGGCTAGATCAATCCATACTTCATATGTGCAATGGTGAGAAATGTTCCCAGTATTGGCAAGGATGGAACTTCCTCTAAATCCTATGAGATTTCCTCTCTTTGCTGCCATTGTTTAAAGTGGCACAGAGGAAGGAAAGTTCCAATTTAGTGTAAGTAATTCTGTATGTCTCCTCCAGACTGATGACAGAAACAGATATAGCTGAATTCCAGCTCCCTGAGAGTAGCGGGAGTCATGCTGGTGACACAAAGCTAGCTTTGCACCCTTCCCTGCCCTTTCCCTTACTGTTTTCTGAAGACAGCATTTGCGTCCATTGTTCATGCCTTTTACAAATATGTACAGCCTTAGCAATGTCTGTGTCTGAGCAGCCTGCAATACTTATCTCTGTGATGCCTCTAGCAATTAGTTAAGTACTAATATTCCACATCATGCAAGTTGGTACTTAACACACAAAACATTTTTCATCATTGCAGAATTAAGTGAGCAGCAAAGTTTTAACTGAGTTCATAAACTCACTCAGGCTGGCAGTCTTGTCAGGGAACTGGGCTACAACTCAATCTAACACAGCTCTATGGCTTTGAACATCTTCTCTCACAACAGTCTGAATATTATCTAGTTCGCAGACAGTCTCATGTAAACTAAGATAACTTGGGAGGATCTAGAACTGCAGAGAAGATATATAAAGCAAATAAATGGATGATTAGCTTCAAAGAAGCTATTTGTGGGACAGCAAGAAGCTATTTGTGAGTCAGCAGGAACCTAACCTTTTTATAGCAGGAGGCTATACTGTGACAGTAATGGAAGAAAATCTGTAACATCATATGTTAATGATAGTATAAAAGAAAGATATCAGTTAAACATTTCCTTTTGTAAACAGAATTATTACTTTTATTAAATATAAAGGAAGAAGGAGTGCTTCTTCTCCTTGCTTGCCCATTTTCTGATGATTTCTTGCTATCAGTTTACTCCAGTCACTTTGCACGCTTTGTATGTGATCTGTGGGCTGGAGCCATGAATTCATTCATGGGCTAAACCAAAAACTTCAGGAACATTTACTTTCCATCGCAACTTAGATTTTAGCCACAGCTAAACCTGACTTCTTCTTCAGCTAGCAATTGTACGTGAAATTTCTGTAGAGTTTGTCATCAGGAAAGTTTCTTCAGAGTCTACTAGCCAATGTCCAAGCACTACCACAAGCCTTTTATAAACTTAGAGCTCTAGATGTCGCCTTGACAAAAAATGCAATTTATATTCAGTTGCTTGATTTAACTTCAAGGGCAATTTTCTTCTTGAAGTATTTTTAAGTATTTAGTGCTAATGGACAATTAACCACATGAATGGTTTTCAATTTATGTACTTAACACATTCCAGTCATCTTTTATGCAAATAATGACATATTTTTCCTACTTCAAACTAATTTCTGATTAATTTCTATGTACAGTGACTCTATTACCATTATTACTATTAATACATATTACTCAGTTAGGATCATGTATTCTGGAAACACTAAATAAATACAACTTGAGCTTTGGGAACAATCTTAAAAGTAAAGACTACATTGAAAGAGAAAATCCTGCAATCAGCCAAGCATGTTCAGCTATAAAGAAATTTCATAAGATGAATAATGTTTTTACACAACTAGAGAGAACTAATCCTGACCTTCAGAGTTAGTTTCATTGTGAAAGAGAAAGGGAAATTCTTACGAGACTGCACAGATCAGAACTGAGAGCCCCAAATATTTTTTTTAATATAAAAACTATGTGAAATAATTTTAATAAAGGTAAGACATTAAAAACAGATAGACATACCTACTTCTCGCCCTTCCTGGCAATTTAGGCAGAGCTTCAAATTCAGAAACAGTTGGTAAACAGCAGTACAGAGGTTACGGAGAGAATTCAAAGATGCATCCTGAGGCACAACTGAGTGCTGTCTGTGTGTTTTGTTGGCCATGTACGATGTGTGTGATGTTACATTTTGGAAGAAAGCCCCGGGATTTTTTTTTTCTTCCCACTTCTCCAAATGTCAGCTGTAGTAATTTTCAAGGCATGTGAAATATTTTGCTCTTACTGTGAAATCATATAAGCCATATGCCATGACTCTTGTCCTCCTGTGACCACTAAATAAAGCTTTCAAGTACAAGCCCTTGGCAATTAAAAGTTCCTTTGTATGATTAACTATGTCTGTAACGATAATAATTTCATCAACAGGTCTGAACTGCCCTCTCAGTGCCAATGCACACAAAGACAAACTTTGAATTAGGTTTTTGTTGTGGTGGGAGCTCCTTCCTCTGCCAGCCGGGGGAGGACCATGCCAAGGAGCTGGGGTTAAAGCAGAATAGGGATATGGGAAGGGCTGCTGAAACTTGGACCCACTAAACCCAATGTCAACCTTTCCACCATTTTTGAAAACCGATGTCCTTTGCGCCCCACTTTAGGTGTCTGGAATGTTATTCACTTATATGAAAATATTCTTCCCATTGGCTACCTACCCAACACATGCACCGTCTCTCTGAATTCTTATTCAACTATGTCCATTCTTGTTTGATAAGTGAGTTAAAATGAAAAGCCATGTGAAGCTGCACAGTGATATCTTATTATGAACTTTCTATCATCATGATAAATACTTTTATTCCAACTTTTTACTCATTAAAAAGATACTATGTTAGAGTTATACAAACACTGGTAAAATTGACAAATTCAAAAAATTGTTCTGTTTAACACCATCACACTGGAGAAAATTCTGAAGAACCCAACATTTAATTTGAAGATTTAAAATGTGTAAATACTCCTTTTATTTAAACAGCATCCTATTTAAACATTTAGTTATTTTATTAAATAAACAAAACTGTTAAAATATATCTTATATGAAGCTCTATGCTTCACTTATGTAAAATTTTTTTTTTTTAAATATCTGAATCAAAACGTTTATGTTGGTGAAGACCTGAAACACAACATTTTTTGAATTACATGTTACCTAAGGAACCCTAATAAGCTACAGGAGATCAATCTCTAAACAACACATCCCATGCTGACTCATTAAGGTAAGTGCAATGCAACAGGAGATCTTCGTCACAGACTTTCCAGAACTTCCTCTTTGCTTACGCTAGTGAATTTCTGTGTTTAAGTTATTTTTTCCATAAAGAAGAACATTTGAGCAATAACAAGAAGTCTGGAATTCGTCCTTTCTTGGACATGAATCTCTAGCAGCCGCCAACATCCACATTTACTCACAGACTCTGAATAGAAAACCGCAGATGCGTCTAAAATTTAAATGATAAATAACATAGTCTTATGAAACTCATCACTTCAAAATGGGATTAAAATTTTGGTTTGCAATTCCAGCTCCTCTTTGTAAATCTATTTTCTTATTTTCTATTGTTTTTCATTGCCATCTTTAGAACTATTTTCAGCAGTGGAGATAGATTCAAAATTGGGAGTCTATACATTTAGTGGAAATAGTGAAATGAATAGGCAGTGCTGTGGCTCCAACTCTTAAACAACTTAGAACAAGTCCACATAAGAAGCTGTAACTTTATACAAAAAGGGGATTTAATTTATTAGTTCTTTGCAACTTGTGTCTTCATTTCAACCTGTAGAGAGCCTATAATGATTTGGTAACATTTTAGAATTTACACACGATGTAATGGACCACAAATTAAATGTGAAGGATTAAGTTTAAAACCATCTGTATTAGAGTCAACAGTTAAAAGGTTTTTGCTGTGTATACATAATTAAAACATATCTGTCTATTGGTGCCTTCAACTCCGGATACTCACAGTGCATTAGTTTATGTTTTAAGCTTATATGATCTTCAGCCACCCCATCTGTGTTGACTTTCCTGCAAAAAGTACACATTCTCTACAGCTGCATAGGAATTTATAAATGCTAACTGGGCCTCTCTGATCAGAAAGATTAAACAAATACGTTGATGAAGGCAGAGGTAAGACTGTTTGCTCAATCTTATGTGCTAGACAAATGGCAAAAATCCAAAAGCGTTCCGGCTCTTGGTCCAACAGTTCAGCCATTAAAAATCTTCCTCTTGACATAGCTGGAGCCTGTAATGATCTGAACAAATTATCTTTTTGGGACAGTATGATTTAACAATTTTATTTTCTTTATGGAAACGGTTTGCAAATCAACATTGTTATCTGCTATAACTGTTCATCTATTCTGGAACAGGAGAAAAGTTTTCTGACGCGACCTTTGTGATGTAAAATTCTTTGTTCAGCTTGACTGGATTTCTTTATGTAAGCTATAGACAGTGGTTGCTAAGGAGAGCTTAAACTCTGGTGCAGTAGTTTACAATTCCTAATAAATGATCTTGGTAACATCACAGTGCAGTTAATAATCAAGCCCTACTAACTACAATTTATAGAGGCTGAAGCAACAAAATATGGAAGGAGCCAGTGTAGGCTGGAAACACACAATGTGCTGATGGAAGAAAGGATGATCCAATGTCTAAAGAACTACTTGGGGATTTGGGAGACCGGAACCAAGTTCCTGACTTCTCCACAGAGACCTTACCTAAAAAAGAGCAACCTTGACCTGTCCACAACAAGCATCAGCTGTTTGTGCTAAAAGCATTAAGATCATTAATTTTGCCTTTCAGGTGAAACCAATAACCAACCTGAAAAAAACACACCGTGAAAAGATGAGAATCATTCCTGCCCGTACCTGCTGCAGGCCAGAGACATCAACCGGCTGTTGATATCCTTGCCATTCCTCTGGCAATGGTCCCCAGCCACCTCAAATGGACTGAACATGGAGTCAGCCGTCTGCGTGGCCAAAGTCTCAGCAAACGCTGTGGCAGCCTCAGGTAAGAGGGTTGTTGGGAGCAGCTGTGGGAGGGGGACAGGATAAAGAGGAATAACAAGGTGATGTGATTATGGTTTGACATCTCCAGCTCTGAGATCCTTGGGTCAAAGTCTGCCCTCATTTTACCAAGAACCCTTCTCACATTTTGCTTTGCTTCTGTGAGAACAGGACACAGCCAGGCATCTGAATGTGACTGTAAACTGCCAGTAGGTAAGATGTAGCTTGGACATGGCACTTTATTTCTTCGGGTTTTTTGTTACCTGTATAAATAGTACATACGAATACTGGACAATGTGTGATCGTGCTGGAAAGTGGGCAAGAATGTTAATTAAAGTCTGTGAGCTGACATTGTGCATTCTGCGGTCTGCAGAGGCTGGTGCAGGGGCTTTCCATCGCTGCTGGTGTCTGTGTGCTTTTAGAGAAGAGTGAGGACTTTAGGCAGAGGGTCCATCCTGCAAACAGGTTCTTGTGTACCCCAGGTCCTCACAAAGAAAAGTAGTATCTGCTGTTTCATGGGACCTTGAGCTACCAGCGGGCAGAGAAAAGCTACTGAAAAGATTTCAGTATCCTTAGCTGCCCTAATTCAGATTTTAACTTCTGAAGGGACTGAAGGTGGTCAGCACCGCTCAGAAATGGGCCCTGAAAAGAAAGCTGACCCAAAGCTTTGAAACTAGCTAAAATTCTGTGGTTTCATCTCACTTTCCTTTGGTACAACGGGAAGTGAAAGAAAGTACCTGCAACAGTTGCCCTTCTGACAAGACATTCCTGAGTAACAGGATACGGGCTAGAGAAGAAAATGACAGCAAATCTCATTTCTTGAAATAGTTTATTTTCTGTTGTATATGCTTACTGCATAGCAAAATAATGTGTCTATATATTTACATGATTTAAATTAATGTCATATTAATATAATAACATTTTTATATTTTACCTCTCAGTACCAAATACTCAAAAATTTCTTCCATTGCCTTAATAACCTCTGTATGGAGTTCCTTTTATTTAACGGTTGCGTGAACAGCATGCTCGTGAATGAGACAGTATTGATAATGCTGGAGATAACAGAAAGCCTTGCAGTATATCATCATAGGTGTCTTGGACAATTTAAAGAATGAACAATAGACATATTTATGACATAGAATTATATTGGATTATTAAAGAAAACCTATAGAAATTGTCTATAAATCATCTACAGTGATCTAAATCCCACAGTTTTTATAGCACATCCGCACATTTCTAGAGCATTTTTGGGTTTAATTATTTGAAGGTTTAATACAAATTTCCCATCTTAAATTGAACTTTTTTGCTCCATTCAAACTCTGATGAATAAAGACCACGCAGTAGCAATCTGAGTTTACTTATGTCACCAAACTCCACTTCCCTTGGTGGTTTTTAGGTTGTAACCTTAAGTGCTTTGAAAAGAACAAAGGCTCTGTTAGTTTCAGAAGATTTTAGATCATCTCCAACTCAGTTTCCAATCAAGGTCCCTAGAGATAAAAGTGCATACTGACAATTCAGTACACTATGAGTTTATCTTCTCTGTAAACTCAATTTAAATCATAAATCCAGTCCAATTGGGGAAAAGCTATCTTGTATTAAAATCACTCAGACTAATTCTATGAATAAAATGTAGGTATTATCACAGTCTGAAAAGGCCATTCTTGAATACTCTGAACTTTCAAGACTCCTGTTAGCTTCAGTTAGATTTCTAAGGCAGTTAGGTGATGCTCTCCTTCAAATTCTCAGTTTCTTCTACTGGTGAGATTATACCAGTTGTGCTGAGCTTTTATGTTTCTATTAAATAAAATTACAAATATTAATTATGCTTTGTGAATATTAAAACCTAAGTCTCTGAGCTGAAGTGTAGGTATGAATATAAATAACGTTCACTCATTCAAAAGGAGTAAGTGAATGCTTTTACCCCAATGCAGAAGGGGTAATGAATCTCCTGCTACAAAGAAAACTCAGCTAACTTCATGCAGCTGGCTGCAGCCTTCCTTCTGCTACTGTTTTACCTTTATTGAGCTACTTTCCATACATACAAGCTGATGTAAACCTGTAACTAGCAGGGGCAGAGTAATTGCAAAAAGGCAGAGCCTGTCAATCAAACAATCAAAATAGTTTTGGATGACTGAACAGAGAAAGTAAAAGCCCAGAAGGTGGCCACATCTAAAAATCCATTTGAATAATAGCCCTACAGGATTCATTTACCAGAACTTAAAATCTAGCCTAACAAACTGTATGGGTACCATAAGCAGTTTCAATCCTGACAATAGCTTCTATATTGGGGCTGTATTCAGAGAGTTGTATGTACATGTATGTACACCTTAGAAATGCAAACATTTCAAATGATATATGCATCAAATATTATTCAGCCATGAAAATGTTAGTATGCTACAAAGTAGGATTCAATCATGAAAAATGTCCAATAGCATTAGAAGCAGGTCTCTGTATGGAGTTTTCATTAAGATCAAACCATTGGTTTCCCACAAATGATGAATACTACTACATGTTTATTCTGTGGACCAGTAGCAGATGGATGTTAGTGGAGACTGATATGTTAGAAGGCTTTTTTCCCGCAATGAACAAATTGTGCTATCGTGGTAATGGGAAAACAGACTTTTTCCTTGGGTATTCACTTGAAATAGAAGTTCTTAAAGTGTCCAGGGAGTTTTCCATCTGCACAGACTGTGATTTTCTGCACCTCTTTGGGAACAAGTCCTTGTAGAATTCCACAGCCTTCTTCTGGAAGTGCTTCCCGACAATTACATACAGAACTGGATTCAGGCAGCTGTTGCTACAGGCACAGTACGTAGCTACCTGGGTCACTATGTCATTGATTTCTTCCAGGCATTTGAAAGTGGGCATGAGGTAACGGATTGTGTCGATGAATGTGCTGATCTGGAATGGAAGCCAGCAAATGATGAACAGCAAGAGCACAGCAAGGACCAGCATGGTGGCTCTCCTCTCTGTCTGGACTAACTTCATTTTTTGTAGCTCATTACTTCGTAAGGCTTTGATGATATGCATAGTGCAATACATAGTTACACAGAGCGGGATCACAAAGCCCACAATATTCAGCAAGCAGTTGTTTGCAGGCTCCCAGTAGCTGGTTGGATAAAGAAGACCACAGGCTGTGATGTTGTAGTCTTTGTAATAGTGTAAATTTCGGAACACGGTTGTAGGTGAACATAGGAGCAACGCACACATCCAGATAACAAAGCTATTCCATTTGGCACAGATAGTTCGTCGCATCCGTCCAAGAGACATGGTTTTCACCAAGGCCAGATAGCGGTCGATGCTCACCAGTGTCAGGAAATAAATGCTAGAATAAAAGTTCATGTTACTCATTGTGTTGACAGCTTTACAGAGGAACAGGCCAAAGGGCCATTGAAACGCATTAGAAATATTAATGGCCCAGAAAGGTAAAGCACAGACTAACATTAGGTCAGCAAGTGCCATGTTTGCCAGGTAAATTTCGGCCACTGTGCAGCGACTCTTGTGGAAACACAGGACTATAAGGACAAAGGAATTTTCTATTGCTCCCAGAATAAATATAAACCAGAGGAATCCGGGTTGAAAATCCTGTAGCCATTTCCATACATCTGAATTAATACATTCATACTGATGCAGCTGATGCACCCCTGAATTATTGTGGAAATTTGCCGGACTGACTGTGAGCTCTTGGGTGGCCATGATGTTGTAAAGCTGTGTAACGTTTTCAGTTGTGATGGAAACCATATCTGTGCAGAGAAAAAGATTATATTAGATTGCTACATCTAGCTCATTGCTGCAAAAGGCACAATAAGAAAAGCCTCAAAACCTCAACTTTTCAAGCCCATATCTAACTACAGGAACATACCTTCATCCTCTATCCTGCCTTTTCATTAACCTTGTCATTGTTAGAACCACCTCAATCTTGAGACACCTGTATCCTTTTGATTTCTGAATGTTTTCAACCAGCATCTGAGGAATGGGTTGGTGGAACCTCTTTATTACACAGCATTACAAGTTGTAGACACCCGACCAGTGATCTATGCTTTTGGTGACACTGGTTATCTGGAGCTTTTAGGTCTAATGGATATGGATTTAGTTGTTCTATACTGAAAGCCAATGCCATCTGCAGTGCATGCTATGCAACACTGCCAATATTCTGATTTATGTCCTCTTTTCATCTTCCAGGTGCAAGCAAATTACTCTAGGTTGTTGCTTTGGTTAGAAATCTTAGTTTTGTTTGAGCCCTTCCAGGCATAGCAGAGCACCTGCATCCATAGTGCATTTTTCTGCCACTTTATTTGTTCATATGTCAGCACAATGGAATATAGGACAATATCAAAAGCCTCACTGAAACCCAGATATGCCTGATCTATTGCTTCTGCTTTATCATTAGGCCAGATTGGATTAGTCTGACACAGCTTTATTCTTGACAAGTTTATATTGGCAGTTCCTTATCACTTTGTTATTCTTTATTATCCTCCATATGGGGATATACCGATTATTTAATATTTTGCTGTCATGTTCTCCAGGTATTTAAATGAGATTCACAAGTCTGTATATCCTTGGGTGCTGCTATTTGTGCCTTTTAAAGACAGGTATTGTGTTTTGCTCTCTCTGCACTTCTGAAATGTCTCCATTCTCCTTGGTTTCACAGACATAAAAATTGATAGCAAAGCTTTCCTCTCCTAATTCCTGAACCATGCCAGGGTGGGTTATATACAACCCTGCCACTTTGCGTACCTCCATATATTTAATTTGTTCTTTCCCAATTCACATAAATCCAATTGTTTAAAATCAATCATCTTAAATATCAGATCACAATCTTCATTTCTGAGTGGACTAACACAGAGTTTTCATTGAAATCTTCATTGTTCTCTGAGTTACTCATTCCCTTTTCCTTTTGGTAACAGGCCTAGACTTTCCTCCATTATCCTCTTAGTTTTAATATATTTATAGAAACATTTTATGTTACCTCCTATGTCCCCTATTAACTGCAACTCATTTTTATCCTGATGTTTTTGGTATCTTTGATGTTCTGAGTTCTTATATAATACCTCAGGTAGCCATACTTTTCTGTAACTAATCTCTCTATAGCAAAGCCTGGCATCAAGGTGCTGGTATTCATAAACACTTAAATATCTCAAAGCCCAACCTTTATGGCTGTGAGAGATGCCAACTAACAAATTGCAAACAGCAGTTTCAAGTCTCCTTTTCTGTGTATGCTGGCACTTTACACTGTAAAAACGCATAGAAAGTGAAATGCTAATGGATGATCAACAAAAGGTCATCTGAGAACAGAGAAGTTCTGTTGGGTGATGTAATTAGCAGAAGCTGTTTCTTCTGCTGGTAGTGGGCTGTGAACTAGCAGAAAGAATTGCAAGTACATTATTTTGCGCTGAGGTTGGATGTATGCATATATTTATTAAGATGTTCATCAGTCATTCAGAGAGTGGTCACAAAGGATATGTTGGCAATTTCTATGCCTCTCCCTCATTATATGACATAGAAAAACAATAAACACGAATTAATTTACAGCAAACAGCAGCTCAAAAACTGCCTGTTGATTTATCATATTTTTCCTACAATTAATCTCTTTTAGATTTTTTTCTTTTTTTAGAAGGGAAAACCCCAGAATACTTTAAAATAAATTACTTATATCACATTACTGTGATCCAGGAACAGTGTGCAGGGGCTAGTTAGGATGTGACCAAGTCCACGACATGGGGCTTCTGGTGATCTGCCTCCTTGGTCCGTAGCTCAAGCCCTTCCATAAAGCATTGGTAGAAAAGTGGGAGAGAACAAGGTACAATGTGATAATGATCAATTTACAAACCCTATTTAAATGATGTGCTCGGTGCTACTCTTATAGCACAGGAAACTCATTTAAGGTATGTGTTGACTGAATAAATTATGATTTACACAGCCACAATTTAGAAAAGGGAGTGATGTCTATTTTCCATTAGCTTATCACAATTCATGAAAACAAATGTGACCCCTGCACACACTCTCTACAAATGCTTTCTGTGCAATGCAAGACAGGCCTAATGTCTCAGCTGGGACCCTCAAAAAGATTTTATTTGACAGTTTTGATTAAAGCAAAAGCAATCAGCAATTGCAGCTGAAGCAAACTATCATTACTGACCATGAGGGACTCCTGTGAGGGCTGAATTTGTCCCTGCTGGAGTTCACTTCCTACTATTAGTTACCTCCTCTTCAGTCACTAAAAACGTTGTCAGTCATTGTCTCATGTTGTTCCAGAATATTTTTTGCTAATAGCATTGGGCACAAATGGCAAGGTTTTGGTAGTGGGGGGGCTGCAGGGTGCCCTGTGTGGGAGGCAGCCATGACCTGCCCTATGCTGGTGGCAGCCAGACCTGTGCCTCTTGCAGATGCTGCCCTGACCAAGGAAGGAGGGCTTTGGTGTCGGCTGATCCAGAGATACGTTGAGAAATGGCTGGATCCTGCCAATGCTGCAAATGAAGAACCCTCACAGAGGGACTGGGAAGAAGAGGTTAATCAACTGTAGTTGCTGGGCTGTTGGATTGTGTTTACAGGCAAGGGGAGAGGGACCCCAAAAAGGTGGTGGTCACCAGTGCTATGACCTGAGAACTCCGAGGGCTGGGCACAGTCACTAACGCTCCTTCGTATTGTCTGGTAACCTGGTGGGAGGTCCTCTGATCAAGGGCTGACCTGTAGGTACTGTACTGGGGAGAGTGTGCCAGAAGGCAGGCCTGAGGTTATCTGCAAGCCAAGGATAACACGCAGAATCCAGGGTGTGGTGAACCTTGGAATGTTGTACAACCCAGTTGTACATGCTGGGACCTATGGATGTTCTTGAAAGAAAAAAAGCGGGATGTGATGAAGTGGGACAAAAAGCCCTTTAAGGAACAAGAGCTGTGAGCTAAGCAAAGCAGGGGGGAAAAAGCTCAGAGCTATTGAAATAACTACTTTAACAGAACAACTTTGTTTTTCCATTTTTCCTAACATAATTGATGTAAATGCCCTTAATGATAACTGCAGAGCAATGGCTGTCATTCCCCGGTGTGCTTCAAGTTTACATGCCAAAGGGTAACTATAAATTTGACTTTTGGGAGGTAATAACTCCATATCTTTTCTTTATTGCCTCAATTTTCTGACAAATTAAGGAGTTGATTTGCATTAAAATAACCTTTTCTCTTGCAAGGTTATTTTTGTCCCAGTCAAGTTGCTCAATCTGGTTCAACATGGAGCCTCATGAAAGTGAAGAGTATAACTGTGAGGGCAGCCGCAGGGTGCAAAGGGACAGTGAAGGGTGAATGAAGAACACAAAACTAACATTAAGCTAACATTGCCACAAAAAGAGTCCACTGATCTACAACCTTAAATGTGCTAAAGCCCATTAGAGATTCATTATACAAAGATTGGAAATTAAAAATTAAAGTCATGAGGTCAGTAAAAGCAGAACATTTCAGGAATGTTTCAGACACTTCCTCTATCTCTCCAAAATCCTCAGGGAATGTGGTGGGTTGACCCTGGCTGGCTGCCAGATGCTCACCAAAGCCCCCTATCACTCCCCCTCTTCAGCCGGACAGGGGAGAGAAAATATAACAAAAGGCTCATGGATTGAGATAAGGACAGAGGGAGATAACTCACCAATTACTGTCATGGGCAAAACAGACTCAGCTCAGGGAAATGAATTTAATTTATTAAGAATCAAAGTAGGGTAATGAGAAAAACTAAATCTTAAAACACCTTCCCCCCACCTCTAACTTCTTCCCAAGCTCAACTTCACTCCTGATTTCTCTACCTCATCCCCCCGCAGCGGCACAGGGGGATGGGGAAAGGGGATTGTGGTTAATCTGAACAGAGAAATAATTATTTTTAACATTAGCTTCTGTTTTAACAACAGGATCTTCAAGTTTCTCCAGCCACTAAATCATTCAATTTCAACCTTGACTACTTCAGAAGTTTTAAAGACCCATCTGGATAAAGCCTGGACTAACATGGTCTGATTGCACAGCTGACCCAACTTTGAACAAGAGGTTGGACTAGAGACCTTCTCAAGGTCCCTTCCAACCTGGATTATCCTAAATTCCTTAATTTGTGCTTCTTGTGCTAATAACTGAAACTTCCAGTTAGATTAAGGCCAACAAAGAAAAGCTGAATTTCAGCAGTGAGTGCCCTAGCTTGCTAGAGTTTCCTAGCTCACTAAGGTGGCCTCGCTCACCGAGTTTCCTTAGGAAGTGATGGACGTTTTCTTGAAAGTGTAGGAACTGGCTTTTGCTAAAGTAATTTTCTTTTTTTTTCCAAATATTGGGACACAAAATTGGCTCTTCCAAATCACAGAAGGAACTGGAGAAAAGTTGTTTTGTATTATCTGGGGTTTTCAGTGGAAAGAAGAAGGTAGCGTGAGTGCCAGGAGAGCAGAGCCTGTGCAGTCAGGTGTTAAGAGGCCAACACAGGTGACTGAAACGTGCCGAGTTAGTCTTCTGCATCTATGCTGACGCACTGGGCTGTTGAAGCCATGTTTCAACATGTGTGTACTGCTCCATTTACCTTTCTAATCTTTATGTTGCTTCAGTTATCTCTTCAGGTGGCTAGAAAAGAAAGAAAAGCCCCGAGAGAGAAAGAGAGACATCTGGAAGACTTAAGCAGAGACATTAAGTCAGTGGAGCAGGAGGGACACACAGGAAATTAAAATAGAAATCTACAACTTGGTCTGGCATAGCAATGGGGAGTTTTGCCTCTCTTTTCAATGGAAATCCTGAGGCATTGTATTCAGTGTGTATAGAGGAGATTAAAAAATTCTGTAATTTTGAGGGAGAGAAGCAGCCAGGTATTTGGGAGGCAATTCAGGTACTTGAATATGGGCGTTCTGGAAAGTGCAGGGTGTCTGGGATGTCTGTGTGGGGTTGGTATATGATACAGGACCTGCGAGAGGTGTGGTCTTCTGGAGCCAAGCACCTGGAGTTTCTGAAGTNAACAGGCTGCCCAGCGAAGTGGTGGAGTCACCATCCCTGGAGGTATTTAAAAGACGTGTAGATGAGGTGCTTAGGGACATGATTTAGTGGGCATGGTGGTGTTGGGTTGATGGTTGGACTCGATGATCTTAAAGGTCTTTTCCAACTTTAATGATTCCATGATTCTATGATTCTAAGCACCCCCAGACACTGCAGTGGCAATTTTGCCCCTTGATGTTAGCAGTAAGATTGGAGGGTGCGGGGCATAACGCCACTGTGAAGCTAGCAAATCTTTGGGCTTAATATAGCATTATAGAGACTATAAAATAGAGCATTATAGCTGTAAAATGAAATATAGAATTATAGCAAAGGAAGGTAAGTAAAAATCCTGGGAATTAGTCTGTTAAAACAATCCAGGTTTTAAGGGCTCAAAAAGAGAAGCTGCTGATTTCTTCCAGAAGAAATGGTTAAAATGTAAGTTTCTGATTTTTAAGTATTTGAAAAGTAGAATAAAGGAGGCTTGGGTCCATAATTGAAATGAACAAGAGTCTGAAGTAGTGCTAAATGTATTGGACCTTGGCTTAGTGCTGTTTTTAAGGAAAATTCCTGCTTTTTGTCTTTTGGGAGAATAGGAAGGCTGTGTAAAGCTCTGTGCTACCTTGGCAACAACTAAGGCAGATGAGCTACAGGAAAAGGTTATTGTTTTTCACTCTTTTGTGTTTCTTCTGACAAAAGGAATTATCTATGGGTAAAATAACAGGGGGGGGAAACAAAACGGCCTCTCTATACTAATTTTTGCTGACTTTCTGACCTTTTAATAATTTGCATGTTCACAACACCTTCCTAATTCCTGAGAACTCTGTATTCCTCAAAGTTGACTTAAAACCCATCCATATTTTAGCCTTTCATAACTATCTCAAAGGCAATATAAGCTAGAAATGTTCAGCAAGAAATAACTTTTTAAAGTAACCACTTTCCTTGTAGAAATATTCCCTCTTCCTTCTCTGAAGCATGGAGGAGGGAAAACGCACATTTAGTCAGAAATGTAATGCCATACAGCTCTGATTGTCTATCATTCCTATTGTAATATCGATAAATGCCATATATTATTGTATTGTTTATTAATAGTAATTTTACTGAGAGTAATTTACAAATGTGAGTGGATTCAGTCTTTCAGAAATCTTTTTTCCTCTGGGGGAAAAAAAAAACCAAAACAACCAACAACAAACAGATGAGTTGTTATGAGGCTCTTTACTCCCAGTCAGTGGTGAGCACAAGGAATAGATGGTGAGCTTGGGCACACTTATTGGGCACTTAGGAAAACAAAGTGCTGTAAAGATTTAGTTGCAGTTTTGTTGCACGTGTTAGCTCATTTAGCTGTTCTTCGGAGCTGTGTAATTCCTCTTGTATGGAAAACTTTAATAGATCCTGGATTTCAGAAAGTATCCAAGAAAATGGGATACTTGGTGATACACTGGGTGAGAAAGACAGAGATACACTTGCAGAGAAAGGCTGCATCAAAGCTTCATTAAATTAAAAAGGGAAGAGTATAAGCAAATAAATAGTAGAAAATGCCAAATCCCTTGAATACTGTTCTAGGGTTGTTCTGACAAAGGAATGAAATACGCAGATAAATACCTCAGCTGTTTTTTTCACAATAAACCTGCTAATACTTGAAAGTGTTTGGCAATAAAAGTAAATGAGGTCTGTAAGTGTGAGGCCATCAAGAATTGAAAATTTGACCAGTACATAGTCATGTGCTCACAGCAACAATTCCCTAAGTTAAATTTAGACCTGAATAACTGGTTTAATGTTTTGTTTTCCTGGAGATTTCTATTATGTTAACACTGTGCAGCTTTCCCCTTCCCTTTTGTACATGATGGATTGGTAAACACAGTAGAACTTCCTGTACTTGTTCAGCAACTTTTACCATTGTAGTTCAGAAGCAGAGAAACAAGATGAATTCAAAAACTATCAAACTACTCTGAAAACAGAGATGATCACTGCCTTTCTCCCCCTCCCAGCACACACTCCAATTTCTGCTGTTCAAAAACCTCTGAGAAAGTTTAAGCTGTTCTGATTTACTGAGTTATTTTTTTCTCCATCCCCAGCTTTCCCAACATGGTATATGTCTACGAAGGAATGAAGTATATGATGCTCTTAAATTTAAGTGTTAATCAAGCATAAGCCAATTTGTTCCTCTCTTTGTAGTCATTGGGCAGATGAGAGACCTATTTCCAAGTCTCCATTCTGTTTAACTTGAAACAAAATCTGGAGCTCAGGTGATCCACGTCTGTATACTAAATGGCCACAGGCTTATTGAATAATGTTGATTGAGACTATTTCTTTTTATGGTGCTATTTCAAATGGGTATAAATACTTAATTGTTGAAGCAGGGACATGTGTCTGATTCTTCCATCTCTGGAATATATCATCAATTGCAGGGTTTATAATATCAATCTCTCAACTCTTTCTATCTCTCCTTGTGAATACTGAATTATTTGCTGCTGTTCTCAAGTGTCTTTAATCTTCTTTAATTCTCCAGCTTAATCTTCATGGACTCCCTGACTCCTGCCTCCTTAGACTTAATGTGACTCTGCTCCAGAGCCTGGTATCAGGAGTCTTGAGCAGCTTTGTGTCTCCCTGAACCAAGATGATAACTTTCTGATTCTCTTACAGCAAGGCATGTTATTCTCACACAATGCACTGAAGTCACAGCTGAATCTAGACTTTTTCTGTGTGTACTGTAGTGTGTTTGCTCAAAACATTTTGACAATGGAGAAGGAAAATATTCAAACAGAAGAAAACTGACCACAAACTCACTCTGCAAGGGTGGCAGGGTATTTTGTTATGTTCTTTTTGTCATTCTCCATATGAGAATAGGTAAGGTTAACCATGAGTGCTCATTGTCCAAAGCTCAGCCAAAACTAGCATTTACGTTAGGGTTAGGGTCAGGAGAGAGAAAACCCTAGGAGCTGCAGTAGGAGTGGGACTGCAGAAGCACTGCAGAAGTGAAGAACAGTCACCCAAATGAGTTCTTCCTTGAGAACTTTTTCATGGGAACCATGGCTGGCTGTCATGGTCCAAGACTCAGCACATGTCTAGGGTTCAGGCTTGGGCTAGGAGACTCACAGACTATGTCTGCTCTTTCAGAGATAGGGTGAGCCCTATCATGCCTATACATGTGTGTTTATCACACTTCTGACACCGTGTCTTATCAGTGCTCTTGTGTTTTCCCATGTAAATGATATTGGGTGAGCATGATTTTGCACACCAATATCTTGGGTTTTGTTGACCGCACTTGCTTTCAGAAAGCTCCAAATGTATCGTTGAGCTTAGGGTCCATCTGCTGCCATGTTTGACTTCTGTTCTTTTGGGGTTTGTTTACTTGATCTTCATATTTGGTCCAAAATGATGTTTTGTATTTCATTCTTGGTAAGGTAAGCAGTAGAGGGTCAAACTTTGCAAGTGGCATCAAGTTTTTCCCTTCCTTTTCTCAAGTTGTTTGGTACCTTTGAGGGCAAGCACTAGCTTACATCAATAACGTAAGTAGGAATGCTGCTACTTCACTAGGCAGACATTTCAAATAATGCCAGGGTAGGATCCATCCCTGAATACACTGGTTTAAGATTTCCACTCAGCCCAGTTTTCCGGATGACTGGCTCCCTTTCTCAAAGGCACCAACAGAGGAGATGCTGAAGAAAATGGAGACATGAAGATGGCAGATGTAGGTCAGGAGCCCTTGTAAATTTGCAAGTCACACAGGTGGAGGGGAAGGGAAATGTGCCTGATGGAGACAGTGCTGTCTGGGGCTCTGATTATTGCTAGGTAGAAATAAGTAAAGAAGGACAATACACTTGGTTTGTAGTATGGGTGAAATAAACCCAAAGCTTGGTCTTATTTACTTAGACTTACAAAGCTCACTAGTTTCTATCATTAGCTGAATGTCCTCCTGCCATCACGGGCAATAATCAGAAAATGTTTGGCTCACATTTTTTCATCTTTGCAGAATTTGCACTCAGCATTGGATCTGTTGTTGAGAAAATGATTGTCTATTAACATAATTTATTCCTGTGCCTAGCTGGGTCACTGCCTAGCTTGATAATATCTCCCCCATTGCACTGTCTTGCAAATAGTGATGGATGGGAGTGAGCCTAACTGCACATTTGTACAGGGAGCGAAGGAGCAAAGGCACTGCTTGGCATGAAAGTAACATGCTTTGGCACCAGGAACCACACGGGGCTCCCAGTCGGGTGGCAGTGACTGCTGGGAAAGCCTAAGCCTTGTCCCAGGTCTGAAATCTTGCATCTCCCTTAGCCCTCTTGCAGCACTCGTGGTGTCTGTCTAGAGAGCTGAACGATCACAACTCGCACAGTTTAACTGAAGTACGGGGACAAATGAGAGACTATGAACTTCTTGAGGTTTATGATGTGACATGTAGATTTACCAGGTTGGAGTAGGGTGAAAGGAGGTTGTATCCCCTCCCCTAGGCACTGCAGGCACTACAGAAATTCTCTGTTGTATGACAAGGGATTACTGTACTCCATCACCACTGCAAAATTCAAAGACCTTGAGGCACTAATGTTGTGAGACCCATTTAATATCCATTGCAGGAGTCTAATGTCATGTGAAATGGCAGGTCTGATGGCGTCAAACAGCACAATGTGTCTACCAAGTGGCAGACAACACCTTGAGCCTAGTGAATAGCTAAGGTAACCTGTATCCAGTGATAAAGAAATAAAATGTTAGTGATTTTATCAAGAGTAGCTTGTGCAGCTAGATTATATTTCTTTGTTAAAGTAAAAATTTCCTGCTTTAGAAAATAACCTTCCCTGAAACCCAGATAGATCAGAACTACTGAAAGTACCATGCTGAAAACAGCTAAGCTGGAAAAGAAATATGTGAATTTTCAACTGGACTATGACAGTTTTTGAGAGGTGGGCTGGAGGAACTATTAAAACTGTTTCTAGGGTAGGTTCTAGGGAAGTGGTGGAGTCGCCATCCCTGGAGGTATTTAAAAGACGTGTAGATGTGGTGCTTAGCGACATGGTTTAGTGGGCATGGTGGTGGTGGGTTGACGGTTGTACTTGATGATCTTAGAGGTCTTTTCCAACCTTAATGTTTCTATGATTCTGATTCTCAGAACTGGTCTTGGGGTTCAACTAATTAACTAGTTACAGGACTGATCTCAATATGAAAGATAGGTGAGCACTGATGAAGCATGCCAATGACACACATTGGTTGATATCTTCATTACAGAGAACAATGGGAATATCCTGCAGAAAGCACTGGACAATATTAGTAGAGCAACAGAGGTGGAATAATAAGAGGAAAAAACTGTAAGTCCTGAAGCACTTCTGTTTCCCAAGAAGATGTAGTAACTGATGCTCCTTTATTCTCCTTGCAGTAGTGGAGGCACAAAAGAGCTGTTCAGCAGTGCACAAAACTCCACTTAAGACTCCCTCACTGATATGCATGTGGATAGCCTCTAAAGTTTTGCTGTTTCTTGTGTTACTCTTACCAGACCTCTTCAGCTCAGTTTAGCCACTCCTTTCTCTTAGCAATTGAAATACTGCTCTCTTCCCTGGGTAGCAACTCTAAGTTCTCATGACTAGGCAAAATGTGAAGGTTTAATGGCCAAATAGTATTTGCCAATATTGCTCCCTTTGTGCATTAAATGTTTAATGGAGAGATTTGCCTTTCAGATGAACTGGCTCTGTGCCCTGAATGCACTTTTCTTCCAGCACCTTGAGAACACTGTAGCAGCCATTTAGAAAAAAGGCAGAGATTTGCCACCTCCAGTGCCTCTAATCGCTATCATTTACACTGTTGTCAAGGGTATTTGCAATAGTGCAGCATTTTCTGCACGTTTTCACCACTGGCTTTTACAAGTATGGCCTTTGAGAAAAGCCCAACTGCCTCCAATAGCAAAGATTGGAAGTTCATGGTATGTCTGGCTGACTGGTTGCTTTCCCAAAATCTAATAGCTATTTCTTTGACAGCTGCTGCTTTCCTCATTTCTTATCATACAGATAACTGATTATTTTACTCTGGGGTTGATTAAGTCTCTGTGGTATTTTGCAAAACCACAGAAGATGTTCTAAACTGTCATACTATGTCTGTAAAACGTATTTGCAACTACAAATAGTCATCCCCACTAGCAGCTGGAAATGTTTCAGTCACTACTGCTTTTTCTATTGCTGAACCACACGCTGATGGCTCCATGCAAGCAAAGGAGTCCTTAGGGCAGAGGGCAGTCTGTCCTCTCTATAACTTAGTAACAATGCCTTGTGTTCTCTTAATGCCTTCCACCAAAGGGATATACAGATGGCTTCACTGAGTAATGGTGCAGTTTTTAAACAGCACGTTGGGCTCTGACAACAGAACAGGCTAGAAAGTATGATTAATTATATAATGTTCAATTGAAATGACAGCTTTAGTTTCAAGCAGGTAGAACTCAGAGGATGTGATATTTATCCAGGTTGTTCAAATTAGCACCTCTACCACATGGGCTTCTTAAGATGGTCTGAGTTTAATTTAGAACCTCTGTCAACAGCTGTAGACCTATCTCAAAAACTACATTAAACTATAAACTCAAATTTCAACCTCTTAAAAAGCCTGGGTTTTCTCATGGACTATCCAGTGAATGATCCCCAGCATCACTGATTTGTGTCACGGAAGGCAATAGAAGCATGACATGATACTCATTGTAGGTTGTCTTTACGAAAAGAATCGGTGGAAGGTTTTTTGTTTTATTTTGTTTTTTAAAATTTCATACTCTTTTAAGAACTCCTAAAAGCAGAGTGCAACGGTGCGAGCACTGGTGAGTTCCCTTCTCCAGGAGAAATCTAGTTTGGAATGTGCTTCACTTCTTAAATGATAAACTTCAGAAAGCCATTTTGCCTTGCTCTTCCTAGGTCAAACATGTCCTGCTCTGCTGTTGCTTGAGCAGCTTGGACAGTCATTTCATATTATTATCATATCTCTGCTTCTGACTTAGCCAGTACATAAAGCATTTGCAATTGGAAAGAGGTCAGTTTTCAGATATCACGGTTAAAAGTCACCACAGCCTGTATACTGCAGAGGAAAGCTCAAAACCAGATGTACATATGGGAAATGGTGAGTGCGTGTGAGTAACTAAGTGAACTTCAGACTGTATTGCAATTACCTCGATAGTCACAGCAGATAAAATTGGATATACATCCAAATGTGGTCTGTTTTTCTGCTGAAAACCCAGGGGAACTCTAATGACAATTCTTAAATGGGAATACACCATATTTCTATTGGAAGAACTAAGTATTCAAACACAAGCTGATAGGGATTTGGTGATTAACTAAGTTGTACAAACATGCACGTGGCTTTCAAAACTGAGAGGTCTGGAAGGTTCAGGACACTTCTCCAGCTGAGAAGTGGTGTGATTTACAACACTGATTTACAACCGTCAGTGTTTGGATTATGATTTTATTTTTGCCTTTTCATGCTTTGCCAGTGTTCTGAAAGGAAACTGTGATAATTTATTGTCATCCCTCTGTTAGCAACAGGAGATGTCAGAGCCTCGCTGGAATCTGGTGCAGACAATTTGGTGTTCACTCTCTATACATGGGTTTTGAGCACTGGTCTTCAAGAAGATATGCCTGTCTGCTCTTTCCAGAATGTCAGAGCCGACAAAAAAAACATGGTGAGAATTTAGAGAGACAGGTTCCCTTAGTATACGCCACAGCTCCTTCAAAGAACTATTGTACCCAAAGCTAACAAACCCCAAAGATCCTTCAAAGACTGAGCAGTCGCATGGTGTAGGGTTGTCCCAGGGTGGCTCCGCATCCTGACGCAGAGTCGGAGACCTTTTCCTGTCTGCACAGGGATAACAGTTAATGGATCGTGCTTGCTGGTACCTCACACTCACCTATTACTACAGCTACACAGGAGATATTTTACTACATATTGGAGGAGGGGAATTTCTTTTCCTATTAAAATGGCTATCAAAACAGAAAGTTTCTGGAGAAACTGATTTTAAAAGAAAGATTTTTCACAAAAGATTTGGGGAATTTAACAGAAAATATTTTAAAGATGTCATTTCTGATCTTGAACAAAGGAGGAGACATCCTGACTGCTAACAGCTTAGCAGGAGACCCAGATTCACTCTTGCTCTGTCTGGCCAACTAAACAGTTTATTATCTTTACAAAGTGGAGCAGCTCCAAAAACAAGAGAATGAAAGAGCCCAACTCACTCCAGTTTATCCCCCAGGCACTTGCTTAAGAAGGAGGATGCCTCGTTCAAAACCCCTAATCTGTGCTACCTGTTCCCAAGCAGATTTCTCCTGTGTGTGTGAATGTGTTCTGTGTTTTGGTTTCTTGCTTTCATGAAAAATGTAAAGATTCTTTAATTCCAGATGGGAATTTCACTTCTTTCCGCCCTTATCAATTTTTCTGTGAAACAGAAATTTTGTCTTCTGACAAATTAGCTTTGCTAATTTTGAAAAATGTTATAATTTAAGTTAATCATGTCACCTTTGAACTTGCGTACCATCACTTTTGCAACCACTGTAGACCATAAAGCACTACGTTGTATTGCACACAACAGTTTTCTGCAGCAGGCAGAAAAGGCTCGTGGCAGGATGTCAGGGCAGGAGCAAGCGAGGAGGAAATGAGCAGATGCGAGTTCTGGAAAAGAACATAACACTGCTAAGGAAAACAAACAGAGAAGAAATACTGCTGCTGGAAGGAAGGATGGAAGGAAGGAAAGAAGGAGAAAAGAGGGATTTAATTTCCTAAGAGGAAAAAGGGTTCCAAAACAAATAATGAATAAGGATTCCTGCCTGAGTCAGGTATATACCAAAGTTATGAGAGTTTTATCTGGGATTTTCATTTAAAATCTTATAAAATCTAGATAGTTTACACAGTTTGGATCCTTATTTTACTTAGCTTCAAAACAGTACCAAAGTTGTTTGATTCTGTATTTAAAGTCAAATATTTCTTCAATTTTTTAAACTTATTTGATCAGAATTCATTTATCCTAAGTCAAACCTTATTAATATGTTCCATTTAATCTTTTTTTTAAAAATGACACAAATGTGCGGGGGGAAACTACTTACACATAAACCTGTCTATAGTGATACATGATACAAAGTGTAGCAGAATGAAATTCCAGACGTTTCATACTGTACAGTTATGAGCTGTAATCATGATTCGAATGCCAATTTGTACATTACATCTATTGTGGAAGAAAACAAATTGCTGTTGTCTTATATTTCCAAAAAAACCTAACATTTCCATAACGTTGCAGGAAACACCTACACAAAACTGACTCCACTTTGTTACTTCTCCTTCCTTCTTCTGGGAAATGTTCCTGTGGCTGAGCCAGCTGACTGGAATTTCTTGGCTATAAGGAGACTCTTTTAATGAAAAAAAAAGTTTCTTAGTGGAATTATGTAAGTAGAAGGTGAGAGCATACAGTTATCTTGTGCAACATGCCTGTATATGTTGTTTTTTTAAAAAAATACTTATGTTACAAATTAAAATCTTCTATGAACAATATCCCAGCCATTCATGAATTGCATTCATGTCTGATTCATTATGACTACTTTAGCCACATTGGAATAGTATTGCTTTGAAAATGAACTTGCAACTCTGTGCTGGTTTTGGCTGGGATAGAGTTAATTTCCTTCACAGTAGCTAGTATGGGGCTGTGTTTTGGATTTGTGCTGGAAACAGTGTTGCTAACAAAGGGATGTTTTAGCTATGGCTGAGCAGTGCTGACAGTGTGTCAGCAGTGCTGACACAGTGTCACTGCCTCTCACACCACCCCACCAGCGAGGAGGCTTGGGGGGCACAAGGAGTTGGGAGGGGACACAGCTGGTACAGCTGACCCCAACTGACCAAAGGGCTATTCCATACCATATGACGTCATGCTTGGCATATAAAGCCGGGGGAAGAAGAAGGAATGGGGGGGACATTTGGAGTGATGGCGTTTGTCTTCCCGAGTAACCGTTACACGTGATGGAGCCCTGCTTTCCTGGAGGAGGCTGAGCCCCTGCCTGCCGATGGGAAGCGGTGAATGAATTCCTTGTTTCGTTTTGCTTGCATGTGCGGCTTTTGCTTCACCTATTAAACTGTCTTTATCTCAACCCATGAGTTTTCTCACTTTTACCCTTCCAATCGCCTCCCCCATCCCACCGGAGATGGGGAGGGGAGTGAGCAAGCGGCTGTGTGGTGCTTAGTTGCCGGCTGGGGTTAAACCACAACAAACTCACCAAGAAAAAAAAGATGAGAGCCATTTAGAAAGCTCTGAAGTTTTAAACCGGTGCCCTTGTTCTTGTAAATGGTTAGTCCATTTTCTTCATTACTTGACTTTGTTACTTACTGTAAATCTCTACACAAAATAAAGAGAAAAGGTAACTGCTTTTGCTTGTTTGTTTGCCCATGAGGGATAGTCCCAGATCCTCATGACTTGGAAATTTTGGCATTAACTAGAATAAAAAAAAAATCCTTGCCCGAGCGAAGGAGAAGAAATAAACAAACACAACAGTCTTTGTCCTAATAGATGGACACATTAGAAATGTCTGATGAAAATATTTGTTGATCTTTTTGTACCAAGTAAAAACATGGGAACCAGGAAGGAAGGGGTGGAGGCTCCTTTAGGGATTGTCCCCTAGTAATGGGTAGGATAGGGCTGCGTGGATAACATGATTATGCAAAGGAACATGTATTTTACTTCTCTGACAAGATGCTAATAAATATCTATCTGTGTTTGTCTATATAGGTGTATATATATGTGTGTCTATATATATGTCTCTGTGTGTGTATAGCGAGAGAGGAGAGAGAATTTCCACAAAGCAAACATTTCCTGGTCACCTTTAGTGTGACAAACCACTTGCCTGCTGTTTTGCTGTTTACTCTGGGAGAAAGTGGTTTGCCTTTTTCCAGTGCCCAGCACTGGAAGGACCAGGAACAGCAAAACTTTCTGGGTGATGCCAAGGAGAACAGCTATCTATGAGCTGGTCTGGAGCAGGTAAAGTGGGAACCTGCATAAGGAACATGTGGGAGGGCTCTCCAGAGTACAAACACAGTGTCTGGAGGGTTCGATCTAGATGACTCAGTCTAAAGAAATAAAGAAATAAGAAATCCATCCTTGAGCTCAGAAATCACAGATTGAGATGAGACCATTATAATAAATAACCTGATGACACTAGGCTGGTTGTTAGATTCATTGGCTGAAGTTCAGCTTTGAGCTCAAGGTGTACAGTTACAAGGGCTAAAATTTGACTTGGAGCATATTTTGTGTCCCACAGCAAAGTTTACCTGTTGTGATAGTTAAAGGAACACCTACTGCATAGATTTCTTTCTTGTTTCCTGATTTCACTGCTAGGAAAACAAGCCTTTCACAGACCTTTCCCTCTGGAAAAGGAAGCCAGAAAAAGCATGTGGCTACCCTATCATGACTGGTAAGCAGATTACTTGTGAGAAAATCACTCATCTCTGCTAACAGGTCTGTAAAACCTCATCTGTTATAAACTGTCACTACTCTGCTGATGTGAGTGGCTATGAGCATTCAATCCAGCTGAGGATCTCAGCTGTGTGCTTAATTGGATCACCTTTTATGTCCTTTCATCTGGTTGTTTGCTTGGTGTGCTGTTTGCCCCAGTCTAGCAGGTAGGACCTGGAGCACAGCTCTGCAGATACTGCCACACTGTCTGCGCTATACTGATGACCGGAGGCTTCGGTGACAATCAGTGTGCAAAAGCCATGCAAGTATAGAGACAGGCTTTGCCTGAAGGAGCTTATAATCTAAGCAGAAGCCAAATATGATACACAGAGTGTACAATATAGCTTGTTATAGGGAAAGACTGCTGGAGAAGGAGATGAGAGGTGCACGGGGACCTGAGTTAAAACCTAGTGACGTATACTGCGGTATTTCTGTCTTCCTACATGCTTGTTCAAGGATCAGGTCCTACCTTTGAATTATGAAGGCTTCACAGTTGCTTTTTGCAAAAATGCTCAGAGGACCTGAAGAAACACTTCCAGTTTACTGGCCTGCCCATTCGCTGCAGGCAGTTTACCCTTCACATCAGGAAAGTGGCTTGGGTTATTGCTTTGCTCCACGCACATGGGCAGAGGGCTCACATCACCCTTCTGGAGGTGAACCTGCCACCCGTCTTTTGTACCCCATGACATGTACCCCATGTTTGATACAGCAGCTTTGCCGCAATGTCTGAATGCTTTGGCCTTGCTTATCATCAGACTGAAGATAGCATGCTTTCAGCAGGCTACTTTGCTCCTTGTGTTTTTCTGGTCTGTATCCCACTAGTGTCTGTTCTCCAATATTTAACTCCTTAGTGGGGTGTTGGACCATGACCAGGCTCCCTCAGTCCCAGTGCACTAGCATTACTCCTAAACAAGTGATATATCACCCCTGTGGTGGTCGCTAGCAGGTGCAACTTCATCTGTGTGAAGACAGCAGCCTGCAGAGTCCAAACTGAAAGTCTTGCTGCGGTGCTCTCCTCCGCTGGGCTTCCCCGCTGCAGCGGTGCCTGCCTCCCTCAGGGCTGCCAGGCTGCAGGGTGCCCGCTCCCCCTCCGGCCCCGGCCGTGCCTTCTTGCTGAGAGGGGCACCCAGCTGAGGGGGGAAGCTGGTTCGGCCCCCTGCCTGCCAGCTGCAGGGTTTGTGAGTCGGCACCCAAAGACTGGGCAGCAGGGTGTGATTCTTTAGCAGCTGCCCGTTCACCCAGAGTTACTCTGGTTATAGAGGATGGCTAAGGCAAGCTTTTGTCTCCACTTTGAAGTACCATGTTTGTTCACAGCTGGGTATCAGCCAGGCAGAGGCACAACTCTCCAGCTTGATGTGTGGAAAATTTGAAATCTGCTAAATGCAAGAAGGAAGATAAACCTTTAGATTAGGTAGGGGAAACTCAAATGTATGGAGTACTGCGAGAGAGTTTTGAAAAAACATGCGTGACAATAGAACAAGGCTGGCTTATGTGTAACTTCTAAAGAAAAGCAGAGGTTCTAGCTAAATGGCATTTATTCTCAGGGTTTTTTAACTTTATATTGATTAGCATTGCTAATGAGTTGAGGTGTACTTTTGCTGTTGACTTGGTTACTGGGAGGGAATTTGTTTTGAAAGCAAATTCTCTGATGCGTTTTCCTGGACTTGCAATACGATTTTTTTTCCTACTGTGACTTTGAAAACAGTGGGATTTGGGTTTCTGAGAGCTTTTTATCCCCTTCTTTCCATTAAAAACAGACTATCAAACATTGACTGTTCTTAAGCAGTGAATTTTAGGGTCTTCATAATGAATGTGCTAAATTTTCCCAAATTCCTCTTGTTTTCTGTCTGAGGAAAAACTTCAAATATTAGATAGCTATAAGAATTTTTTAAAACTGTGTTCCAGTGCGATGATGAAATCCTTATTTCAGGAAGCTCTAACTCAGTAGGAAAGGCAGTTTTTTTGTTGGATTGTTGGTACAAAATGTTCAGGTAACTCTGAGTAACTCAGTTAATCTTGTCCTAGCATGTACAGGGCCCAGTGGAAAACCTGAGGTGTCTCTGCTCCGGCTGTTCCAAAGCCTTTATTAACTTGGGTACATTTATCCCTTCTTTTTGTGTTTTCACTATTCACGTTAAAACCAAGACAAATATATTTGGAAGTCTTTGAATGATCCTGAAGTGTGAAGATGCTTCTCTTCATTTTTTTCTTAATGATTGCACACTCTCAGAGAACAGCAGACAAGATAAAAATCATATGACTGATATTACTCAATACCCTGATACTTCAATCTTAGAAACTCTACTGTAAAAAGAGATTGTTTTTATCCTAGCTGTCTTCTAGCTTCTTTAAGAAAGTAAGTACAGCTGTTCAAGATAAAAATATATTCTTATCTTAGGAGACAGTATCTGTAAGATTACACGCAGTGTATTAAAACAAGGATTCTAATGACAAACTAAACTATTTGAACTCTTTTGGTTTTATGGTTATTTTGTTATTATTACACTAAGATGGCTGCTTAGGATACTGAGTAATGGAAAACGAATAACTAAAAGTATAGCATATATTTCAACCTTTAGTCTTTTTGTTATACGATCCTAATTACAACCCCAGTTCTAAGCTTTTCTTTGCTTTTATCAGTATCTTATAAATCATGGTCCTACTGCATTTTTTATTTGGATACAGATGTTAGAAAGAAACTGATAATGTTGCTTAAAGGCAATGCAAAACTTCTTTGTAACATAAGAAATAGCTTTAAAGATTTAGTCTTTGCCATTCAATCAATGCAGATGAGACAGGGCAGCAGTGTAAGGTACACACACATACACACTTCCTGCCCCACAAAGTTTACAATCAAAATAATAAACAGAGAGAAAACGATCAGTATGTACAGAAAAGAATTGCCTTGGTTTCTCCCTACCATTTTGTATGTAATTTCTCAGCTGAAAACAAAGTTAGCTGCTTGCACTTTCTGGGTTTTTTGTGAGCTGAAAGAATGGGGGCCCATGGTGTGATTAGAGACACGAAATGTCTATCGGACAGAAGAAATCCTTACCCTCCAGTAGCCCATACACTGGATAGCATCTGTGGCAGGTGAAAAACCCTGTGCCTTTGATAGGTTGGGTACTCTGAAATAAAGCATTTTTCTGTAAATGCTACAGCTCTGCAAAACCTGGCAAGTTACAAAATCACATTAGCAATAATTATTTTTCTCCTCTGTGTTCCTGGAACACAAATAATACCATCTCTTTTGTCACTGAACCAGAAACGTATTAAGAATTCAAGAAGTGGTTTCCAAGAAGCAGCAAACCATACTGAATTTCAATAATGAGAACTTTTCATATCAAAGGGAACTGGAAACACATACCTTGACTGCAAATTCACCACTGAGCAGGTACAAATGAGTGAAGTGCAACACGTCTCCGGGAACAGCCAAGCTCCTTCTGTTGTATGAGTAAGTCTAACTTCTGGTTTTCTGCCCCTCCCTGAACAGAACAGACTCATCCCTCTGTTGGTGACATCACACTCCTGGATTTTCTCCCATACTATATTTTAAAAGCAACGTTTGTCTACTGTATCCAATATGAGACCATTGATATTTGAGTATGGGTGGTAACAACAGAAATCCAGCTAAAATATTGACGTGCCACGGTATGTGTATAAAACAGCGATGTGTTTGCACAACAGCTTCCAGAATTGTGCATGAGCACACGTGCGCACACACACACCCCCCCCCCTCTCCCAGATTTTGGGGGATGGTGAGAGCATTTTTTTTTTACTGGTGTTAGACACAATCAAGAGTTAAACAAGTCAGCTTTTTGAAGGACTTGGATCTTTAAAACAGAAAAGATCAAATATCTCATTTACAACCTTACATACTTCTCTTTCATGGGAAGAAATTAACTGTTTATGTTTCTGGAAGACACTGCTCTTCCTCAGCAGAAGTCTCTGACTACTCAGTCTGCTGAGAACTAATACAGAATCCAAATACCGCTTAAAGTTTTAAATTGGACCAAAGTTTCTTCAAGCTTATGGATGAGATCTCTGTATGAAACAGAACGATACTCTAAGAGCAGAGCAGAGCCTTTTACCTACTACATTGACTTTTATTCTTCATTTGAGATAATTCACAGAGAACTAATTTTACACTGTTTGTAAGAGGCACAGCTGGTTTTCCTCTAATATTTAGGCAATTAAACTGAAATCTGAAATGGCAACCATGGTTGCAAAATTCCACACAAAGGATACATCTTCATTTAAATGAGAAGTGAGCAGAGAAAAGAACAGCCCACTCTCTTGGTTTCCCACAGAATACTAATTCTGAAAGTAAAAGATTCAAAAAAACACTTGGAGATATTTGTATTATATGTGGTCTACATTGAGATCAATGGTATCTACCAGGGAAAGTACTTGCCCCCCACTCTCCATTGGTTCTTCATTTATAGTTCTAGGGCAATACTCTCACTTGTACTTTTTGCAACAGGAATAACTGCTTTGCTTTCCAATCATTTTCCTTTTCTTTCTCTGAATCTTCATAATAGCTGCTCAGTACATTGTCTTTCTTTGTTACCACTCGTTGAGTCATGCTCTCCTATCAGCAATATCTTCCCCTGGTCTGTCTCTGCTTTCCCTGCACCAGTTCTGGCTTGATTGTGTAAACTCGGGACTCAAATCTCAAAGAGCTTCATTCTGCATTTTTCTTTCAAGTTCTTTTTTTATGTCCTTCTGTACCTGTATAAACATTTTAGGACTATCTCTAGATTTTGTTTATTTGATTGGACATGGATTTAGCATAAACATTAACATAATTTTGCAAATACAGTGCAGCAAAACTCTGCTTTGATTTTAAGACATCTTTTATGTGTTCATAGGAGGGACTCTGCTGGCTCATTTGTAGTAACATAATAAAACCCAGCTGTAGCCAGATCTACTCAGTTACACCCGAGGAATGTGGCCAGCTTCTGGAAGAGCAGGTGAGGAGTGCTCTACAGCCTTTTCAGGAGGCTGAGGCAGGTGTTGCCAGCAGCTAGTCTGCTATGGAGACTTGCTGAAAGGGGAAACAAATGCATGCAATCATCCCAAAAGCTTTAGAGAGGCAAGGCTCTGCAAAGGAGGAACCATTAGTGGTTCAAGGATGTGGGGGAGGTAACAAACACATGAGCCAGACTTCATGTGCAGTTACCTGGCCATTTGTAATACTTCAGTCAATATTCTCTTCAAATTTAAGTATCAAGGAGACAAAATGTGGAATCTTCAATATCTTTGCATAAAGCTGGAATAGCTCAAACTCAGGTGAGAGAAATTTCCCCTTTCCTCCCCCCATCATTTTCTGGTTTTGGAAAAAAGGATTGTCTGGATGGCTGCAAGATGCCACAGCTGAGGGTCATAACCTGTAACTGTGAAAGCTTTAATCACTTTGAACTGGGTTACATGAGAGCTTTCCTGCTCAGTTAGCATTTCTCTAGGAAACTGAGGGAGAACATATCTGAATATTGGACTCTGTTAACTCAAGACAACAATCAGTGAGTAAAGAGTAAATATAATGGGAGAATTGGTTGCCTTGGTAGTTTTTCAGGACTGTTGCCAGCGCTTCTTGGGGAGAAAAATCTTACCTGGTGATTTTACTGATTAATTGCTGACCTTTCCCAAGCATGTTTTGCTCTTTCCCACCCTACTGGCAAGGCCATGGCTGTCTTTGCATTCCCAGGTTTGGAAGAGGGCAGTAGTCCTTGGCTTTCTGACGGGGACCTACAACGTTGAGCGTTAGTGTTTGGGCAGGAGTCCCCATGTGAGCAGGTGACTTGCACTATTAACCGTGCAAGTGAGAGAAGCTATGCTCAGGTGAAAAGCAGCTCTTAAGGCCTGTCTGTGTGTATGTGCATGCTGGTCAGGTGCCTAGAAGAAGCTTTTCTTGCAGCTAAGTCCGTGTATCTACTTCCCCTACAAACTCAGTGTTTTCCCAAGACTCACTGATTAAAATCAGTGACTGAAGAGATTTGGGTACTTTCTCTACGTAGCATGCTGATTAATTTCCTTTTCCTTGCCCTGGACTGAGTCTGATTCTCCTAAATAAACTGTATCTGGACAGTTTTCTGTCAGCTGTGAGGTTTTGGTATCATCACTGAGCCTAAGCTGCTTGGCATGTGTTCTGGTTTAAACAACCATCCATTTTGGTCAGTTACATTTTTCTGGAATGAGAACAGGTTTTTGTCTTTTATGTGTTTCTGGCCATTCAAAAGAAAATGCGTTGCATTTATTTTAAAACCTTATTTCTCTAATTTGTAAAGACATGCTCTTTCCTTCCTACAGTTAAAGAATTGTAGTACTTTCTTTTTCTTATTGTATGGGGGGTTGAATTAATCAGCATTTAGAAGGCATGTGAGCTACTGAAGGACTGTACAATGGGTTTAGTCCTGAAAGCCTTCTAAGGAGACAAAGGTTGACTACAGATGCACTGAATATCAACAGAGAAGCAAAGACAATGCTGATGGAAATGTTTGCAGCATACTTACCAGGGGAAAACCCCTTTTATTTGAAAACTGGATCCTATATACATGGCATCATACAGGTACAGAGTCAGAATCAGACCTCTTCAGTTCAGTGGAAGGAGCAGCATTCACTTTTGGAAGCAGCAGAGTGGATCTCAAGCTGTCCCTTTGCAAGCACGTACAGAAAACCACAGAGAGCAATGAATGCTGTGGTTCTCTTTTAAGCAGTAAAACTATCTTCAGCTGAACAGCCAGAAGTTGAATCTGCGCTGGATGATACCAAGAAAATGACACTAGAATGAACAGAGCAGGTAAGGGACACTGCTTTTCCTTACCTTTGATAGGTCCACTCATGTTGTAGCAGTCAATGATATTGGGATGAGAATGTCCACCTGTAAGATGTGGAAGAAGTGATTTTTATCTGTGCATCCAGAAGAATTGGAGGGAGTATTGCCGTGACTGCAACTCTTGGCCCTGCTTCTTCTCTAGCATTAATGACAATTTGGCCACACCTCCAGGGAAGGGGTTATTACCTTCACAAAGAGTTGGCAGTCTAATGTTATGTAGATTTATCCCCACGGCAATGCCTGGCGTATCTCTGCTACTGAGTGGTAACTCTATAGCTTTTCATCTCATTTACAAACAAACAGCATAAGGATTGCATGTCTCTCCTGCTTCCCAAACAGCTCTATCTGACCAAGCTTCTCACGAGGGTGCCGTGGCACAGGATTACTTCTGACATACAGTGCCACAGGATTTACAGCTCAGGTTGTGCTTTTCTGCTGTTTTGTGTCAAGTGTTTTTCCTCCTTTCCTTTGTAGACACTAGGTGGGATTGATTGTAACCACTTAGCACCAGGAAAGAGATTTAAAAAAAAAACCCAAACAAACAAAAAACCCACACACAACAAAAAAACCCCAAACTGAAATACTGGGTAGTGCACCTATCCTCACAGTTACTGAAATTTTCCTGTGAACAGTGTTACAGATGTGCCTCAAATTAAGCTCCTCCATTCAGGAAGGAAACTTGCTGCTTCTCCTCATTAAAATCAGATTCTTTTTTACTCTTATTGAAAGCACTAAGATTTATGAGTTCCTCTGTATCCTGAGAGAACTTCACAAAGGAGGAATGCTGCTGTCTGTATCCAACCCTGCAAGTGTACAAGTTAAGACATGTGTTGTACAACCTAAGCAAATATCCTGTTTCAAATATCCTTTTTCTAATATCCTTTGGATTGAACACCCCAAATTAACTGTTGTAGTTCAACACTACTTCACTTTCAACTAGAGATTAAGGAGACTTCTAACCTCTATGCGCCTCCTCAGTTGCACTGGGCTTTGTTGAAAACTGCCAGTGCACGCTGTTCTCTTCCTGAGCTCCTCAGGCAAAATTTTGCCACTGGGTTCATTTTTTAGCTCCTCTGTGCTAGTCCATTAAGTTCTACTAATATGATGTAATGCAAACACAGGAACCGTGATCTGTTTGGTGCATGTGTCTAGAGTGCAACAATAGCCATTTAAGATAGCTGATAAGAATTGTATCTGTGAGAATGGCTGTGATAATAGTGCTGGTTATTAGTGCCCCAAATATGAGGGTAGCTGTGTGATCTGCCATTTGCAAGGAGAAGGGGCAACAGTGAAGCAACGTGGCACAGGAAGGAGTATCATGGAATTTGGCTTTGTGGTAGGGGAAGGATGAGAAGAGAGTTGTGTCCCCTGTGATTCTCTGTAGCCTGCCTTCCCCGCAGGCAGTGATGCGTTGATGGGAGAGTCTATTTCTCATACACTTAAATGGCAGTGTGGAGCAAGTCCTGCACAAACTCAAAAACAGTGTTTTCTGTGAAAATATGCCAGAACAAAGACTTCTGTGATTCCAGCTGGGATGCTGTGGTGATTAGACTGCTTATATTTTATTTATTATTTTTATTTTAAAAAGCTAATGGATTTTCAGTCAAAAGCAGCCATATACCTCAGGGAACAATATATTCTGTTTATGTCTGGGTCTTGCATATTTCATATGAAAAGTCTACTGACTTCTCAGATTTGGTGAACTACAGCCCCAGTAAGATAACACAGATGCCCAAGGCAGTTTTTATAGATGTTGAGATCCATACATGCCAAACTTCAGGGAAATTAAGTTTTAGGTATAAAAATTCTAGCACAAGCTTATATGCACTTTGAAGGCTGTTGATGCTTTTGTAGTATACACCGTAAAATACATGGCAACTTATTTTTGTAAAAGTTTCCATGTGCCTTTATTCTGATGGTTTTGGTTTGCTCTTGTCAGTATGTATGTACGGTTGTCTTCTTCTAGCATCTTTTTGCCAGATTCCTGGTAGCAGATTTTCCATCAACACAAATTGTTGCAACTACATGGAATTAAATAGCACTGCGACACCTATAAAATGCAATAATGTTTGCTGGGAGGCAGAGGAAACGCTGCTTGGCAGGAAAGTATTTCTCCTTTCCTGAGGCCTAAAAGTCATGCTGAAGGCTGTCAGGTGGACAAGGTAATGCCATTTGACTCCTGATCAATGCGAGCTACTGAACTTCTCTGCAATGCCGTGCACTGATCCATCAGGTGATGAAAGAACACAGATCCTCTTACTGTTCCTTTCTTATGAGCTGCTTCTAAATGGCAGTCAAAAGCTGCAATTTTAAGATATGCTACAGTTCCAAACAAACTGACTACACACAGGAGCTGTTAGCATTAGCCAAGTGTGGACTACTTACATTTTCATTTTAGTTTTACTTTAGAAAGCACGGTACCTCTTACGGGGAAAACGATAACTCATGACCCTGTCAACTTCCTTTGTAAAAGGAGAGACTGCTTTCTTTTCTGTATGGAGAGAAATTCAAGAACCAAATGTGCTACTGGGGTTCTCCCCTATGCTTTTTGTCAGAGGGCGATGTGCGCTGTTTGTGTTGGGTTTATCCACACATCTACCAAGCGTTAATACAAACCGTGAGTTATAGGGGAAGGGATGGGTTTGACTTTTATAACACTTTCAATGCAGTTTGCTTAGTAGAGGATTTTAAAGTGGATCCAGAGGTGCTCTCCTGCAAGGATCTTAGTGATTTTTGCTAAAATCAAGTGTGAAGAATGGAAGGAGGACAAACAGTTTAGATCTTTTCTGGGTCAATGTGTCAGTAATGCAATGTAAATTAACCAGATGTGGCCACCATCATTTAGCAAAATCCAAATTATCTCATTCTAAAGATATGGAAAGCAAAGATTTGGTAATCATAGTAACTAAATCCAAGAGTAGTAGCTCCACTCAGTTCTGGAATTTGAATATGAAAATTCTGTAATTTTTGTAACCTTTTTATAGTGATAAATAACTGGCAGTGACTAATTCCTGCAAAAACTGGAGATATGTGTGAATCCTTTTCTGCTTTTTCTGAATACTGATAATTTCTCAGTGTGTGGTAACAGTCCTTGCAATAGCATGCTTGACTTCCTTCATTCTAAGCATTTATTGTCTTCTGGGCGAGAGTGTGGAAAGGGTCACAAGTCTATTGGGTTGTAAGAAAACTCTGTGGGAGACCAGAGAAGGGGAAGTTTATTTTTATTTCTGGGTAAGGTGACTATTTCCTTTCATATTCATGAACTCCTAGCTACCTGTGTCCCAGTAGTCTGATTGGGATTACTTGTGTGTGACATGTAGCCAGCATTCATCATCCTCCTGAGCCTCTGCTGCATCATCCAGGTTCCTTCTGACTGACAATGATAACCTGGTTTTTGAACGTGTCTTTTTATACCCATAACAGTCAACAGTTATTGTGAAATGACCTTTCATCTAAGAGGTCTGTATGTTTTACCCTTCAGGAATCTTAGGTGAGGTCTCTGCCTCAAAAATGCAGGGTAGAGGAGAATAATGACATCAACCTGCTGGTTATGCTCTTACTAACTGACCAGTATGCCGCAAGACTTCATTGTTCAAAGGACGCACTGCTGACTCATGTTCAACCTAGCATACAGCATCTTCCTCAACTTTTCATGCCTTTAAATATTGCAGTTTCTCTACCTATTTCTCTGGCATTACCTTTATTTTTACCAGAGTTGCAGTTCTTCAAGTTCCTCTCTGAAGTCTGATTTCTTTTCAGCCCCACATGATGGCATCTCTGGCTCAGCCTTTGCTCTGAGTTTCCCTAGTGATTTCCATGCATTTCTTTAATATCTCCTGCTCCCATCTGCTTATTGTGTCCCTGTTTCAGCATTTGCATAAAAGTAGAAACTGAATATTTCCTAATGATTTCCACAGTAGCCTTCTCTAACTCAGTAAAACAACTTTTACTGAAAACAGTGGGAATACTGGGTTTGCTGATAACTGTAGGATTCTGAGATAGTTTTGTTTCTCTTGTGGGTGAATTGTGTGTGGATGAGCTATTTATCTAAGGCGATGGCGGGGGGGGGGGGAACCCAAAACCTTTTATACTGGATCAGGGAAGTATTGCCTGAGTCGTATTTTTTCTCCATGAGTCTAAATAGGATAATTCCACCATCATCTATTTCCACTGAATTCTGTAAGAGTAGTGTCAGCTGAGCGCAGTCCACATGGAAATACCATTTTACTAGGTGGCACTCTGTTTCGCAGCTTGCATTTTTTTTTTTTTTTTTGAAGTCTAAGGTTAAAGTCTAAGTTTAAAGGTTAGATTTATTCCAGCAAGAGGAAAGCAGTGATGACAATCGGAGATCTAAAAAAAATGGCCTATTCAGGAAAACTGAAGGAATTTGAGTTCTTCAATTTTAGGAAGAGAAGCCTGCGCTCTCAAGTAAATAAAGGGTGTTGCAAAAAGACACGGGAGGTTCTCCCAATTTTAGGCTATCAATAAATCATGGATGCAAATTGCAGCAAAGAACTTCCAGGCTAAATATTAGAAAAATCCTTCTAATACTAAAGGAAGTGAAGCACTGACATGTTTTTCATAGGAAGCCTTCGTCATTTTAGGAACAAGCTATGTCTGATTGGTTGCAAGGAAAGAGGATTGTCTAGATGGTCTCTGGAGGTCCCCTCCAGTCCTGTGGACATGACTCTTCGAAGACATTTAGTTTGTTTTCAGCTTTATAAAAACTGAAAACTGAAAAAGAGGATGTAGGCTACTTGATCTAAAATCAGAACCACCCTCTAAACACTTTGAGCCAATCCTAGAGTGTTATGCCTCCATTAGCTTATAATGCTGGAATTAAGGGCAGTGGTAATAAAGCATGTGTTTCATTGAGATGCCAGGAGGAATGTGTGGAGAATTCACTAGCTGAATCTTTGCTTAAAGCAAAAAAATCCCCAGTATTTCTGTTACACTATACAGACTAAAAGGCATTGTAAGTGAATTCTTCAGCATCCTCTTTCAAGTAGAAAATAAATTTATTCTGAGATACTGCATTTCCCACTTCAGCTGCTGTCTGTTCTGGCAGAGTTGGAGCTATGACTGAGAAATGTGGTCTGACAATTGCTAGGGCTGCAATACGCTCTTTTTCAAGCATCTTTCAGTATCGTTAAAACATGAGCATCTCCTGTAACTATATAAATTTTGTCATCTTGCACAATGACTTCTCTGTAAGGTAAAAATAAAATATAGCCTGTTGTACCAGCTGTTGAGGGAAACACAAGCATTTAGATATATGTGTATATGGGGGGCATCTGGAAGCCTTTTTATAAGCTATGAAAAGAACCTGAATATTAGTGGTAGATGTTAACCAGACTGTCAACATTTTAGTAGGGGTAAGGGAAGCCTTTGGAAGTAATGTTTTAAAGTGTTGCCATTCTTTCCTGGAACACTGATGTCACTTGTCTGGATGTGGTTTTATCACTTATTTAAGAAATAAAGAATCCTTTTTACTAAAATTGGAGATCTGAATTATTTTCCGGCCATCACTCATATTCTCTGGGGATGTGGGAATCCCTGCAGAGGAATAAACTACCAAATCAAGTAAAAATCATCTTTGGGAGGTGGACTTGGTGATGGAAGAGCAGTGTTGCAGGCCTGATTCTGCACTGTTAAAGGAAACTAGTTTTATCATTGGGGATAGTAGGGTTGTCTTAGGTTTCACCCACCACTGTGGTATCTGTGATCTTCTGTTTTTCCCCCAAAATGGTCATTGTCATACATGTATTTTTAACTACAGGATTTCATGATATGTCACTGATAGCTTCTGTAGCTTTTGCCATGAAAGACAGGTGAAACAGCAGGGGAAATTGCTCTGAAATTAGAGTGCACAGTTGTTTGCTTCCTAGATGAAGGTATCTGTCTAAACACCATTACGATCCCCCCTGTGCATTCAGTCAAACTCTAGGATATCCAGGTCGCTTCGGCAACCACGACAAACTTTAAAAATCTGCTCTGAGACTGTGTCTCTTCCTGCCAGGCATGAAAACACTGCATCATTCATGATCTCTCAGGGAGACTGAGCTGAGGATGCTCAGCAGGGGTTACCTGTGTCTCAGCAGGTTCTCAAGTGCATGGACCTCTCACAAACGTGGGGGAAATGGCCTTGCTCGTCCTTTGTTTCCTGTGACGACAGCACTCTTTTTCAAGAAAAAGGGACAATACCCCACAGAAGAAAGCCTTTTTGTGATTAAAGCACTGATGATCTGGGCCCTTGTCTGAGTCTACTGTTGGTCCTATGAGACATTCATTAAATCCCTTGCGCTTTGGTATTTCATCTTTTTTTCTCCCTGTTGTAACATTCTGAATGTTGTTGGAGTTTATAAAAAGATTGTGGAGTTAACACTGGTAAAAAGTTGTGAATTAGTTTAGAGATGCCCCCTAAATATGTAAAGAGCTGTGACAGAGAACCTGCAGGCTTGGCCTTGCTGACAGAATGAACAGCTTTTGGCAATGGCAAAGAAAGATCTACTGAATATGCAGGAAGTCAGTTGCTTGCCCAGTTACCTTTGGGGGAATGATTAATAAGGGACAGAAAGCTAGTTTACAAGTATGCATTGGCTGTAGGGTACAGCCAACTGGTCTGAAACACATTTCAGATAGACATCCGCTATGACTGCAATGTTCGAAAGGTGGCTACGTGTCAGATGAAGATATTTGTAGCAATAACTTCAGTTCTGGCAGAGTTAACTTGCCCTCCTACTTTCGGATGCTAATTAGCGGGAGACAAATAATGCCTGAAAAATAATATCTGTTTAATGACAAATAAAATGCAGGTCAATATATGGGTGCTTCAGAAGGATGCCTCCTTCCTCCCCCCTGCCCCACCAATCTGAGGTATGAAAGAAAGCACTGCTATAACAAATTTTTAAGTAAACACATACAGACTTGTACATCTCCATCCAGCACATGGTGCTCATGCTGTCTGCCTGTACCATTCCCATAAGACTGAAAAGTGTGCCTGTATTGCTGTTGCAATTGCTGTTGCTGTATTGTTGTTTTAGGATGGACATGGCAGTTCAGAAGCACAACACTCTAATGGCTGAATATATATATATGTGTGTGTGTGAAATCATTTCACCATATGCTTTGAAAAGCTGTTTGAAAGGAAGCAAGTCTGGAGAAATAGAAAGCAGCTTAGCTGAACTCAATGAACAGAAATATTCAGAGAAGTTGGCCATCAAACAGCCTTCCTGAGCTACTGAGGCATATTTACTAGATCAACGTTAAAGTTTCTGGCAGTGGCACTTCAGTCTCCCTGGGGTATTCACTTCAGTGACTTTGTGTGTGTGGCTATGAGATGATTGTGCCTTCTTTCTTAGCAAGAGAAATGTGAGATTGAATGAATTTACCCAATTAATCTTCTTGTCTTACTCTCTCCCCTAGTTAGTTTGCACTAAGTCGTTTGTTCTTCTAGGTCTTCACAACTATTTGTAGACTCTCCTTTTGGTAAGGCCGTGGTGAATTTGAAAGTGATAGGCAGTCAGTTCTTGTTACAAATAAGAGCAGTTGTATGACATGGATCTGGGCCACCGAACCACTCTTACGCAAATTGCAGAGTACGCGTGGGATACCTGAAACCTACCAAGTCTTTCCTGAAAAAAGAAAAAGAACTTCTCTTGGTTTCTGTTAGTGTCAGTATCTTAAATTGGTTCACCCTTCAAAGGCTGAATGATTTATAACGATCACAATCTAGTGCGGAAGGCAGAGATATAGTAATAAAGCAATCCCAATCTAAGGGATCTAAGCTGAAGGTAGAACCTCCTCTACTGAGATGTCTTCCTCTAATAAAACAAAGGTTTTTTAAAAAGTAGTACAAAATAAGCTATTAGGATAAAAACGATCAACCTTATTTATTTTTCTTGTAGCTGAGTATGCAAATCTGTCCTCCTCATTTCATTGACAAGTGCTCAGGTGGAAACTATTAGGTAAAATAAGGACAGAGAAATAACAGTGACAGGTGAAGTGAATGGTGTTTGGAGATGGATTTAATTATCCTGTGTATAATAACTTCCATTAACTGCTATCCTTTTTGTTGGCTTATTAAGAAATATGCGAGACCTAAAGTGTCCTGTTATACATTATCATAATTTTAGCTATGTGTTAAGGGAGATAATGAAATTTTGGATCTTTCAGATTAATGTTTTATGCCTGAGGCCCCACATGTCGTGGGAACAAAAGCACAATGTGTTCATGGCTGCAGTTTTGAAGCAAAATCCCCTTGCCAAGGAAGGTGGGAGGGATGGGAGGGTGGACTAGATGACCTTCAAAGGTGCCTTCCAACACAAACTATTTGCAATTCCGTGGAATTGAATCCTAATCCAAGCCTCATGATGACCAAACCCTGGCTCTAGCTGGCTGGGACAGATCTGCACTGAGGCTGAGGTTTGACATCCTGCCACTTACAGGTCCAAACCTCCTCCCACTCATTCTTGTCCCTACAACCCATGTTGCTGCCTTCGGCTGTTCAGGCACAAGTGTTTGCAGTAAGTCTGGCTGAATTGTTTTTGAACTGGTCTGGTTGAGCAGCCCCACAAAACATACATAGATACATTATTTTAATTCCCTCTCTGCTGACAGGCTTAGGAAGGGAAGGACTTTCCTGGGACTGTTGAACCATGAAAGCCCTGCCCTTTTCTCCAGTCAGCAAGGACTATTTAGCTAATGGCAAATGTCTTGGAGGGTCATAAGACACAGATAATCATCATTACAAGTGTAAATCAGGCCTGTAAAAGCCATATGAATGCTTCCTAGAAGACCTTGGAACAAACCAGTTGGCTTACTGGTAACCAGTGCCAAACGTGCTGCTACTGACTCTCTTGTTGCAAAGAGCTGGCAAGAAGTTCATGAGTTTGCCTTAATGCTTTTCTGATTGTTGAGCCAACAGTATTAAACAACAATACAATGACCACCTGTAAATGCTGCTTTGGAACAAACACAGATTGATTTTATTCATCTCACGAAAGTACTTGCTCTCAAACTACAAGAACAACTTTTTAACACAGCAAGTATTACTCTTAAAATTTGATAGTCTAAATCTCTGCATTGCTATTGTGTATGAATTGTTAAAATAACTAATTCATGATTTAGCGGGGTTTGTACTTTTTAATGTACTTTGAAAAAGCATGTGTGTGTTCATGTAAGCAGACATGAGTGCATGTACATACATATACGTGTGTGTGTATGTATATATTTATAGACAGTCTTCTGTGGATATTAAATATGGGGTTGGGTCTCTCCTCCTAACACTGTGTTGCTATGACCATTAGTCTGATCCTTTTTCTGTCCTCTCCAACGTGGATGCACAAAATCCAGAAAATTATCTTAAACTTCTTTAAGAACCAAATCAGATCTCAAACGCTGAGTTTGCAGGGAAGGCAGTATTTCTGCTCTCAATTTGGAGACCTCCTTTGGTCTGATGGCAAGTCTAGAGTACAGCTGCAGAGACCTAATCTGAATCTGTACTTGCTAACTCAATTCGCAGCCCAACAGAGATGCTTAAACTGCTTCAAGAAGTGCTACCTCTGAACTGCTAAGTCCTGCTAAGATGGCAACGGCATCTGCACTACTGAATTGTCTGCCTGCGTCTTCACTAAGCTGTGTGGTTTTGTTAGGTCAGGGATACTACCCGGGAGCATTTGCCTCGGCTTTCTCTGAGAGTAGTGACATCCGTTGGCTTCCTTGCAATTTTCTTGAGAAGGGGGTCAGAGGTGGGTGAAGATGAACTTCTGAGTGAGAAGAACTGAAAGGGATTTTCCTTGTTTTCATTTATATTGCTCATGTTTATACAGATGACATAGCCTTCTCTTGAAATTCAAGGAGAGCATTAGTGTGACTTGTGTATGTGTATAAAGGTTTTTACCTCTCTCCAAACTTGAATCCAGTACTGATCTTCTGGTGTAATGGGAACATAAGGCTTGCAGGCAATAGGAGCTGGTATCCTTGCTCTAAAGAGCACTAGTTGGTCACCAAAAGTTCAAGTCCAATTCCTGAATGAGAGGGAGTGGCTTTCTAACCAGCTGTTGCATGAGCAAAGAACCACAACTGGTTTGTCTCTCGCGGACAATGAATTGCAGTTAGAGCTTCCCCTTGGCAGAGGCAGTTACTCAAACGTTTCTCAGAGTGAGTTTGCAAGTTTCAAAGTGAAAGCAAGTGTTAATTAGAATGCTATCACTATTTAAAAAGAAAAAAAACTAAATTCATGAGGTCTGCTCCTGCTGGGAATATATTTCTGTTTTGTGTATAGACAACTAGATAAATGTCCTTTCTAGCTTCTATTTGAAAATTACACAATGGGCGAAGAGAACAAATTCAACAATGAATCAAAAAAATACCTCTTTTCTACCAAGAGATGGGGTTAAGGAAAAGAAGAATCTGGTATTTTTCACCCTAAGTCTTTGATTGAGAAGAGGTGGATTAGTTTGAGTTAGGAAGGTGGTGGCTCTGTCCTGCCCATCCTGCATGGACATCTGAGCTGCTTGTCAATCACAGCTGGAACTGCTGCAGCTCGCAGCTCCAGAGGTTAAGCAACACAAAATCAGTGACGGCTTTGTCTGGCAACATGGGGCTGTAAAGGCTGAGTGGCTCATGACTGAGCATCTCATATGTCTGTGCAGCATGGGCAGAGAGCTGATGTTGCAACCTTGTTAATTTTCCCAAATCGTTATCTTCCCTGTTGGTTATAGCCCAAAACATACAAAGCAGTTGTGCACATATTCTACCTAAGGAAAAGTTCAGTGATATGAACTGCTATTGTAAAATATTTTGGGGAAAAGATAACAGTGGGTATGAATCAACTAATGAAAGCACTAATATCAGAGAAGCGTCAGAGTGGGCATATCTGAAGTGACTTGAATTTGTCATTTAAACAAGCTTTTGAGACAGCTATAATTTGCTTTGACTGAGTCAAAATTACTGTGGAGAATATTGAGTAAAATATTTCATCTCGACTTTTATTATTAAATTTCGTATTTCTAATATATTTCTCTGTGCCAAAATAACGGCTTGTTCTGTTTCAAAATAAGTGATTGTGGATCCTTTGAATTTAGAATAACAAAACTCTAAGGTAATAATCTTTTGATATTCTGGCCATTTTAAGCCCAGGTCAGGTCATGTCAGTATTTCAGAAAGTATTTTCATCCTTTATTTCAGCAATGCAACTTGGTTTTTTTGGTCTTGATTTACAGGGATTGTAAAATAGATTTATATGGTGCCCTAAATTAAAATTTAAATAAAAGTTAATTTCAGTGGATCTAAGATTCATCCTTAACTACTTTGAAAAGTGCAGATAGGGCAGCTAGATCATGTTCATTGGAAGGTCCAGTTACAGTGGAGTGTCTGCTTTATTTTTCTGTTACTCCTCTAATTTGTATTATTAAAAATAAATATTTACTGTGCAACTAGATGGAAATGAGTCATTTATTAAAAAAATAAATTAAGCAGTTGCAAGAGAAAAGAGTTCTGAAATTATTACATGTGTATTACAGGATAAACACAACTAATTACTCCTGAGTAAGGGTTCTTACAGCTGAGTGAATTATAATATCAAAGCTGGAAGATAGCTCCAGCTCATGGCTGAGCTACTGTGATCTGTATCCAAGAAAGGAGGACAGAGATCTACTTAGGCATATGAAAATTAACCTGCAAAAAATAAGTAAGTTTAATGAATTATCGTGAGGAATTAAATATATGTCATTAAGAGGAGTTCTTCTGCTGATTAAAGTTATTTTGTTATACACCAATCTTCCTTCCGGAAAGCCAACTTTATGGGCTGAAGGATATATCGTAGAAATGTGGGAGGGGTCAAATGGTACTTTTCATGTCTGCTCTCTGACATCCTGCTTGAAATTTTGCAAGACAGGTTAATGTACTAGTCTCGCACGTTTTCTCTGTAGGTATTTTTTTAAGGTTGCATTGCTTATAATACCCAGATGACACAATTTTCTGTAGCTCTCTCCCTCTTTAAATCTTTTGCATCAGTAGCTGGAAAGAGAAAATTTCTGTTAGTTCTTGGTAACCACCCTTAAAGCTGACAGTTAAAAATTTGGATTAATAATGTACTGACTACACTCACTGTGGTCACATGTTCATGTAATTTTTGCTCCTCCACTTTTAAAGATGGAGGCAGACAACAGTAATCTGTCACCCATTGATGAGCATACCAGAAGGAAAACTTAAGCAATTCTACTGTTGGGTCTCAAATGATGTGCCAGTTTGAATAATATTAATACTAATAGGACCATCTTCCATATGTTGAGTGGAATAAGCAGCCTCCACCTGATGAATGGACATTTTGGACAATTTTAGCCCAGTTTCTCTTGCATGTTCTTGGCAGAAATACCACAGTTTTCCTTAGTTCCAGTTGAGGAACTGGATATTAGTAAACCAATGATGGCTCTGTTGAGAGAGCTCTGCTGAAGTGGTTTTTATGCCCACCAAAGGTCTGAACAATGCCGGTAGGAAAAGGGCCTTTTATTGATTCTCTTGCATCTCTCCCACCACAAAAGGCAGAACATAAAACATGATTATCAGAAGTCCATTAAATTATTGCATCTCCTTTTGTTTTGGAGAATACATTTTTTAGATATGTGTGTTTAACCCCTAGGCCTTGCTTAAAATTTGCACCATACACTTCTTCAACTAAGGAGCTAGGTGTACCTGACAGTTTCTCATGTGGGGAAAAAAATGGGGTGGTATGGAGATGCTGCTCTGAAGAAAATACAAGAGATTAAGAGAAGCCAAAGGGTGGTCATCTCCCTGTAGACTGAGATATGTCCAACACAGGCATATGTAATGCAGGCTGGAATGTAACCCAGTGACCTGTTCTTAATTAAAATCTAATCCCAAATTAAATCTGCAATAGTGCCTATGTTAATTGCTACCCACCAGTGTAACAACTGTAAGGCTGCTTGTGTCCTGTGTCTTCAAACATGTCGGGGACTTGGATTTCATTGTTTGGGCTTTTCCATCTGACCTCCATGTGAGTAGTTACATGCGAGTAGTTACAAACTGTAACAAGCCAAAGCAATAAATTCTGTCCCACGGCTGTTGTTTCTCAGGCTAAAACTCTGAGGCACTCAGTTGTACCAAAGCATTTATCTCAGAAATTATTACTTGTCCACTATAGGATAAACACAAGGTAGATTTTGTAAGGATATGTAATTAGCTCCTTCATGACTGAAACTACGTTTGCGTGCTTAATGCTAAGTCACAGATGGAAGTGCATATTTGGTCACGCACCTGGATATCATTAAAAATGCTAATGTATAAAGTCCTGTCTTCAGAGACATATTGGCAATGTATAGTAATGAAAAGTAGTAGCCCGCAGGCAGGCACTAAAGCTTGTCTTGGATATATAATGCATGGAATAGCAGTTGCTGGAAAAAACATGAATTTAAGACACCATTTCACTTATGCTAATGATAATTTAACAGAAATGAAACCTGCGGTAATATTCCTATTTCACACTGGTAGCATTTAGGGACAGTAGACTTTAAGGGACTTTATTATGAAGTATGTGCATCTTTTATGATCCATGTCCAGAAGGATTTATAATCCACATAAACAAGGTAGCCAAAGGTTGGTAGCAAAATCTTACTGTTCGCATTTTACAGGTAAAGGAAACAAAACTCCAATTAGGAAATCTGCCCAAGACTCTAAAAGACGTCTGTAACATGGCTTAGAGTTGAATGTGGATACCTGATGTCAGTTAGGTAACTGATACAGGTAAAAGTAGAATTTATCTAACCTGAATAAAAAGGTTGTGAATATTTAAAGCTAAAGTGATGCAACAATAGCTACCTTCTCATTCATTAAATCAAAATAGCAGCAGTTAGATGTGATTGCCTTCTTGGGACAGTTATGACTGTGCCATGGCAGTGCAAAGGCAATGCCAGTGCCAGCTCAAGGTGATGACTGGGGCTGCGAATGGCTGCCTTCCCTTTACGGCTTTGTCCTCCAACGGGAGATGCCTCTCCTAAGACAGCGTTGAGGAAACTGCTTAGTAAGCCAAGGAGAAGGGGAAAGGTGAGAACTGCATTTAAATTCACAAGTGCTGTGTTGCCACATTTTTAGCTGCTTCAGCTTTCTCCCTGTTTACAGTTCGTTTTTAGTACTTTGAATGGCAGGCAATTTGTAACTCTCTCATATGTGATTGCACAGAAAAAGACCAGGACTCTGAGTACCACCTCCTTTTAAACTAATACAACTACTGTTTTTTTCTGTTTTGCCTTTCCCTATAGAGCTCTCCTTGCCATACGTGTCTTGAGTACTGCTCCCACTGTCAATGGACATCTCTTTACTGCAGGTGCTGTTACTAGAGGAGGTGGAATTGCATGGCTGGCAAATACGAGCCAGGTGCTGAGGTCCCTCTTCAGTCCGGTTTAGTTGCTGAGGGAAGGGAGGGGAAAACAGCTGAGAGGAATCTATATCAAAAAGTAATGGTGAAACATGGAAAAATAATTACTTCGTAAAAATGTGTGTTTGTATTTTATTATCTGTTTTTGTGGCAGACACACACTACTGTCCACAAGTTCTGCTTCAGCCACAGGAAAGAAAAATAAACCTGCTTTAAAATTCCCACAAAATATAAAGGGACTAAAGCAACATTTTTGGTGACGCTTACAGATTAATTCTATTTTCCAATTGTGTCTGGAGGAAAGTGTCTTACACAAGCTAAAAATTTATCAATTTTAAAAAAGCATATTAATTTATAAATCTACCATATGGTAGATTTAAAAAGAAGACCTTTTGCTAAAGTTGGTGTATAAGTTAGGTTTTGTAATTTTTGGTCTTGGGTAACTGTCATCAAGGTTTTCTTGACAAGATTTCATCATCACTTCAGAAATAAGACATGCACTCTGAGGTCTCTTTCCAGCTGAGAGCAGACTTTGTGTCCTGTTTAGCAGCTGGTCGTGCTGTATGCCTACTAGCAAATTCTTTCCACTGCCCTCCTTGAGATGGAGACCAAGAAAATTCAGTGTCTCCATCCCAAAGAACCTAAGGGGTTTCTTCATTCTTTCACTTTCATGAAAGACCTATTGCTTGTGTGCTTAGTACAAACACATGTATACAAAAGCAGACTTGAACACAAAGAAAAGCAAATAACAAAACAGTTTAGTGTAAGGTGAATTAGCTCTTTTTTTTTTTAACTCTCCTGCCAATGTCAAGAGTGGAAAGATGTAGAGTAGTTGTCCAAGATGGCATATGAATGGAATTTCATTGGGAAGAGAGGGACAACTGTGAAACAGTTATAATTGTTGTGGTTTTGACAACTCTTTCCCTAGTTTCATGATTACTAGTGTTTTCCTAAAAGCCTCAGGTCCTGGAAATAAGAGGAAAATATATTCAAAGCTTAAATTTCATAAGGAAAAAGTAGTTTCTAGCTGCCATGAAGACAGATTATATCAAGGCCATATTTTATGATTTTAACTTCAAAAGTCAAAAACCTGGAGACAAACAGAAAAGATGTAGCTATTTATTTTAAGCCAGGTGTCTGACACTTGGGTTTGGTAGCACCATTTTTGTGTGAGGATATGCCATCACAGACACACAGCCTCTGTGCCATAGGGAGCAGGACGGATCATTAGCGTGACCATTTTATGTTGGGCTCGAGTTAAACTCTGCCTCCATTTTGGATGTCTTCCCTCTTCTCACTGCCTTCAGCAGCAGTCAGATCATGCTGATAAGTTCCAAGTCAAATGAATTAGTTCATCAGTATTATGGATACAGTGCAGTGGCTCTTTTAAATAATTCTTGGTAAAGTGAGTAAGCACCAGGGCTGCTTTGAGGATCAGGAAACCAATGCAGAAAGAGTTCAGCATGCCAAGGAACTATAAAGTTAGCCTTTTATTCATGCAAACCAGCAGAGAAAGCTTTGAAGGGAAAAACAAATAACCTAGCATGATGTAAAATATCAACCTACTTCATGGTAAGTTGCTCAAGATGACTCACTTAGAGCCCTTAGAGGCAGGGGGAAAGTGGAATCCCCTACTCAGCTTATGGTGCATAAACACTCCGGCTGATTTTTATTAATTTTTTTTTTCCTCTCACGCTGGAGGTCATATTGGTGAACCACATGTATTTCCTTATTTAGGCTTCTTTTCTTCATTAGTGTGCTGCCTGTTCTTAAAGCTGCTTGGAGAGCTAAGATGTTTCTAGTTGAGAAAACAATCTCTGCAAATTTAAAAAAAAAAACAAAACAACTCACCTCCTTCCCCCCCCCCCAAAAAAAAGAAAAATGACGATGACAAAAAAAGCTAGTTAAAATGAATAAGAACTAGGCTGGGATTTGTTGAATTTGTGTGTGGCTTCATAGGCAGTGCAATTGTAGTGATGAGATGGCTGAGTGACAGCATATAAACCAGATCCCTAATGCCATCTTAATATTGCTTAGGTGCATCTGGAAGAAGTAAACCTAGGGAATGAGCAAATTGCTTTCCAAGAGGTCAAAATGACTTCCATCAGCCTGAAGTTGTTTAATAGCCCATTATTTCTGATTTCAATAGCTGCACAAGCTTCAGGCTAGATGCAGCAAGCTGGGAAGGGAGTACCCTAAGTTTCAAGGAAAATCTCAAAGACACAGTTTACTAGCAAAATCAGGGAGAGGAAGTTCCTCTTTCTCTTTTCTATTGTTAGTGCCATAGTTTCAGGCTTTGTAGAAATGTGTTTTGTTTCTTCAAGCAAGGGATTTTTTCCCACAGGACTAACCCACTGTACCTCAGCAAAAGAAGTGAATGAAATTCTGAACTGCTGGAGATGAAAAGGAGAGACCCCATTCTCTTCCAGGGGTACAAGATTTTACTCAAAAGTCTGAGCTGGCCCATGCTGGGCAGGAGCTGGGAAACATGGGAGCTGAATGCACTTTCTGCCTTCTGAAATCAGAGCTGAGGAGTGGCATATTTTACTTCCATTTTAATCCTGATCAGATAATTTAGATGTCTCATTTCCCTTCTAAACACTGTTTCAAGAAACTTTGCTGGTTCCCAAGCCAAACCATCTCTGATCACACATTGGAAAAGTAGGATCTCAGCTCCTGGGAACTTGTGGAAGGTAATGAATGAAATGGGGGTACAGAATTTCTCATTAGTAGACGTAGTGTTAGAACTGCAGTGCTTATTACTTTTACTTGTCTCGCACTCATTTTTTGTGCTACTAACTTACCTTTCGAGACAGAGGGCAGTGAAAGGAGATGTGGGGCAAAAATGCAAGCCTTAGAATTTGGGTTGTCCATGCCAGTCACAGTGCCTAGAAAGAAAATGGAAATGAAAATGGAAAGCTGGTGATCTGTTGTTATAGTTAGTTGGCCACACATGCAACTAGAATATCTGCTATGCATCTTCTTCATATAAATTTTAATTTGATTTCCCCTCCCCCCCTCTATCTGCCAGTATGTCAGGTCAGAGAGGAATGATGGTTCTCTGCACCATATGTTACTGTGAGTCTATACTAGTGTGCTTGAGTCTGTGAATAAAGTTATAGGGAGTCCTGGAAAAGAGATGTGGGGTCTGGAAGGACTCACTAGTCTGGAAGAAAACCTAAATGTGGATAGTATACAGCAGCCAAATATCTCAGCAGCCTGAGAAGAAAGAACAATTTAAGATGATCTAAAACAATTGTGAAGTGATGGAATCACACAGGCATTTTGGATGTACACTGTAGAAGTACCAAAACCAAGATTTATTGTGTTGGTAAGCAGTCTTCCCACGACAGGAGAATGAAGATTCACATACTTGGTTTTAATCAGCAAATACTTGATCTGGAACTGTTCTGAAGTGGGGAGAGTGAACATTACTGGGATGTGCTCAGGGAAAGAGACAACACAAAGGCTGAGATCACGACATGAGCAAAATTTACACACTGAATCCAAATCTTCTGCTCATTGTCAGACATTGTTTTTCAAGGGAGACATCTGAGAGCTTGTCATTGGTTGACCCCAAACACCCATCAGGCATTTGCAGAAGCAGATGTGGCCCAGTCTGAACAACTGAATGCCTTTCTCCCATCAAAGCCCAACTTAAAAATGAGAAGTGGTAATCCCTGTCTACTGGGTCATTGCAGAGCTTCACCTGGTAGGCTTCCTCTGGGAAGACGGAGACTCCTGACAAAATATAGCTGAGGCACTTTTACTCTTAAAATGATACCAGAAGGATACAAGGGAATTTTTAAGAAGGACTTGCTTCTAAAGTATTGTCCTAGGAAATGAGCAGGCTTCCAAAGCATAGTCCTTCCACTCAAAAATTAAAAGCCATATCTGACCCTTCCTGTGAGTGCTTCCCAAACATCAGTATTTGGATGCACTTGTAGTCCTCCCTGTGGAAGAAATTTTGCTAAATATAAGATTCATGAAACCAAGAAGAGAACATGACCATGCATTCTAGTTGGTGTCTACAGCACTCACTTTGATAAAGGGAAAATGTTTCCAGAACCACTGCTATTGTTTTTGACTTAATCATAGCTTCAATGTAAAATATAGAAAATGTTCTAGTGCTGGAAGCAAGAAATCTTTGCCCAGGTACAGTAAAAAGAAAAGAATAAGCTGAGCTTAATTCTTTCTCACAAACATAGGTGCTTTCTCTTAGCTCTGGCTGCTGGCAGGTGAGGGATGGATGGTGCCTGCCTGGAACTCCAGCTGCATCCTCAGCATCAGTGGGTGTAGCGTGACCATTTTGGCGTTCACAGGTTGGCTGTGAAAACTAAGGTCCAGATTAGCATGAGATCACAGCAGAAGTCACTGGGAAAACCTAACTGTAATATGGGCTTCCAAACCCTGCTCAGATCAAGCACAATGGCTCATATATGTGTGTATGTTGAAAATAGACAGCTGTGTAAATATCCTTCACATCTCAAATGTCTCTGTTACCTCAGAGCTCTTGTGGTGCCACCAGATAAATAGTTCAAATGCATCCTTTTTCCTTTGAACATCTGATGGGAAGATAAGAACCCTGAGCTGGCTAAGGCAATAAATTTACATATCCAAAGAAACTGCTTTATCTTGCCGTCATAATAGTTGTTCTTTCTGTAGTCTTATGCATCTGTTATTCCCTGTAGAAAAAAGGGAGGCTATTTAGGGAGTTAGTATTAACATTATTCTTATTTGCCAGATGAAAAGTTAAGTGAGAAATTAAGAAATGAAGAAGAACGCAAACAGGAATGAAGAATTTGTGTTAAATCTTCCTTCTGCCACAGAGATTTCAGACTTCTCTGTAAATCTTGGAGCTTTAAAGAATGCTATGGCTATAAACAGTGGACACAAAGTTAATTAACTAGATGTGCCCACCCAAAGCAAGAAACTAATCACAAATCCCTCAGTTGATATGATGCTGGATCTGGAAGATGTCTAAGACTTGCTAGCAAGTCCTTTGGGATCATATTTATCTAAATTAAAGTGCCAGCAAAATTCTCCATGCTGCAGGACCATTTCCCTGCTAGTCAAAAGCTGAATCCATAATATGGTCAGGAGACTTCATACATATTTTCTGCGGTTGGCCTGACTTCTCCTCTGCTCCCCTCTTCCATCTATGTAGAGCAGACTAAGCAGCAAGCCTTCTGTTTTATGCTCCTGGAGGCTGGCTGAGCTGCCTTTTGTGCCTGCTCTAGCCTATGGGACTTGTGCTGACCATCCACAGCCAATCTAGAGTCCCTCTTGCAGCCTGTAATTGAATTACTTTCAGATGGGTTTGCTGGTTTTCCAGTGGACAAAGGGACTGAGTTATTTCTATTTAAGTTGACGGTGTCTCTATGATGGTAAAAATGGAAATCTGGTTTTGTGTCAGCTAAGGACAGCGGCTTTGTGCATGAATTTATGAATTTTATCAAGATTAGGGTGGCTGAGGTTAAAAATAGGGGTCAAGCCAAATACTCAGTATTAACCTTTTAAGATCTTGTAACTATAGCTATTAAATACTCATTAATACATAACTGCATTGCTGCATTAAGTTACTGTAGCTACTTAATTGTTCTTAATACCAGCTGCCAAAATCACAAAGTCTTTAACAGGGCTCCTGGATGGACCCTTAGCAGTCACAAATGAAAATGTCATAAGGTTATTTTAACCAGAAAGGCTGTAAGTGTGGCTGTTTGCTGTACAGTGCTGATTCGTGTGCTCGATTCCCTCTGAAAAGAGAAGTCATTGAGCAGCTTCTCTGCCCAGGGAGAGCCAGCTGAAGAGTGAAGGTAAATTCCTGCCTCTTTTAATTTGCTCGCTTTTCTCCTAGTTGTTAAATAAGGGAAGCTTCAAATGTCCTATCACATTACAAGCGCTGCAGTTGAAAATGCTGTGATGGGCAAACTTGACAAGATGATGAGAGGTTAGTATTACTTAGGGATAAGCAAGGAAGATAACTGAGGTTGAACTAGTCAAATTTAAAAAGGCAATGAACAGTATTAAGCCTAGAGGGTAAAAGAGAGCTGCTCCTAATGGAAATCAGTGGAGTGAAATTCTCACCACACTGAGCAGAGATACAGGACTGAAAATGGAGGTTAACAGAGAGCACAAAGCAACTGTGAAATATAATTGCAGTTAATCAGACCAAAGTGAGTTTAATTAGACTAGCTAACTATTCAGTTGAGTATTCACTTGAACATAAGGCCTACTATTGGAAATTAGTGACTAAAACTTGACATAGCATCTTGGACTTTTGTCGTTTTTTGTGGTATTTGTTTCACTGGTATAGTGGGATACAAGGGAAGAGTTTCATCACGCCTGCGAAATATCAGAATTGGGTGTCCACTTCAAATCCAGCATGGTGGCTGGAAGCTCAGAAAAGCTTTCTGAGCCCTGCACCTAATATCTTGATGGAATCGTAACGGCAACTTTAAGGCCTTCCAAGCCTTGACTTGTAGTGATAGTCCCTTGTGGGTTGCTAGAAGAAGTGATTCTGAATGCTGGAGTAAGTGCCGCTGTGCTAGGATAGCTGAGGTGCTTGCTGATTTTCCTAAATGCAAGTGAAAGTGAGGACTGCCTAAAAAAAATTTTTGTTATTGTTTTTAAAAAACTAATTATCTTTCTCCAGTGTTTTCAAACAGGATGTGTTAAAACTACTAAATTCTGTGGAGTTCCACAGAATAGTGCACATGGTCAGTGTAATGGCATGGAGGGTCAAGAAGGACAATTCTTTGCAAATATGTAGCTCACTGTAGAATGGACTGAAAGAGAGATGAACAGGTCGGACGGGGAAGAGAATCAGAAGGGTAAAAGTGAGAAAACTCGTAGATTCAGATAAAGATAGTTTAATAGGTGAAGCAAAAGCCGCACATGCAAAGTGAAACAAGGAATTAATTCACCACTTCCCATCGGCAGGCACGTGTTCAGCCTCCTCCAGGAAAGCAGGGCTCCATCACGTGTAACGGTTACTTGGGAAGACAAATGCCATTGCTCCGAATGTCCCCCCCATTCCTTCTTCTTCCCCCAGCTTTATACGTTGAGCATGACGTCATATGGTATGGAATATCCCTTTGGTCAGTTGGGGTCAGCTGTCCCAGCTGTGTCCCCTCCCAATTCCTTGTGCCCCCCCAGCCTCCTCACTGGTGGGGTGGTGTGAGAAGCAGAAAAGGCCTTGACGCTGTGTCAGCACTGCTCAGCCATAGCTAAAACATCCCTGTGTTATCAACACTGTTTCCAGCACAAATCCAAACCACAGCCCCACACTAGCTACTGTGAAGAAAATTAACTCTATCTCAGCCAAAACCAGCATAATAAGTATCTCATCCGTTGTGCCTACATGCTTGAACTTCACCCAAATTGCCACTGTTTCTGAACTACAGCTTTAATTAGGCTTTGCTGAGAAACATACTGTTTTATTCAGTGCTTACAAACAAGAGCTGCTTAAAATAAATAAATAAATGAGGGAAGCTCTACTCGGTGTCTGTAGCATGAAACTGCTTTTGTGGTCATGCCACAATCTGACAGGGTCAACTGGCAAATGGATAAAAGAAATGGATTTGGAGCCTTTGCCAGCACTACTTAACATATTTTTTTCTGTCAAGGAAAATGGTCATGACCTCTCATCCAGAGGAAATCTGTTACCACTTGCGGTATATAGTAGCCATCACTTTTTACTGTGTAATATTTAAGGGGAAGTAATACTGGAAAAAAATTGTCCACAGAAAGGGGGGTGGGTGGAAGAAATGGCTGTTGCTTTGAGGAAATTTCTGGTCAAAGAAAGAAACAAGTTGAGTGATACTTGTATCAGGGTTCCTCTGGGGCTCCAGCTCTTAAAAATTCAGCTGTTGACAATAATGGAGGTGTTACTTTGCTCAGTTTGAGGAACCCTGAAATTACAAGAATAGTTGGTAGATTGTGTAAAAAATGCTGATGACCTTGATCAGAAGATTATCTGAGATGAGGTTAAAATGGATAAAATCCTGAGGGCAGTTAGAGTTAAAACGAAAACTGCAGCCAGTGCCAGAGATGCTCAGTACAAATGCTGGCGGCGTACGTGGGGAGGAAGCGATGTGCTGTGTTAGAGCTGGCGAGGAGTTTCCTTTGAGAAATGACGAGTTGCAGATGGTGTTGGTTCCAAGTAACTGACAGGGTCAACTTGTGAATAGTGCTGTAGAAGGTAAAAACAAATGACTTGGACTGAGTGAAGGAAATATTTGTTGTCAAGTGTCAGATTAGACAGCTGTTTAAATTATGTTGACCTCCGCACTTTATTTCTTCAGATACCATACCTTCAGGACTGAGTAGATTTGATATTACAAGCAGCTCTGAGGAGCCTTTGTCCTTCCTAAATCTGAAAGGACTGCATGTCTAGTATGTGTATCGCACTACTTTGTGGGAAAACAACCTCATTAATCACAGGACTGCCAAAACCAGGGTCACAAGCAGGGCACCTGGGTGATTGATCTAGAATCAGCAGGGACTAACGCAATTCCTACCCTACAGAGCTCAAGGACTAGAGATGAGTAAGGTTTTGTACAAGAGGTAGGACCTGCAGGCTAAAGTAGCAGTAAATTGCACTTTTGTTCTATGTACTTCAGATGGGGAGTGGAGCTACACCACTTAACTAATTTGGGAGGGTATGATTGCAAGGTAGGGAGGAAGATAAAAGAACTGTCCTTCAAACTGGTTTTAGAAGGCAGGCCTTGAGACGAAAGATTATGAGACTGGGAATTGTGTGTGTGTGTTGGAGGGTTGGTGGGTTGTTCCTTGTTTGGTTGGGTGTTTGGGGTTTTTTTTTTGTGCTGGATTTTTTTTTCTTTTTTTGGATTTGTCATAGCAGATCACTTGTTTGAAGCATGAGGTGGAACCAGTTCGTAACAGATTAATCAAATGAATCAAAAATTTCCTCCTACCCAGGATTGCTCAAGGATGCTTGTTACTTAATATTTGTAACTATAGTTTAAGAGTCTGCATGTGGGAGTTCTGACTAAGACATATACTTTCTTGACTCAGGCTTTTCTTGCAGTGAGATATTTAAAAACCGCTGTTGTATGTCTCTTTCTTTTCTGGACTTGTGTTTAAATTTCCAGTAAATAACAGTTGAAATCACATGGACATATACTAGAAAAACACGTTTGTTTACATACAGAGCTAGGCTCAGTGTGTGTGTGTGTTAAGATTTACTATAAGGCTATTTCTCTGCTTTCTCTTGTGAAGAGTGGGAGGAAAGAGAAACACATCAGGGAAACTGATTTCAGACTTGGAACAAAGCATGTTCTAAAATTCTTGGTTAAAAAGCAAAAGTTCCCTGTTAATTTTCTCTCCAGACACAAAACATATTAGAACATTTCTTTGCAGGAAGATGGAATTGGCTTAATTTATTGATGCTGAATTCATTGGGAGAGAGGGGAAATGAGCTAAGACTGTATTTTACTCGAAAGAAAGGTACTTGTCTGGCTTTGCATATTTTGTAAATATTGATAAACTGATGCATTTGAAAGACTTGATTTTTTTATTCCTCTACTCCCTTATGCAACACTTGCATTCCCTCAGCCTATAGGCTCTTTGAAGGAGGGTTCATTATTTGATGAAACCTGTTCACATGACCCTCTGACTGTCACTTTAGCAGCTAAACACAGTGTGACTGTAATGCAAAGAAGTACACAATTGGTGGTTTGTTTTGCAGATAGGTCAGATAAATATTGTTCGCTAATTCTTAGTTTAGTGTTGCTGTTTAGCTATTCTCTGACACATTGTGCAAAAGGCAGGATTTTCTGCTGAAAACGTAAGGTAAGACCTATTTGTGTCCTGTTTGTTACAGCACAGTTTGCTCATCAGTTCAGCCACTAAGGAATATGCACCATGAGTTGTTCACTGAAGAGTGGACTCGCCCCTATATTAACAACCAAAGCATTTTCACGCACTGGGACAAGAGCTGCTCCCATTCCAAGGCAGGGCTAGCTCTCCCGCTGTGTGCCGTGTGGGGCCAGAGCACGCACACACCACTGCTCCTGGAGAGAAGAGGGAACTGCTAACACTGGTCACAGTCCACCTGCATCGACGGGATTCTCCCAAGCTTCCATGAGCTCAGGTTCCTGGGGACACTGTCTCAATCTCCTTCTTTCATGCTGTTCACGTAACTTTTAGGGGGCAAAGGAAACTGCAATGAGGAGACAGCACTTTTCTAAAAAATCCACTGGACTCCAACATTACTGTTGGGAATATTAGCATGTGGCACCTCCATTTCTTAAAACAATAAATCTGTCCCTTATCTACTTTTCTACATAAATTTCCTCCTCTTAGGAACAGGAGAAAAGACACCATCTACTACACTGATCGGTTAAGATTACTTGTGCTAGTACATTCAGTCATTTGACATTAATTCAAGGAAAGTGGACTACGTAGGATGAAATTCTACAGCCACCTGTATGTAGGGAGCTGGACTAGAGCTACTGGTCCATTTGGTCAACAATCCAGGAAGATGCTGCTGAAGTGATGGTCTATCAGCGATTGTAGACCAAGGCCTTGTTGTGGGAACTTATTTGTGATGGCACTCACAAATAAAGTCAACAGGGCTACTTGTGAGAAGATAATGCTCTTCACGTGAAAGACGGTTTCAGAGTGAGATTCTTTTGCCAAGTAATCCAAACTCCATTAAGTGCAATTTTCATTTAAATAAATAATAGATTAGAGGTGAATGGTCCTGGGGGAGTACTCTACAGAAATCTGAAGAAACTATGCTGAATCACTGATGTCTAAACAAGTGTCTCACTTGGGCAGAGGAAACAGGCTCTTACAATGCCCCTTCTTCTTTGTTTAGATCCTTTTGCAGGCAACCCTGGATTTAAGCTTGATGTAACCTGAGGGGACACAGTTTGGCCCTGACTTATTTTCATACATAAAATAAAAATCCGAATGATATAATGCTTAAAGTAGCCTGTGTACCAGGTTGACCACTAGATAGTATGGGTCTTTTAGCCACCTCCTCTCAACATATGATCTTTAGTTTCATGGCTTGTGTTTGAAAATGTTATTTGACCTGACCAACCAAGGTGACAACAATGAGGCAAATCATTAAAAGGGCTTTAAAAAACTGGCTTTTGGCACTACTGTGGTGGTACATGATACTCAGTAAAATACTCTCATACTACGGTGTATATATAAGGTAAAGCACTGATCTGGAAATTAAGTAATGAATATATGGCTGCTTAAGTTTATCCTCCATGTTTAAAACCAATGAATTTAGTAGAGTAAATAACTGGATGATAAGTAATTGAGATGGAATGATCTAGTGGAAGAGCCTGTAAACTTAAAGTTTCATTAGGGCTGCAATCAACCCTTCAGATAAGATCCTGTCTGTAGAGCGGTGGAAGCAAAAATGCAACAACTGCATGTGCTAGATCATAACCAGAACTCAAGGCTACTTCCATTACTTAAAGCTGAAGGTTAGATAGTTGCCATCACTGTGTTTGGCTCCGTCTTTGAGTGAAATGGTAAAAGTAGTAGTATTCAATGCTGTGCAGAACATGACACTATAGAAACACAGAACATAACCTTATTTTAAGTAAGTAGGATGACCTGACATCCAAATAGCTCATACCCTCAAACAGCATTTACTTATCTTCTTTTTGAGGTTTTGTTTTGGAGTAAGAATTACTTTTAAAGGCTAAAAGGACTGTATTTTCTGATTATTGGATATAAACTGTGAGTAAAGTGTATATATCCCAGGATTAGAATGTAAAAGCTTTCAACATATTGGCTGGTTTGTTTTTTGTTTGGTTGGGTTTTTTTTTTTGTTTGTTTTTAAATTTTGGGGGGTTTTTTCTTTTTTTTTTTTTTTTTTAAGCAAATGGAATAGAAGTGGAAGTGTACTGTGTATTTATGTGGTGGTAAGCAGGCTTTTTGGTAATATTGGCAAGTTCTGGAGTTCTAACAGGTCGGGCATAAAGTGCAGGATTTGGTTTACCAAGGGTTACTGTGCATCGCCTTTCTACAGCTGCTTACTGACCTTCTTGTCCTGATTCTTCCTACCTTGTGGCAGGAATACAGAGTAGAAGAGTTGTGGTTGTTTGGGTGACTTTATAATCTTAACTCTTTCTTGCTATCCGATAACTGTCATTTGTGTAGGCTCCAAGATGCAATAAACTCTGAAAGGCTGGAGGAAAGAGAAGGGTAGGAGAACAGCCTATAGATCCTTTGATATTAGGGCTTTCTTTGCAATATATGACCAATGTTAGGAGCAAAACAAGCTCAGTTTATGCAAAAGAATGTGGAAAGTTGTCTGTGAAGCATTAATTCCAAGCAGCATATGAGGATGGTCACTCTGAATGCACTGGCAATACTTGACATGTCCAGGCACAACTAGGAGATGGGCATTATTGTTGCTGACTTGATCAGAGTAGTGGGTATATGGGCTACTCACATTAGTAACAATATGAAATACAGGCTCTTCATAATTTTCCTGTTCATCCACTACCTTTTACAGAAATGTGTTCACATGGTTTGTTTTAGTTCCCGGCAGGTTTTAAGTCATTGCTAATTTAAGTGATCCTGATAGTGAAGAGCACCATCTAGTACATGGGTTGACCATCCTCCAGGGGACTAGTGGCTCACATGGGCAGACCTAGAGGGTAGGTGGGAGAGCCAATTCATTCTCTCCATGTATAAGTATCCACAGATGTGTTCTAAGGCTTGGAAACTCACAGTCTATCACATATGTTTGCATCAAAACTATCAGGAATTCCTATTATCAGATATGAAGATCTACTGCAAAACTTCACTTTTGCTGTCAAGCACAAGGCTTTGAGGAATATGAAGGTTTAGTTCACTGAGGTCACCTGGAAAGGATTTCAAACCATCTGCCTTAAGCTCTGAAATGTGAAACCTGCCCCAGATTTAAATAGCAAATGTATTTAACTTCCATTAACTTTCTTCTAGAAACATGTATATAATGAACTCTTTTCAAGTGTATTCAACATCTACACAAATGTTTGCTTATTTCTATTAGGGAAGCAACTTGTTTGCTGAAAGAAAAATAGAAATCCATTTGCCATATAAATAAGAGAAAACATCAGAAGCTTTTCACTTTGCCAACATGAAAGAGAACACATTGTCCCAATGCGTATGGTCCTTGGCCAAGGGGGAAATACAGCAAAAAAATGAACTGGTTTGAAAATGCTCTAGAGAACAGAAAACAAGAAATTGGTATTAATGAATCTCCTTGGTTTTTTTGCAGGTAATTGTCTTATTTTATGCAAGCCACTATAATGGAAGTATTAGTATATTAGCAGAGAGCATTGGATTTGAGATGTATCACAGGAGTAATGGCTGTTGCAGGTGGAGTGAGAGTGCACTTCACTTGTAAGAGAAAAGCTTTATTGATATAAAACAGTGAGCTAATAAAGTTCAATGGTAAATGCAACAATGGTTTAACAAGATTCAATGGCATTTAATTATTTACTGTATAGAGGACAGGGTCAGACAAAACTGTAAGGGAGATCCTCTTGTTGAGTCGTGAGGTTCAGAAAGGACCCCCTTGCTTTCTAAACTCCTTCTCAGAGAGGAGTCTAGGTGCAGCTGGATCTAATCCTGGTCCCAGTCTTGGTCAACGGTTTACGTCTAAAGGATTATGTATGCACAATCAATCCTTTATATCACTTAGCTAAGATTTCAAAGTTTATCATGCTATTAGTCACTTACCGAGGACGTGTTGCAGCAAGGAATCTCTTGACCTCGAGGAATAACCCTGAGAGGCATCCCTACTCAAGAGGAGATCCTGGCATGCAGCTCGCTCAATGGGCCCTGGGCTGTCCGCTATTTATAGAGTAAAATGATGGACTTACAGTCATACTTGCATACCAGCAAGACGTTTGGGTCGCTGCTCCAGACAGTCTTTGGCTACTGTGTTGCCATCTGTCCCCAAAGTCGAGCATAAGCTGGATGCAGCCATCACAACCCCACTGGTGGTTACTGCTTGCGCGGGGGTGAGGAGGAGCCCACCGCCACAATGGCAAATGGATCCCGCAGGTATAATGCAAATGTTCCTGGGCTGGTAGAATGCACATCAGCTCTGACCTTTGGTTATGGGGAGAAGTGCATGTTTCTAGGATGCAGCCTTTTTTTTTTTTTTTGACTTCTTACATAGAACAGCAAATGAGGAAACTGTGCCCTTGGTGGGGTGGTGGAATATAGACTTTACATTTGAACTCTGCACAATGAACACGGTGCTTATGGAAAAGTGTGACCTTGTTGGAAGTTCTGTTTAGAAATGGTCCACTGTGCAGCAATGGACATAACTTCAGAAAAGCCTGGATCTTGCAACTAAAAATTTATTGGGCAAATAGTTGTATGCTGTAAAATTACTCATGGAAAACATTTGGTTAAGGAGTTGTTTTCCCTCTTGAAGACCATAACAAAATGAGAAGAAAACAATTGTGCCAAGTCCCCATGTTTGGGGACAATCATGCAATTACACTTAGCCTATCTCCTGGGTTGGCTCCCTGGTTGGGGTGTTAATCCCAGTCAATTTCTCTGTTCACTGTGAAAATTTAAAATAAAAGCTTTCTTTCCTTAGCCCCAGTTGTAGACATGTTCATACAGTCAATACAGACAAGAAGGTTGGGTGAGGGTTCCTGTGTCCATGTGCTGTCTCTGAACATACAAAGGTACATCCTATTGGGGTAAAGCAACTCATAGGTTACGCTAATTTTTAGCTGCCTCTTAATCACTGCTTTTAAAAGATTGATCTTATTTTAGTGAGAATGGGTTAACAGGTAGCTTTGCCTTGCCGTTCTGTAAGTTCCTAGAAGCTTCTCGCTTCCATTTGGACAATCACGAGACCTAGAAACACTTGCTGCTTAGTGACCAATATAAATAAATGCCCTGACTAAACCAAATGAGATTTCAGAAAAAGTGATAAATTAATATACTAATTTCTCAGCTATTTTAGTACTGTCTAAGGAAAGTGAATAAATAAATATCAGCTGAATATACTTCATTTTAACAAATTAAAACTGTCTGTGATCTTTTGCTAAGGGAAAATTAATAGCAGTAGTAAAAATAAGCCTCATTTCTTGGGAAGCATCTGGAGAGTCACCTACGCTTTGTTCCTCAGCCCCATTTTCCTTGCTTTTCCCACACAAACAGTTATATCAGAGTCAAGAGGATTACTTGTGCACCTAAAGCAGTGACACAGTCATTTTCAAACTAGTTGATTTGATGCCTGACACCATCATTGGATCTTCCCATTGCTATATGCAAATATTAAAATATGTGTAAGTTATCCAATTTTTCTAGAGGTTATACAGTAGCTATATGTTGCTAGATGGAAATAAGCCTTCTCTGACAGCTTGGTTTCTATTTTTGCTTATTCCCCTACCTTTATTTACATCCTTGTCTTGGGCTGAGCAAGATGATCCGAAATCCCATAAGAGAAAGAGAAGTGATATGCACAAGAGTAAAGGAATTTTTGTCTCCAGTACCAACCCACTCTAGGATGATGGATAGGTAAAGGCTGAAGCCTTCAAAGCACAGATCAAGTACTGATGTTCAGGCTATACTAATTTCTTCTCATATTAGCTTTCTTATGTGGGGACCATATCTGTCTAGCTGTTGTGTCTGCGTTAAGAAAATTATTATATGATGGATCTACTAGTGACAGCAGGAGACTAAGCAAAAGGTCTCGGGAGGTATTTAGGTTCCTGTATTCACTTTGCCTTTCCACTCCTTCCCTCAGTGTGTTTATTTATGGAACAATCAAGTCTACATGGCACTCTGAGCGCCATGGAAGGGCTGGAGGTACTTTGCAGTTCTGAAGGAAAACTTAATTTCTTCAGGCACAAGATCCCTCTTGAGAGGCCTGAAAGTATACTGAATGGATTTAAAGTTTTATTCTCCTCTGCTTTATGTTTTGTGTTTTGGGTTTGTTTGTTTGTTTGTTTTTGTTTTGTTGTTGTTGTTGTTGTTGCCAGTTTTCTCCAAGTAGAATGTAATAATAATAACCGTCTTAATAGGAGGGTGATCTCTAGTCTCCAGTCTAAGTGGAAATATGTCTGCACTTCTGCGTTAATTTGATCTGCTTTCATTAACTTCAGGGTCAGTCAGCTTATTTTTTCTAATTTATGATATTTTTATTTTTAGCATCCATCTCTTCTTGTCTTTGGGGCCCAGATCAGATAGGATTCTTATTTATACATCTTTTATTGTATGATATTTTTTTTTTTTTAAATAAGCCTTTCCTGTAAAACATCAAGTCTCAAGTGATTGTACTAAACAATTGGGAGAGACCAGAAAGAGAAGATGTGACAAAGCAGGATCAGGGTATATGCAGCATAGTCACCAGATGAAGGGACCTGAGTGTTCTCTTTATCCCAGCACTTGCAAAGCTGCATCTGGAGTGTTGTGTTGAGTTTTGGGCCCCACAGTATGAGGAAGACATTAACAAACTTGAGAGAGTTCAATGGAAGGCCAATAAGTTGGTTAGGGGACTGGAGCACATGATGATGATGATAAATTCAAAAACTAAGATGGACAAGGCCCCGAGAGATATGATAGAGTTAGATGATCTCTAGAGATGACTTTGAACCTGATTTTTTTTCTATAATTCTATGATTTATGCAATCCAGATAAACAGGATAACTTCTAGCAGACTCTATTTGTGGTCCAAAATGTTTACTGTAAATGATGAGGTAGAATAAATAGGTTGAAAGTTTAATGGTTTTAAGGAAACTGAGAGAGACTAGGTAAAAAGTCCTCAAAGGTGAAAATCAGGGGCTTTGGTTTGATGCAGTGTAAAGACACAAGACAACAGCTCTTAGAGAAGAATAGCTGTGCTTAGAGTACCCTTTTGGGGTGTTTCAGAGGGGTTCAGTGGGTGGAGATGAGTGAGTGTCTTGGTCTGTAGAACAGGAGCCTTTGGGAATTACAGTCAAAGAAAATCACTGAAATCCTAGAATTTCTGGATATCGTACTATTTCTTCTGATGCCCAAATATGAACATATTATCCTATCATTTGGCTACTGACTTTAACTGTGTAAAATATATATGTGCATACATATATCACATATACATACATCACTAGTATTGCTGGTCATATTGCTAACGATTTAATGTGATACAGTGTTGAATGTGCCTTTTTCTAGGCGTGTTTTTTACTTTGTTCCTGGTTTTGGTTTGCATTTATATACACTAGGCCATGAAGAAATTCTTGTGATGAACTACAAGGCTACATTAAATTATCAGCAGACACCTTTTACTAGCAAGGTAACCAAATGAAGAAAGCAATGTCTAGCAGTGATGATAATACTGCTCATAATAATGCATAACTCTCACCATAAATCCGGAAATGCTAGCTATCCCATTAGTCTGCTTCAATAAATTATTAATTGGAAGTGGCCTGAAGTTTGGATTCTGACTTCTGATTCACAGCAAGACATGTCTGGTGAGATGAAGCAAGCACTAGAGCAGTGTGTTCCCTCACGTTCTGGAAATGGTCCAGTTCATATCCAAATTCCAGTGCCCAGTTCTGATGTAAACAAAGATCTTCATTACTCTTCTTAAGGAAAGCTTGATACATGTCTTGTTAATCTTCTTGTCAGGATTTTCTTGTCAAATAATAGATCTTGGCAAAGTTAAAGCTTATTACATATGCTAGACATTTTGTTCCATCATTTTTGTCCTTGTTCTGACAAAAGAATTGGCATATTTCTAAACATTGGAAATCCTTTCATGTCTCAATTTTATTATGCAGTCTAAAAATTAATGAGTAAGACTGCTCTTGAGGCAGCATCAGCATATGTTTCACCCACAAGCTATCTGCAAGTTCAGAGGGGTTTTGTTTGTTTGTTTCTTTTTCACCAGACCTCATTACTTCCAAAAACTCTGTAGCTTTCTCTGGAAGGTATCAAATCCCATTAAAAAAACAACCAAACCAAACCCTAAAACAAAAAACCACAATTGGATTTCCAAAATTTCTTATCATACCCAGGTAGTAGCTCAACTACAAGTTAAAAGTCTGTGAAGTCATCATGACCTGTGTCATCACTGTCTCTTGCCTCTTAGCAGGCTGGGTTCAGGCACAGAGGATGGCAGTGTGGGTGCTCTGCCTTGTATCATGAGCACAGACTCCAGAAGCCTGTGCCCTTCTCCAGCTCAGCAGCTCCTGTCCCAATATGTGTGCACACACACAGACTGCCAGACCTTCAGGGGTGTACTTGCACACATGTACATATACATGTGCTTAATTAGGGTTTATAAGATGAACTTGATAGTGTTCATAGCACAGAGAAGAGCTTGCATGGAATTGGCCCACTTGTGGAGATGGTCCATCGTGAGTACCAGGGGTGAGTCCCAGTATCTATAAAGCTCCACCAAATGTCTATACAAACAATATAAATTTGTGGTTCAGAAGGAAATCTTGATGTGGGATTTTTTCAGGCTGTTTAATAGGGCTTGTTGAAATGCTTCCATCTGTTTTTGGAGAGATGTCCCCAAGGGCATGAAAAATGGGAAGATGAAAAATGCTCTTCAGCCATACAGATCTCAGGAGAATGCCGGGAGGTGCTGTGTTAAATGTTTAGTGTTGGGACGAGGCAGTTTTGTTCAAAACAATTTAAATTGATGGATGTGCTGCTCCCATGTGGAGCAATGTTGATGAGACTGGAAGATTAGAAGACTTGAAGGACCAGGAAAGGGAAGCTGTGATAAAGTGAAGGCACTGCACAGAAAGCAGTCTGTCCCCACTTGTCAAAGCTTTTCTTAATCATATATGTCTTGTTGCTTGCATATAGAAATGACAGCTGCCTAACCTGGAGTCTTTTCAGTGCAGTCAAGATAATGTTTAGTTACATGCTCCTTAGGACTGAAACATCAATGTCTGAGAATTTTTAACTCCTAAGTTGCACATGGCTGGGTGCTGGAAAAGGGCTGCTCCAGGATCTGTGTTCATCCCACTGATGTCCTGTGCAACCGCAGGGCAGGAGCTACTTTTGCTGCCTGTGACTGTGTAAGGTTTGGATTAGCAAGTGCTCTGCTCCATACCAGGTTCCCAGCTGATAACCAGGTCAGCGGTGGACAGCATCAGATCATCTAACCTGAGATGTCTCCTGAGAGAAAAATGGGTCTTTCATCAATATAAACCAGACCTTCTTCCACTGATGACAACCAACTTCTGTCCTTGGTGGTCATCCAGCATCATTGGAGCTTGAAACCAGACAAATTTGTGCATCCGGTTCCAATGTGTGTGGAATTGGATATCAGTCAGGCCAGAAAGTCCTGAACAGGGTGAACTGTGAGTTACAAAGCAATCCACTTCAGTTGCCGCTGAAGGTGTGTCGGAGTAGCTCTCACACCAGGTGTGCTCTGCAGATACCTGTTAAGTAGAGGGCAATGTCTCTGAGGGCTCAACTTCCCAAGAAACGGGTACCAGGCAATGTGATGCGGTTGCTGCAAAGCAAATCCAGGTCCCTGTGGACTGTGATATCCATTTTATAATTTCTTCTTTTCTCTGTGTGTGGAAAATGAGAAATGGTTCAGAAATATGCTGAGGATTAGGGGCTGGGGAAAGAGCTTGTCCCTGCTGGTGGCTACATGGTAAGATCCTAGATGTGGGCACTGAAAACAGTTGAGCGTCTGATGTGTGAGAGTGAAAAGAGGCTGAGGACTGCTGCTCAGTGTTTAATTCATTGAATTTTGAGCTTGTTGGCCATTTCTCGTCTGCATCTGTCATTCCTGATGAGTGCTCTCTTTCTGTAGAGAACTTGTCCAGCTTTGCTTATTTTTACTGCTCCCACTGTCCTTGTATTAAAATGTGACTGGTTTCTGTACCACAAGGGAAAAATAAGGATTGCAGCAACTGAGGACTAAGCAGCAGTCATGGCCGAATGCTTCACCTTGACTTAATGCAAATATCCAAACAAAAATTTCTCAGTAACAGGGAAGGAAAAAATGTCTAATGGCAATGAACAGCAGGCTTTAGAAACTGTGAGACAGGATGAGGTGGCATTTCTTTTATTATCTTGGTGTGCTTTAAGGGAGTGTTTTTGAAATATGCATAAAAGGAATTAATACAGCATAGAAATAATAACAAATGCCATATAATATTTCAATTTGTATACAGTCTCTCACCTTCCACTCCAGGGAGCTACGTAAACACTATTTCATTTAACCTTCTCACTCATGTGTCAGGTGGCTAAGTATTGTCTCTATCTCAGGCACGAAGAAATTATGATGCACAGCCAGATTTGAGAAAGCAGCTTTTGCAAACCGTCTGGGTCCTGTTTCTCTGCAAACTCAGGCACCCCCGGATGCTGACAGCCCAGCTGGCTGCTGCTCTAAGGCTGGGCAGGGTGCTGCTTCTCTGAATTGCGGAGGTGCCAGAAACAAGGTGGTAACTGAGGCGAGGTGAAAGAGATCCACCAGTAACTTTACTGTTGGCTGTCCTCCCCCCATTTTATTGTTTTGTTTTGTTTTCTTAAAACAGACGTTTTCAGTACTGAAATTGAATTCCCTCTCCTCTTATTGGGTTGTTTTGCAGCAAGACTATAAATCATGCCCTAGTGCTGAAATTTTCAGAGATTTTTTTTTTACACTTCTCATCTAGTAACACCAATCTTCAGCTCCACAGCAAACACTGCTCTTTATAGCAGGCATTGCTGATCATGTCTTGCCATCACATGCTTGGCCATAATTTTCCCCAGGTTAGCATCTGTCTCAGAGAGCACTGGGCCCCAGAACTGCCTCAGCAGTGTATGCAGAACTGAATTTCACTATGCCGAAGACTACGGTCGGGGCAGGAGAGGGTGGCAGCTGGTGACTTTTACAGGAGGAGCTGGGTCTGCAAACAGTATCCTTCTCCTTATGCTCCCGGAGCTTTCAGTTGCCAAAAGCAACATCTAGCCTTTTCGCAATTCAGCTGGAGGCAAATGCACATCAGAAGCATCGCTGCTGTGCTGCTTTAGGCAACTGCCTACCTTGCCTGTGTCTAGAGGTGGTCTTGGTCTGATCAGTGGTGAATAAGAAGGGATACTGCAGACCAGTTTCTCCTTCAATAGCGTGTGCTGTGGGGGTCTGTCTTCTGAGTGACAGAAATAAGGCTGCAAACTTTGGTTGGAGTCCAGTTGTATATTTGTGAGTACAAACGAGGGCTGTGTGTGTCCCTGTGAGGGACGGACAAACCTTCCGATTGTTTTGAAATGTGTTGCTTTCCTCCTGTATGTCAGGCTTGAGTTTTTCCATACCAGAAGTGATGCTAAAAAGGTGGTGAGGACTGACAGCAGGTTTATGTGGCAATAAAGTCGGTATGACTCTAGTCCTAGGGGAAACATCACAAACATCAGCGGCACCAGAGAAAAATGTAAAGCAACTGGTTAACTCAATTTCTGCAATATGTCAGATTCTGAAGTCCTTTCCATACTGGGTGGAGATTCTCCATTGCCTTGAAGAAAGCTGGTAAGGAGCAAATTGATCAGTCTTTGAAGTGGTGGTGTTTAATTATTTTTCCCAAAGACTGTGTGTCTTGGCACACCATAGTTCTATGAGAAAAAGGAGCAGACCACAGTTAATTTGGCTTCAGTTCACTGTATACCATAAAGAATATATCCCACTTGTTTCTCTGCTTTTGCATGTTTCTATTGCATGGAACTGATGAGAATTTTTCAGCTTACTGTTGTAAGACTGTTGGCAAAGACTGACAATCCTCTTGTCTGGTTTCCCATTTTTTCCATTCCTTTGTTTTTCTTTGTTTCAAATCATGGTTTCACATTAAGAAGTCTTTGGCAACTACATTGGCATGCAAAGCTCATATCTGACTGCTCATTTGCCACTGTACATCATGGCACTGTGGTTTCCCAGAGGTCAGTGGAGCCCATTAAACCTGTAGGGCTACAGTCCAGTAAAATCAAATTGCATGCTACCTCTTTACCCTAATCTCCTACTTTTCCAGTGCTTCTCCATCTTTGGAAAAAAATAGAATGGAGTTGGAAAAAATATCCACAGCTTTGCAATACAGTAACTTGTAGAAGGATGGGAAAGACCGGGAGTAGGAAATAGGGGGTATGTGTATGTGGGATGGAACAGTTGCTGACTATTATTTTCTTAAAAATTCACTCAAAAATTTTGGCAAGATTTTATTGGAAAGTCCCATTGCAGTGATGCTTCTGCATAACAGCTTGTCAACCACTTCTAACAAGAGAGAAGGGGCTGTGTGCGATGCCACATGGAGGATTCTCTGATGATTCCACCGAGTTAGTGATTTGTTGTAAGAGGTTTGTCTGCAGTGTTCCATCTTGCTTGGAAAATGATTCATTAGCACTAAAGACAGTTGAAGCTAATCACCAGATAAGGAAAGGGAGAGAGATGATGTTTAGTGAGGAAGGACTGTGATGGGATATGCCAGTAACAAACTGTTCCACACTGATGAAATTTAAAGGTTAGGCACAAGTTATTATTTTAATAACAATGACCATTGCAAATCATCACTGAAAGTGCATCTAGAATGCTATGGAAAAAAGCTTAACGCTATCTAGTATCTCTTCCATATTTGCAAGTACATTTTAAAAGCAGTACATAAAAATTATCTCTGTCTTAATGGGGAAATAAATTCAGGAAATGAAATTGAAGTTCTGAATTTTGCTGTGAAGCTGTCCTCTGCTTTTCCTCAGGAGACTGAAAACCATTAATACTCTTCTTTTATGACACACATCTCAAAATCCCCATTGGCCACAGGTTAATTGCTGGGGCTTTTTGTTGTTGTTTTAGGAGGGGACCGATGACCTTAATTAAACTTTGCATTAAAAGTCTTGATTAAAAGTTTCCATGCATACATCTGCACCTCCTGCACAGCTGCACAGACATGTCAACCTGAAGATTTTCACTAGTGTATCATAAGAGTCACAAAATATATTAAAAGATTTTGTAAGGGCAAGGGCCAAACTTAATCCACACTTATAGCAAAATTCCCATTAATGTCAGTGATGCTGTTATGGAAGTGTTCTGAGCTCTGAACACCAAACCTACATAGGATTGAGGTTTAAAAAAAAAAAAAAAATAATTCGTCCACGGTTGCAAGACAGCATGGCAGAGACAAAGAAGCCTTTTCAAGGGGAAGTAACAGGTTGGTTTGAAACCTAGAGTCACAACTAATGCTGTCCCTGTGGGACTGCTTGTCTAACCACAATGAACAGAATCAGGTAGATGCTACAGCTCTGTCTATGATACTGTTCATACTAATCTCGTACTCTGTCGTGTGACACCTGGTCCAGTGTGCTATTCCCTTCCCTGGGGATAGCATGGATAAAGCAGAACATCACATCTGTGGTGGTCTCAGCTGCCAGTGAGGAATGGGTATGGGAGAGTGGTGTTCTTCAGGCTAAGGGCCTAGGTCTGAGGATTGTGCTGAGGCCAGGAGGACCTTGATAATAAATTCTGTCATACTCGGACCTTGCAGTGAAATTTTTCAGGATAAGTCTCCCTTTTCCTTTCACGTTCCTGATAAACAGATGCGTGGAGGCACAGACTGCTAATGGAGGTGAAGGAAGAGACTACTCCTCTCAGTCTGTGAAAGCCCTGGATTTCTTTTCACCCAGCAAAGTGTCCTTGTTTATAGTACTATTATATGAAGTAGTGTTATTGTAACAGTGCATTGACCTCAATATCCATATGCTTCAGACAGTAACATTGGTTACATAAAAGAGTCCCAAGCTCACAAATTTTATTCTATTAATCTGCTAGAATCTTGTTTTGTCTTTTATCTCCCTTCTCAGCACCATCCAAAAACCCAGAAGATAACATTATGTATGTTCGTTTCTAAAGGAGAAACAAACCCAGCCTGTTTTCTGTGTAATTTACAACGGCTGAAGCCCATAAAACATTGTAAGTGTTAAGCAGCTGCAACGACCATCAGTCACTGCAGCAAAGAAACCTCTATTAATGTGGTAAGATTTTTATTCTAATCTCTTGCCAAATAAGCACCAACTGTAACAACTCGAGGGGTTTTGACTGAATGTCAGTTGAGCAAAGGAAAAATGACACCCAGGGAACTTCAGTCTTCAAGAACTGGTGAGGTGATATTTCTGGAGGGATAAGAAGGCTAAAAGGCAATGAAGCAGAAGGCTGATGTGAATATGAAGTTGGCCTTGGCAGGATTGTTTGTCAGCATTTAACCACATAGCCCACTGGGGGAGGAAAGGGAAGAAAAAGAGAATAATAGCAGAGAGACACAGTCAAAACCAGAACTACTACCCAGCTTATTTGTGTCTTCTGTTGTGTTGCTTGACGCTCAGTGCAAAAATCAAGAGGAAAAACTCGCATAAAAGTTTGTAATACAAAGAGGCTGCTTCCCTTCCTTTTCCTGCTAGCCTTGATTTTCTTGCCTGTGCTCCACTCCTTTTCTAATCTGTTCACAGCCCAGGCCCTCTAGTTCTGTGCTCCCTTCCTCATCCTATCTCCTGTGATACCTCTGCTGCTGTAACTCCATCCCTCCTAGCTCCCACTCTTCTTGCCTTCTGTCTGTTCTTCCATACCCATCTTCTGATAGACCGTTTCCTTTGTAGGCACCTGTCTTATTTTGACAGTTTAAATAGCTCAAAGGGGTCGATAGCTGGGGGACAAGGAGGGGATGTCTTCTTTCAAGGGCACAGAGAAGGGAAATTAGAAGCATTTAAGATCTGACATTTCAAACAATGATGCATGATTCCTCTGATAGGGCCTCCCTGATTCCCTGCCACCTTCTGCCAGTATGCAATTATGGGAGCTGGCTATAAAAGCTGTAGTAATAAAGATGTTTGGAAGCAGTGTAAAGCACATGAAGGATGCTTCTGTCCTTCTGAACCTAGGCACAGGTATAAATGCCTTCCACAACCTTGAATACAAGAGCCTCTTGTGCGATCCCTGGTTCCACTCGTGGGTGCCCTGTGCAGGCGAGAGTCTCGCCTGCGCTGACCAGGACCTGGCCCGTGCATGCCGGGGCACCGCGGCGCTAGGGGCTGGCAAGATGTGGAAGGGAGAATGTAACGGGTCAAACAGCCCAAGTACTCAAATATCCTGCCTGTGAGTGTCTTTGCTGATGTGTATGCTGTCCCGAGACATTTTAGGAAGAGGGAAACCAGTCCAGCTGTCAGGATACTAATCTTGGACTCCCAGTTCCCTGCTCTGCTGCAGGCTGAGGCAAGCCTGCGATAAGGGAAGTGCTGAAAACTTCAAACCCATTGGCATACTAGGACTTGGAGGTATTTTCCATTAAGGTTTTCTGTGTTTGCTTTTAAGTCACTGTTGCTTTTTCAGTGAATAATGGAAAGTCTATACCCATCCTTGGGATACTGTAATACTATAGAGAAAATATAACTTGTGCAGAGAACCATAACTTTTAATAAGCAGATCTGTGTGGTGGTGACAGCTTGTTAAAGATAGTTGTTGAGAAAATGCACAGCTCTAAATTAAGTTTATTTTTCAGAATGAAACTTCAATGGCATCTAAGTGATGGGTAACAACCTCATGAAATGATTTTTCTATAGCACCCTGTGAATATTAAATATTTATGGTTAATAGTCATGAAAGGTATGTGCAGGGGAAAAAGCAAGAGAGTGTGTGTGTTGGTGTGTGGGAGGAAAATAGGGGTTGGTTTGTTATTCATCTCTCAAATAATTTTAACCTCATAATATATGTGAAGTACAAACACTTGTGAAGCAGAGCTTCAATACTTTCTATTAAAATAAAACCCATAGAATAGCTGTCTACAGGTATTTCCACATGTTCAGTATTAACCTGCAAACATGCAGTCTTTATGACAGAGATTTTTCAGGCAACAATCTCCCACGTGAACAAGAAGAATGGCTATGAAATGATTTATTGTAAGATTTAGTGCTAAAGATTATTTTGTGCCTTGCACTGGGGAGTTCTTCTGCAGGGTGTGGTATCAGCAAAAGTTAGAACGGAAACATTCTTTACCCTTTACGTGTATTTCCAGTGCTTGTAACTTCATTAGCTTCTAAATTTATTCATTATATATGTTGCTACATTGTGTTTTCCATAAATTCAGCACTGTAATAACAGAATTTCCATATTCCAAGAACTGGATTTGTGATACTTGGTTTAATCTGTGCTAACGTAGGCCAAATCTTGGCACCAGCCATGGACAGTTGGTCATACTATGTTGTTTAAATACATCCCCAAAGTTTGGTGAGATTATTTCAGTCTTACTTGTGACTTCCTCTATAAGCATTAATCTAAGTATGGACTTTGGGGGACTATTTTTAAGTAAATATAGTATAGCTATAGGGAAAAATTAGATTATCCGGAGGGTTGGCATGTTCTAGAAGGAATATGAAAGACTTGCCAATGTCTTTCAGTTTTCTAACGTTTGACCCTGACAATGTACATCATCTGTAATTTGTAGCAAATTGTGTGTACAGCTTTCCTCAGCGCTCTCTATATTCCTTATGCATCTTCCATATGGTAAAACATTAGATAATCCAACACTTCAAAAAAATCTCTATGACTGAAACAGTGCTATATCACGCATTGCTGACAGTGCTCAGCAATAATACTTAGTTGGTAGATTTGTAGTGTATAGGAGTGCCCACCATGCAACAGGAGATATAAGTTCCCATCTCCCTTGAAGGGCTACCCCTTCCACAGCATGTGCTCGGCATCCATCACATGAACTGTCCCACTGAAATGCTGGGGCAGCTTTGCAGCTGCAGCTGAATTTGCATTTACCTGTCAGCAAGGTCCAGGGTCTAAAAGCAGAGCAATTCCATGCAGTCCAAGTGTGCAAGCGAACCCAGGTGGCAAAGATGGCAAGGAAGAAGGTAGGCATGCAAAAGTGAGAAGCAAAAATGAAAGATTATCCTGGAAAAGAATACTTCCCAGTACAAAAGCAGAGATATAAGTTGATTTGATCATTTTGGCTTGCTGTATAGTGTTAGTTTATTTTTTTGTTGTAGATTTTCAGTGAAGAACTTTGTAATGGGTATGGTGTTTTATTATATCCTGGGTATTTAGTCATATCTGTGACTGTTACTCCTTTCGGTTGCTTTTCTATTAAAAGTAACTTCTTTAAGTTGTAAGTAAGTAACCAGGACACTGGTTGAGAGGGTCCCTTGGGAGATGGTCCTGAAGGTCAAAGGGGTCCAAGAAGGCTGGGCGTTCTTCAAGAAGGAGATCTTAAAGGCGCAGGAGCAGGCTGTCCCCATGTGCCGAAAAAAGAACGGGCGGGGAAGACGACTGGCCTGGCTGAACAGAGAACTCTTGCTGGGGCTCAAGAAGAAAAGGAGAGTTTATCACCTTTGGAAGAAGGGGCAGGCTACTCAAGATGAGTACAGGGATCTCGTTAAGTCGTGCAGAGAGGAAATTAGAAAGGCAAAAGCCCAGCTAGAACACAACCTGGCCACTGTTGTGAGAGACAACAAAAAATGCTTTTACAAGTATATTAATGACAAGAGGAGAGCCAAGGAGAATGTCCATCCTTTATTGGATGCAGGGGGGAACGTTGCCACCGAGGACAGGATAAGGCTGAGGTACTTAACGCCTTCTTTGCCTCAGTCTTTAATAGTCAGAGCAGTTATCCTCAGGGTACTCAGCCCCCT
>VZTQ01003520.1:0-206546 GCA_013400755.1 Pelecanoides urinatrix | reverse complement strand
GAGGTGCTGGAGCGTGTCCAGAGAAGGGCAATGAAGCTGGTGAAGGGCCTGGAGCCCAAGTCTTATGAGGAGCGGCTGAGGGAACTGGGGGTGTTTAGTCTGGAGAAGAGGAGGCTGAGGGGAGACCTCATCGCGCTCTACAACTACCTGAAAGGAGGTTGTAGTGAGGTGGGGGTTGGTCTCTTCTGCCAAGTAACTAGCGATAGAATGAGAGGAAACAGCTTCAGGTTGCGCCAAGAGAGGTTTAGGTTGGACATTAGGAAAAAATTCTTTCCTGAAAGAGTGGTCAGGCCTTGGAACAGGCTGCCCAGGGAAGTGGTGGAGTCACCATCCCTGGAAGTATTTAAAAGACGTGTAGATGAGGCGCTTAGGGACATGGTTTAGTGGGCATGGGGGTGTTAGTTGACGGTTGGACTTGATGATCTTAGAGGTCTCTTCCAACCTTAGTAATTCTATGATTCTATGATTCTTTTGAGATTACGTTTGCTTGGGAAGTCTCACTGAGGGCCAAGCAACAGTGTGCTGCACCTGAGCTCTCCTCTTTGGTGTAGACCTGTATCCTTTTTGCTCGTGAAGGGTCCTAATAAATATTTTTAATAGAGAGCAACGACAGAGCCTACAGGGGCAGAGAGGTGGCTGGGGTAGGCACTCAGATGCTTCTCTGCTTTGTTACAGAGTAAATCACTGGCACATGCTGCCACTTGAATTGTGTAGCAGTTTGCTTCAAAAGCAATGCTAAAGATAATATGCCATACCCCCCCCTTGTAATGCTTGTCCTAAGAAGGGTAGGCACCGACGCTTGTTCTAAAGATCACTTGAAAAAATTTTCTCTTCATTTCCACCCTCATAAGCAATGAGAAGAATTCATTTCTAGGGTATAATTTACCTTCAAATAAAATCAATTTGCATGTACCTAAGCAAAAGACTGACACAGAATGCTATCGAAATAATTTATCATGCTACCTGCGAATGACAGCTATGAAATCATTAATCATTTGCTATTTCCATCAGAAACATGGAAAAGAACTTCAAAGTTGATAATAGTTGATATGCTAGAGCTGATCCTGAGGACAAGGAAATTCTCTCTGCATAGTTTAGCTAGTTGTTGACCTTCTATTTTCAATCTATCCTCTAGCTTAAAATAGTGTTTTTCAGAAACTTCAGTATCAGATAAATGCAATGCACTAATACCTGAGGCTGTTAAAATTCTTTGAAAGGAGTTGTTTTCCTATTTGTTACTTGTATTGAAATCTGGTCCATTTGGGCTGGACACATGTACAGGTTTTTGTCGCTATGGAACGCAAAATGAAGGACTTTGACGTGCAGACTTCAGACTCCCTCGAGAGCCTGCTTGTAAAGCTCGCAACACTGAGTCAAACTCCAGCGTAGGACTAGCCAAGGCAATGGTTCTCTGTCCTTTGGGATTTGATGGGTATGCATCTAATCCTCAGAATGGGAAAATGTCCTTGTAAATAGACAGTAAATGACCTTAAAAGTAAAAAATTAAAGCAAAGCTTTATTTATCACAGTTGCTAGAGAACTATTTCTACTCCCCCAAATAGAGCTTTGTGTGTAGCCACAGGTTGAATGCATTTGTAACCATCAGCGCTAACGCTTAAGACAATCTGGCTCTGGTCTGTGTCATGGCTCCACTCAGCAGCACTATAAATCATCATTAAACTTCAGATCTGAAAGTTTAGCAAAGTTCAAATGATTTTGTTTTTATATTTGCACTGCTGGTTTGAGTTCATGAACTTTTGTCTGTTACTTACTCATTTCTTTCTTTGAAGGAAAATCTGATTAAGAGCAAACTGTAAATGCTTTGCAGCTAAAGGGAAATCTGTGTTACATTTACAACTGGATGCCTGATAAAAAAAGACTGGTTGGTACGTCTGTACTAGCAATCCCTCTTACTGTGAAATTGCTTCGTAGAAGCAAAAGAGCATGTTAGACTGATTCTTTTTTTCATGATACCGTTTGGTCTGAATAAATTGAATTCTTGTAGAAAAAGCACTTTTACCGCTATAGCTGCATCTCCACTTGTGCCTTTGCTGATCATGGAAATCGCCTTTCCCAGCACTGTCCTGTCTTAGTAAGAATGATCAGAATATAAATATATCTTTCCTTCCACTAAGACTTACCCCCAAAATTAGGATTTCTGATTTGATTTTCATGCTTTTTAAAAACATTATTTTGCTTTCCTAACATCTTTGTGTTTGTTTGCCCGGTAAGTTGAGGTGTGCATTTATTCTATCCTAACTACACAAGAAGTGCCTCTAATAGCAAATATTTATAGGACAGAGCCTATCTTCCTTTGAAGATTTGGAGATCTTGATTGAAAGGATAGAGGTCCCTAACTGCAGGCCTCTTAGTGTGACCCGTAAGTTCAGAGCATCACCTCAGTGTGGCTGCTAGCTGAGAGATGTCATGCATTAACCTTATCTATCTCCCTCCCCGATAAAATGAGAAACCCAGGGCAACTGTGCTCCCAACTTTAGCACCTGAAGCTAGGGATTGTCCCTCCTGGGAGAGAAGATAAAGTATCTGAAGCGCTGAAATGTCTGTGGTTTCTTTCCATTCCCCTTTCGAAGAGCTGTCTTCTCCCTTATTCACCTAGTTCATTTTACTGATCCATACTCCCACCTTCTGCATTTCCATCCAAGCAGAATACTTTCCCCCAGGGCTGTTGGAATGAAATAAAAATTTAGTTGCAGTTTAATCTTGTTTTAGTTCAGATATGTCTGGTCATGAGAGCAGATTTGATATTCTGCAATTGAAAGTTGCTTACTCCTCCCTCGTGCTGTTGAAAACTGGAGATTGTTTTTGGCCATCTCCTGTACACTTGAGTTTTTTTAAAATACTTTGATATCCTCCCATGCAAGTTGCTCTGTGTCTGTGAGAAAGGGATAAGTGGTTCAGATACCGTGGCGGATTTGGCAAAAATCCCCAGAAGACCTATGGGATCTGCTCAGCATGGTGTGCCCTTTCAGGCTGGACCCAGGGAACTTACGTGCAGTAAAGAGAATTTGAGGCAGGGCACCTCCAGGCTGACAGTCTCTGGCTGCCAGAATCAGAGGCAATCAGTGACCAGCTCAGTGTACATTCGAGGAAAGCTGAGATTGCTCTGGGAAAGAACCACCTAAGGTATGGAGTTTAACAATAGTGCCCTGTTAGAAAAAATAAACAGGGCTCTATCTTGAGCTCTATCTTAATCCATCTTCATTAGGACAGTCTCTAATAAAACCATATGACTGAGCTGTTAGACTGTATCCATCTACAGCCAGGTTTTTCCATGCCACTGTGAAATTAGTCTTGCCAACACCCAGAAGCAGTATGACTGTACTGCTGATGTCTCCTGCAAAGCGAGAGCTGGGGCTGCGTGCCCCCAGAGCCAGCATAGCTTGTGAGTGCCGAGGAGCAGCGAGAGGTGGGAATGCACTCAGGAGCATGAGAAATGGTGTGCAGCTTCAAATCAAAAGTCAATCCAGACCTTTATTCTGTCCACAGCAATGGCTAATAGTGTTAACTTAGAGAAAAAAAAAACAAAAACAAAATCCAAAAAAACAGTAAATGTGTGGGTAATTCTTCCCAACTTCAGCATTTTTAGGATTTCCTAAACTGGACTATATATCTATACAATCTTACTAAATAGCTTTAAATAAATCTGTCCTCATGAATGTGTCTATTCTTCCCCATAGGACAATGGGGAAGAATAATTATATCCAAGCCATGTAAATGTTTTTGACTTGAATTTATTGAAGAATTGTTTAGAGGGTTTGGTAGTTGTTTTTATTTGCAATTCCTGCAATCAACGTTTACAGCAGAAACATTATTTATTTTGCTAAATATTTTATTTTCTAGGTGGACAAATCTGAAACAATTCCACTTAAAGTTTATCCTTTATTATTTTTTGTCAAATAATGTGCATATTTTGTGCTGAACATTTTGACATTGAGAGGTGTCTGCCTGGGCTGGAAAGCACCCTGAAATCACACTTCAGAGGCTTAGTTTGAGATCCCTGGTCAGGTTGTTTGTCCTGTACTGCACTATGGTGCATTTTGGAAAGTGAAAGACTATTTCTGCCATGCACATAGATTGGGAAGAAAAGCCTGTAACGGAGAAGGAGAACAGGAAGGGTAAGAACCACAGCCCATGCAGGGTTACTGGGAACATTCAGAGGAACAGAGCTTGAGGACAACTGTAATGGAAAGCATTCCTGAGTAATCAGAAGCCCCAAGCATGTTTTAAATTAGAAAAGGCTCTTGTGAAAGTAAGCAGCAGGCAAGAAGCTGCTAGAGGAGCATATATCTAAACATCCGTGCTTAAATTTTCCATTTCAAATGAGAACAAGTCTTGTGCTGTGTATATCTGGGTCTGAGGCTTTTTTTCCCTCCCCTGTTGTTTGCAGAACAGTTAACGCATAACTGGCGCTAGAGGAATAAGGGACTTGTGATGAAGTCATGTGTTGTTAACCCCAGAGCAGACTGCTAACCAGACCGTGTCCCAGTGGGCCACCGAATCACCGTCTGAAGTTTCCCCTTTTGTCTTCATGCTGTAGAACAAAGAGTGTGTAATCTGTGTCATTGGAGATGACTCCAGCGTGAGCCATGGGTAGGTGTGCTCCCACTGGATGTTGATGGTCTGGTAGAGCCTAGCCCAGGAAACGGCGTGGTTTCCATCTGGTCTCTCCAATGGACACTGACTGGGAAAGCACATACCTCCGTGCAGCGTATGATCTTGCAGGTTCCCAGGTGACAACAATAATCAGATTTAATAAATGCTGCGCTGTTGTACTAGATTGATGGATATCATAGATAAGTTTTTAAAGGGTGTTGCTGGAATAAATAGTGGCTTGTGCCTGATGTCACCCCTGTAATGTGCAGCACAGATGTGCCTGGATGCTCTGGAGGTTTCATGGCAGTCTCTGATTCAGAGAGACTGTTGGCTGAATTAGCCCATAGTACTCTTTGTGACAGTCCGTGAGTATGTATAAACTGTGCTAGGACTAGTTTCTGACATGTAAAATTACCCAGAAAACTGGCCATTCTCACTAACAGTGGACAGAGAGCTCTTTGCCTAGGAGTTTCACCTAGGAAATTAGGAGAGTAACCAGCCCACTCTCCTGCTTCCTCTTGTTTACAAAACTAGTTATTTCCTCATAGCCTCTAGCCAAGAAAAATATTTCACAGGACAGCTTTGCTATAAAAGTAAGTAGAAGCAGGCGTGCCTTGTAGCAGCCACTGGCATGTGGGACCAGGTTTTTAGCCTAATATAGTGATTTGCACTCTGACTTCTGTTTCTATTTACAAAGCTCAAAATAAAGCTCAAAGTATCATAATTTCTGTATTTGCAGCAATTCCTGGCACATGCATTTGTGTATATGCAAGTATTCACACAGGCTTCCTATTAGAAAAGACCCTTGCGTGCTTCTGCCAAGGGCTCCAAGACAAGTGGCCAGGTTTTTACAACAGCTCAGCTTGCTGGATGCGAAGGCCTTTCAAATATTTAGATGAAAATATTTCTGTTGGAATTGCTGAGAGCTTTGAACACCTGCTCTGAAGTGCCCAGACATGATCTGAGCTGTCTTCAGTTTCCTACATATTGTTAATGCCATGGGTGCGTTTTCCTGCTATACTGGCCTTGTCTGCACAGAGAAGTGGTGCTGACTCCTCCTGGTAACCACTGCCAATTTTATAACTCTTTAGAAATCCTGGCATGCTGGTACTGTTTTTAACCGAACTGTACTTGTTTTAACCAAAACTTTTTTTATCTCCCCACCCCAAATTCAAACCAACTGACGTGAACCACCATAACTCCCTGTTTCTGGTGGTGCATAGTGGTACCACTAAACAGGACAGAATATATTAATTAGCCTGGAAAGCAGCAGGGAAAGAAATCCAGATGGACTAGCCAGCCTCCTCTACAGCCAACTGAGTATAAACAACATTCAGAGATGAGAAGGACAAATGCAATGCCGTTGTTTATGGTCAGATTAAAAGCACGGGGTGAATTCCAACTACTGCTGCAAACAGCTTGGCAGGAAAGGCGTTTCATCGCACGGTGAACCAAGGAATGTACGTTTGTGAGAAAGGTATGTGCTTCCCCTCGCCTCGTCCAGGACCTGAGGAGCCTTGAGGTATTTACAGCAACTATAAGTTTCCCTCAAAGTGGCCTTCTATTTTAATGAGTTTTAATATTTCACCAGCTCACATTTTCAAGTATTCTGAATGTTATTTATCACTGAAGCAAACACTCAAGGTCTCTTTTAGCACGATGCAGTCCAGAGCTCTCCGAGCTGACAGGAAATGTCGGTACTTGGTTGTAAGTCACACCACACAGGGAGCAGAGGAAAGGACTGACCCCACCTCACGTCTCCCCAAATTCTGACATGGCCCCAGGGCACTTTCTCTGGAAAAAGAAGTATTGTAGCAGGAGACAAGTGTTTGTCATTCCCTCTGGCAGGCATAGGGAGGTGAGTTGTAGGTCATCCTTCGCATGTGAGAAAAAGGCAACACTAATCTAGTAACTGCCTGTCTGTAGTATTTGGAGTAAATTATGTTTAGCTGTGAATAGCACTGCAAGTGACATTCTTTTTCATAAATCCTTTTAAGTATAATTTCTAATGGAGAAACCAAACAGCTAGTCATTTATTTTACATTTTCATTATGTATTTATGCCACTGAGGGTCAGAGGTGTTTGAAACTTGCACAAAGCAGGCACAACGGGTACTGTCAGTGACATCCTCATGAGGATTTTAGTTCACACATCAGAAGGGCTGACCCACCCCTTTTCTCAGTGTTCCATATGTCTGCTCCTGGTTGTGTGATACGGTGGTGGCCATGTGGCTGGGTAGTCCTGCCCCACTTACCCCTTCCCTGATCCAGGCTGTTGCTCCTGTCTTGTCAGCAACGGATCTTGGGGCTAAAGTTGGCTGTGATGCATGTGCTGTGGCTGTACCATGCTGGCATAATTGATAGTGCTGATGGGTCAAAACTCTTCTGTTGCTAAAATAATGTGATTGTGGCTGTGGCATAGGGTCATATTGCTGTGTATTTTCTCATCCCTGTGTTAACTGTGAAGAGGAGGATGATGCTGGAGAAGAGTTGGGCTTGCTCAGTTGAGAATTCTGCTAGGGGAGACCTTTTCAATGATACGCAGTTTGAGGTACCCACTCCTTTGCTTCTTCCTTGCCTGGGTTTAGTACAAAGGATAAGACCAGGTTATGCTGTGGCATGTGGCTGCTTGTGAGCTATTCATAGCCTACAGAATTTGTCCCCAAATGTGAGGCAGTACTTGGCCAACTTAATCAACTGCTACTCTGACCAAATCCCTTCTTTTGGCAAGCAATTTATTAAGGAGCTAAATGATTGCTCAGCAAAGCTAAATGGACTTCATTAGCATCAGAATTTCCATTGGAAACAATGGAGAAATACCAGAATGCATTTGAATTTTGTAGCAAGATTTTTAGCCCTGGGATCAGAGTATTAGGGATCCATACGTGTCCAAACTCTGTTCCTAAGAAAATGTGTTTGCATCTCAACTTTCATAGATGAACTTGTTTCTACATGGAAGGCCTAGAAACTTCTCCAAATTAGGCAGGGACCTAACTAATCGTTTGGGCAGTTCCATCCATATAATTAGGCATGCTCAAAATTGCTTGGGCTGGAGACTTTCCCAGAACAGTCATCTCATCTATGCTAACAAAATGTTCTCTTAATTTGGACAGACCCTTACTTAACTTGGTCAAAGGTCAACTGTACAAGCATGCAGAACTTAAGCAGAGACTTTTTGGGAAATTTGGTGAAAAAACAAATGTCGGCCTTTTAATGAAATTATATAATTCATTAAGTATTATCGGTACATTTAAAGTGAAACTGGCAGGTGTCCCATGTTCTTTGACAGCCATGATCTGTACCATCACCATAGAGTGGTCTCTTGGAGCTATTTATTACATCATTATGTCGAATTTTTGTGATGGTATTTGAAAAACTGTTTGCCAGCTCTTTTCTGGTTTGGAGGGTGATGAAAACCTTGATCACCTCTCCCTCCCAGACAGAGATATCACTTGGGAAGCACTGTATAAACAAGGGGATTCAATGTCTGGTTCAGAGATCAGAAGTAAACAGGAGAGCCAGTGGAGGCCAAGGTCTCCCAGCACCCAGACTGTTGCCTCTGGCAGACCAAACTTCCTCTCAGTCTGCTTTCAGCACTGACTTAAAGAACAACAATTGTCATCATCAGTCCTTTCCCTCATATGGCTAGGCTTTTAAATACTGCATTGCCATTGTATGATTCTTCCGGGTTTCCTCCATGCTATTGAATTCTACTTCCCGTTACAAAGTTGGGACTAGATTAAGTGTTTACTTTCAGAAATCCAGCCCCAGAGGAAATAATTATGGTTTTCCTCTTCTTGGACATTTGTCTTGCTGATAATTTGTTGTGCTGTGGACATAATTTATTTTTAGTTAATTCTGAGCTGTAGCATGTGGCTTTGTTGCCGTAACACTGTTTTGCCTGTTTCACAATCATTTACCAAGATGTTTCCACTTAATCATGTTCCTTACAGTCAACATCTATCTGAAGAAGCTTGCCGCCCATTCCACTTCTGTCACACTTGGGAATATACAGAAAGTCTCAGGTTTCTCACTGAGGGTGGAAATTGCAGTCTTCCGCTGAGTCTGAATTTTTTTTTTTTTTATGTCCAACATATTTAATCTCAGACTGCTTGAAATTCTTAAGGTAATGTTTACATAAATTAAAAGGAAAAAAAAAAGCCACAAGCCAAACCAATAAACAGTAAACCCCAAAGTATATGGTCTGCTTGCCCTTTTCAGAATATTAGAATAGAATGTTTCAGTTGGAAGAGACCCACAACGATCATCTAGTCCAACAGCCTGACCACTTCAGGGCAGACCGAAAGTTAGAGCATGTTATTAAGGGCATTATTCAAATGTCTCTCAAACACTGACAGACTTGGGGCATCAACCACCTCTCTAGAAAGCCTGTTCCAGTGTTTGACCACCCTCTCGGTAAAGAAATGCTTCCTAATGTCCAGTCTGAACCTCCCCAGATGCAGCTTTGACCCATTCCCATGCATCCTATCACTGGATCCCAGGGAGAAGAGATCAGCACCTCCCTCCCCACTTCCCTTCTTCAGGAAGCTGTAGAGAGCCATGAGGTCACCCCTCAGCCTCCTGCTCTCCAAACTAGACAATCCCCAAGTCCTTAGCTGCTCCTCATAGGACATGCCTTCCAGCCCTGTCACCAGCTTTGATGCCCTTCTGTGGACACATTCAAGTACCTTGAAAATTATTAGGTAACTATTCTGTTCATGACTTTAATACTTGGGATAGGGCAAATTCTGTGGCTCAAGTAAAACAATCACAATCTTCTACTAATACTGGATTGCTTGAAAACTTCAGTTATTTGGTATTTCAAAATAATCACACTCAGTTTTACTAAGATCAGCAGTGTGGCTCCATTAAACTTCAAATTAGTGTTATTCTGCCAATACACCACTCTAAAAGTTGACTGATAACAGCCTCAGAGTGGTGTCCCATCTGGCCACTGGTGGTCAAGCAAGATTCTGCCTACCTATACAAACAACCCCCAGATCACAGTATCGTTGTTACATGACATGGACATCTGGTTTTCTAGTTCTGAGAGAGCTGGTCCTGGGATAAGGTGTGCCTGTGTCTGATGGCTATAGGTTCAGCCTGGTATCTCAGTTCCTCAGAGTGCTCCAAACAGTAGGCTGTAATGGAAAAAAAGGTCAAGGATGTCAGCTTTTCCACCTGCAGGCACATGAAGGGATAGAGCGGTGTTCACAGCTGCCTTTGGAGACAGGGAATAGATCCTTTAGGTGTGGTTGGGGTCAGTTCTGGCCGTGCACAGCAACACTATTTGTCAGTGCCTGACAACACAAGGATGGGTTTTGGGTACAGCAGTGCCAAGATGATTGATATATGCATGGGCAAGCTATCTTTGGTACTTCCAAGTGAGAGGGACTCCCTTCCTGGGCAAGGGACCTTCCTGAGAAAGGGATATGCTGACCCCAGGAGAACTGTGCTAAGGTGAATTTACTGCAGGGTGTAGACAGGAAAGTGTCCTCAGGTGTCTTGGCCTAATGCTGCATTGCATCATATAGGCATATCCTTGAGATCAGAGAAATGCTATTGGGTTTTTGGGCTGTGCAAGTTTGGTTGAATCCTGTCTATGTCCTGATTTTAAAGGTGTTTTTTTGTGGTGTGGGGTTTGTTTTTTTTTTTATATAATAATAACAAAAAAAAAAAAACCCAAAGTGGCTCTCAACATCTAAAATGTCCAGTACAGGATTCGTCGAGTGAAGATTTAAGATAACATCTCCCACTCATTAACTTGAGGTTCTGATTTCCTGAAGGGTGACTACCAAACTGTGGACTGAAACTCCACAGATAGAAAGGGACCAAATTAAAAACAAGTATCATGTAAGACCACACACACACAAAAAAATCAACACATAAGATGCACTGCATATAGTTTAGAAAGAGAAATTAAAAAAGAAAGGGAAAAAATTGATCAGAGATTGGATGTCCTCTAAGGTGCTATTTCTTTTGATGTGAAACACCAGAAAAGGAAACATTTTATTGTTAATGCATGCCTTAGTGAGACAGGATATTGCTCATAGAAAACTGGGAAAGCAGTGTCAAAGAGTGGCGACAGGAAACACAAAGTCAGCAAATTTCTTTCAAGGTCCACTGGTCTTGGGGTGGGTTGCTTTTAAAAATCCGGAGCCATTGAAGGACAATAGGCATGTCAGCCAAGCAGCAGTTCTCATATCCTTATGCAGAGATCTTCTTGCAGAGAACTTTCCCATCGTTGCCTTCAGGGATGAAGGTTCCCATAGCAAAGGAGAAGAAGCACTAGCAGGATCTGAGGAACAGATCCACTCTTTTAATATGCCGGTTCAAAAAGGGACAGTTGAGTCGTCATTCTGCAAACGAAAATATTGACAGGAATCATGGCAACGCTATAAAGGAGAATTTTCAAATTCCCCTGGCTTTTGAGGTTGCCAAAGAATGATAATTTGGGTAACTAGAAACTGTTGCTTTCTTTTTCTCCCAGGTTTGCACTTAGCGATCATCCTACTGGGCATCTTCTGGGCCACATGTGAAATAAAGGATCTGACTGAGCTTACTGTTAGTGGTCTAAATCAAGAAAGACCCTACTGAAGCCAGGATTGCACTAAGCAGAGTCATTTAAAATGTATGTGAAAAAGATGAGTAAAGCTATCTTTTGGGGATCTGCTGAAAATATTGCTCAATTTGCTCCAATCAATAAATTATGATGCTATTTTGAATAATGGAAATGAAATTCTAATGACTTTGCTTCTAAGAATTCTCAGCAAAATACATAGGAAGCCATTGAAAATAACTTTTATACGTGTTTCTAAGCCACACAAGAGAGGAGAGTTTCAAGGTTGTGTTATAAACTTTCTAAAAGATTTAAAAGGCATTCTTAAAATGATTCCAAAGCCAAAAGACACATTGATTATTTAACCTGATCTTATACATAAATAGACCACAAATTTCCAAACAGTGCTTTCTCAACAGTTACATTTTATGAATCCTTTCCGTAACCGAGTTCCATTTTTTGAGGAGGGGTATTTTTTTCACAGCTATGTTGAAAAACATCTAGGAGAAGAAATGGACTATATTTTTGTTTCAGTATTTATTTTAAGTTCGTGATTCATCTCTATGTAACTAACATGACTGTATCCTATGTGACTTAGGATAAGCGTGGGCAGGGAGTGCCTTCTGCGAATTCCTCATATACCAATGAACAGATGGGATATAAATAATTTTGGTTTTATAACCTATAAAGAAAAAGACATCACTCACTGTAACTGTGATATGATATAATGATTAGTTCATAGTAGATAAGGTAGCATTCCAGTAGAGAGCTCTAATGCTGTCTCAAGGCTATAAAATTACATTAAACTTTATTCGTTACTGATGGAAGAGAAATACTTTGGTTATGTTTATATCTAAGTTACTGGTCTCCCAAACAAGATAGGAAAAATATTACTTTAGATTTTAAATTGTGCAATCTTAGATGGTGTTCATCATGAGTAATACTTCAGTCTCGTGTCTCAGCTTTGCAGCTGCCCAGGGAAACCTATATACTGTTCCAATAACAAATAAGCTGAAGAAAGGAAGGCACTTGCGTACGTTGACATAATTTAAGGAAGATAGGAGAGAAAAGGAAGGGAAGCAAATCACTATAGAATAAAAATAATTCTTAGGTATTGTAATGTGTTGAGGTAACTTTGTAGTTCAAGGGAAAAAAGGAATATGAAGATCCTCACATCTGGAAACTTAAGCAATGGAGGCTTAGAGGCAAGCAGATAAGGCTTTTGCCTCTGATTTCATAGGGAAGAAGAACAGTTCTTAATATATATCAATGCCTCAAATCCAAGCTAAATGTTGTTTCTAAGACTTAAAGGAGCTGAAGTGATGCAGACACTGCAAGGTTTACATGGAAGGCATTTTGTAAATGACAATCTAACAAGGCAGGAGAATTACTTCAGTTCTCATTAGAAAAAGATTTTTTGAACAGCTTCCTTTCAGAAATCTCCTTCACTTCCTTGCAATTCCACTCAAAGAAGCCATGATGCCATCCTCTGACAGCCTCACAGATTGCACTACACCAATTAAATCAAACAAACCCTATGGTTTGTGGAACACACACTAAAATCTGTTACTCCAAAAACATATTGTCTTGAATCTGATTATTAGAAAGGCTTCCAACCTGAAAAGGTAACATGTGTCAATAGTTATAAACAATATAGTTTGCTGGAAAAAAACATAAGGCTATATATCCTAACAGTGACAGAAACCAAACCAATTCTGTAGTTGTACTGATTTTTAATGAATTTCAAGTGTGTAAATGAATCAATTAATAAGACTTAGGCTTCCAAATGACTTAGGAATAGTTCCATAAAAAGGTTAAGCTTCCGAATTCTGTCATCAGGGTTTCCATGTTAAAAAAACCCATACAAACCAACAAATAAACAAACAAACAAAAAACCCCCAAACCCTCTCAAATCTCTCTCGGAAGCTGTCTAACCTGGGAACTATCCAAGCATCTGTGGCTTCTTAAGGTCTGCTTTGGGACATTACCCAAAGGATAGCTCTTCTTATGGTCACAAGCAGGCAGCCCATGCTCTATGAATCACAAACTTAATCTGTGAGGCTCAGTGCACCACTAGAACTAATTAATGATGAAAGACTATGATATTATACTGTTTGTCATTCCTTTCCCTCCCCCACAATGTCCAATGTTCATTGGTCAGAGCACTTACCTAAATGTGGAGGAGAGCAGCTCAGGTTCCTCTTCGGCATGTGGGGAGGAGAACTCACATTTCTGAGGTGAAGGCTGCACTCACTGAGCTATGGAATACTATTTGCCGTACTCCCATTTTAGTGCTCAGGCACTAAATAAAGATTAGCTGGATGAGAGACAAAGAATACAAGTGTCTTAGCAGTTAGGACACTCAGCTGGGACCAGAGAAGATGAGTCTTACACTGCTCCTCCAATCACCAATGTCGTATTTTAAGAAGGGTAAGACAAAAGCACCAATATGCAGCTTTGCAGCCATATTTTATTAACATAGCCACTGCAATTGTTTCAAGTTTCCTAGTAAATACTATGCATATTTCCAACTGATGAATATGCATCTGAAGTAATTCAAAGGTTTTCATGGCTTCTCCTAGCCAATAAGTGGACTGGATGCTAACTTTTAAATACCTTCCCTGAGTTTCCATGAGATTCAAAGCTAGAAGTAGGCAAGGAGGGTGAGACTTCCTTTTGCATGAAAATAATTATTCACTTCAAATATCTAGAGCCAAGTGATTATTCTTTTTCAAGTTAATCAGGAGAGGAGGAACTCAAAGTGACACTGTAGTCACTGGTAAGACTGGATATGGTATGTACATCAATTCAGCTGACTCACTTTGGCATCAATAGTCAAGACCTGATGCAGAAATTACTACATTTCTCATTTAACCTGAGCTATTAACCACGTGGGTCCTATCATTAGCTGAATCTCAGGATGTACCAAACTCTCACCTGCAAAAACTTCAAGGTGATAAAGTAGTAATCAGTCCTTAGGTTGCATCACTGGTCAGCCTTGAGTACTTCTGCTGTTTTGGTGAAGATGGATGGGATAAATTCCTGACCAAGTAGTCAAGCAAGACTAGGGCATATACAGACTCTTCATGAACCAACAATGCCCTGGCATGCAAGCTAAAAAGTAACTTGATGTACTCTAGTGAGGTCCCCAATCTGGACAGGTGAGGACCAGAACTTTTCCAGGTGTAACATGTTTCTCGGCCCAGAAACACTCTTTACACATCTCTGCCAGGCAATGGAAAGAAGGCTTGGCCAAAAGGGCTTTCAGATGGGACTTGGACATATACATATACATCCTCATACAGAAAAATAGCAGGCTGTAGTTTATGGATTCCTGTGCTTGAACTGAAAATAAAGGCTAACACAAGAGAGGGAGAAGAGTTTTGAATGCAATGTGTATGTTCTTCACAGTAAAGTGGAGACTTGAGATATCAGTTCTGGCAGCTTTTCAGTGGAATCTTAACACTGGTGTAAGCTGAGTGCATTAGAAATAAATTAAAGTGAATGTAGGTATGCTAAATAAAGTGGCAGAAGACAAATGCCTGCACTGACAAGATACTAAGCTGGTTATAAAAATAAAGTCTATCTTGCAGTCTTTGGTATGATGAAAAACTTGCAACATTAAATGGGAGGTGCAGGAGGAATGCAAAGTGAAGTCCATTGACTCTGTCCACAGTAGAAGTAATGGGTCATGCCAAAGTAACTCTTGCCATTGAAGTGCCAGTCACAGAGTTGCTCCTAAAGACTCAGCACAGCTGCCCTTCCAGCAGGCTACAAAAAGCACAATCATCCTTCAAGGGGTCAGTCAGACTGAAGTCCCCAGGCAAAATTTGCCTTTCTGCACTCTGGAACTGCTTGGGGGTTTTTGTGGTGGTTTTTTGTTTGTTTGTTTGGGGTTTTTTGTTTTGGTTTTTTTGATCTTGCTATTGTGCCACAGTTTTGTCTGTGGGATGTGCACGGAATAGGCAATTGGCACCTGCAGTGCAGGAAAAAAGAAAGATATTAGTGTTGTTTTTTTTTTTATTTCCAGTTGTGGAATGGTCCTGCACTCTGGTTCTGCTAATCTGATGTGGTGGCATTTTCCCTGGCTTGTATTACGCCATAAGAGCAAATACTCAAGTGGTTTAAGAGAGACATTATCTTCATTTCTGTGCCAAATTTGCTCTGTTGGTTTTTGTTTTCGTTTTTGTTGTTGCTTGGGTTTTGTTGTGTTTTTTTTTTTTTTAAATACAAAACAGTGCTTCACCACTTGATTTAACATTTATTCTTTTCCCATGGTTCTTTCCTATTAAAATGGACATTACAATGGAAGTCTCTTACCCCGCAGGTTTGAAGGAGGCACGTCCTATTTCCCTGTAGTGAGTCACAGGGGTTATCTGCACAGAGAAGATGGAGTACAACCTGCAGTTACTCTGCACTAATTTCTCAGGTCAGCTGCGTGTGCTCCACCACTCTCTGTCCTGGCAAGCCCCGGGGCAGCACCCTCGCTCCCAGCCCCACGGAAAGTGCAGGAGTTTCCCACCAGTCCCAAAACTCTGTGGTTTTCTTTAGCGCTCGTGATGATTTCCTACGCTGTTCAAGTAATCAGTCGGTTTGAAGAAGAGCTTTTTAGACCCCTAAGTGGTTTGTTCTTGGCACGGCTGGTTTCTGAGACAGCTCTTCCCCACTTAGGGTGAGTTAACACGTGGTAAGTCCGTAAGCACTGAATGAAGCAGGGGATTGCTGTCGAGCTATAAGGTAAGGGTGGCTCTCGTCTAACTTAAATCAGCCTCACTGGGGAAAGCATTCTTAATCCCAGCACTTGAGCAGGTTAAAACATATCTGATGAACCATTTTTTAATCACAAAAGAGATACTAGATTATAAAAAAAATCTGTTTGACAATTTTGACACAGTATGCCGTTCACTTATTGATATATTTAAAAGTTGCTTCAATGACAAGATTATATCTAAAAGTGCAAGTTTAGAGTATGAGAGTCCAAAGATGTTTATAATTACGCTTTTGCATTGTACTGTACTAAAAATGCTCTGATTCTTGTCATATCATAGGTCTTTTAACATCTTATAGGTAAAATCAAAGCTGAACAAAACTGTTCTGAAATAGGACAAAATATTGTAGGTTTTATGTTTGCTTGTTTGTTTTTTCATATTTGGAATGGATTTTTTTCCAAAATTGCCTGAAGAATAGGAATTCTAGATTGCGTTTGGAAGAAGGAAAAATTAAGGTTTAATCTAGAGTATCCTACAATCAGAAGTGAGGCAACTTGGGACAACTTTAAGAATTAGGTCCCGCACATCCTTGAACTACAAAGGAAACAGGAAGGTAAGGAAAATTCTTACATTGTCAAAATCTGACTTTGACTTTAGGAGAATCCAATCAAAATGTACTTCAGAAGATGGGACCCAACTGAAACAAAATCAAGCCAGTAAACAGTAAGCAGAAATTACTAGGAAAGATTGCACAGAGTATAGATACTAGTATGGCTAAGAGAAACCGGGGTGGTCATATCAACTATTAAAAAAGCAAAAGTACAAGACTTTCAAAGGAATTAACAGCTACTTTGGTTTACCAGAAGGTGACAAAAATGAGTACTTTGTAAGTACTTTCTTAGTATCAGCTGTTCTCACAGAGGATTTTGAAGAATAATTACTCAAAATCTTTTCAAGTAATAAATATTACCACAGATCAAGAGTTTGGGTATTAGCACAGACTAAGAAACAAAAGAGTAGAAATAAACAAACAAACAAAAACCTGCTCAGGTGCTTGGAAGAAGAGCTGAGAAAATAAAAATCGTCTGTTTAAAATTGTTTGTTACGCTGGAGGCCTGGGAAGTAATAAGTCACCTTACCTGTCCTTTAAGGAGTCATTAGGGAAATTCACAGACCAGTAAACCTTGTTTCTGTACCCAACTAACGTCTGCAGACATAAAAACTTCGTAATTCAACAAAAAAACCTTCAGAAAAGGAGCATCCTTCTTGCCTCTAATGGGCAAGGATTATCTGAATATGTAAAGGAAAAATGGGAATCAGTTGACGTGCTGTATTCAGAATTATAAGATGCATCTTTGTAAACTGTAATACAAACTTTGTGGATTACTTGCTTAGCTCAGAATAAAGCCTTTAGAAGAAACAGCATTAATTAGCTCAAAATAAAACCTTTGCAGGAACCAGCATTAATCGGCTGCTGCTGGAAGGCGCGGGAGGAGAGAGGCAAGCTGGCTTGCCTGGCGCTGGTGCAGTCCCGGTGCTCGGGGCTGGGTGGCAGTGGCAGTGCCAGCACCGCGCCGCATGTCAGCTGGCAATTTCATAGCGCGGTGTTCTCAGCCCGCTGCCTTTTGGAAAGACGGCAGCATCTCATAAGAATTCAAAGCAAAAGGCGAGCTCCTGTTCGATTCCAATGTTTCTTTATCACAGCAGGCAATGAAATGGATGGCAGGCTGTTTATAGGGGTATTTCATCAAGCCCAGTATAAGACGTGCATGCTGCAGTTAACACAGCGAAGTCACTCAGTCGTTCCAAAACATTTGAATTATTATTTATCCTAAAGAAAACTGTAATGTAGCGTTAGGCAAAGCAAAATATGGCAGTTGATATGCCACAGTGGACAGGCTCTCTTGGGCTAAAAGACTGATGTTCTTTGTTAGTCTTGCTACAAAACCATTTACATTAGCAGACATTAGCATCCAGTTTGTTTATGGAGATAACGCTGTGCAAGAAAATAGTGCCAACAATTTCAGCTGGTTTTGTTAGTCTGAACACACATAGCTAAATCTTTAAATGACTGTTCTTCCTCCTTGACCGTTCAATAGAACATTCTTTTCCATTTCTAAATTATTCTAATTTCTAATTATTGTGCAGAATTTAGAAACGAACAGAATTGAGATCTCTATGTTTCTATAGCTGCAATGGAAAAGTGAATTATAATGAGATATTGCTGTAGTGTAGTAAATGCACTCCCTTATATTCTGATGGGTAAACTCTGGAATATGTTATGTTGCTAGATTGATAAAGATTGGGACTAGAAGAAAACATGTCTTTTATTTTTTTTAATGATTTTTTGTCAGACTTGCTATCAGGATTGGCGTATGCACCTTTGTGATGTTCTGAGTTTGATTCATTCAAAGGTAAGTCAAATTTTTATTTAAAATCGTGCATGAGAGGTCACTTAGCTTGTCCTTTTATTGTTCCCTCAGTAGATCTGCCTCATTGGATCCCTTTTGGAGAATAGTAAAGCATGTGATAATCTACATGCTGTATTGCATTAGGAAAGCCAAATGTTTTCCTTTCATCCTTTTGCCACTATTTACTTTTATGAAGCTTGCTGAACATTCTACAGTGAGGTCTAATGCCCCCCTTGAGTCCCCAAAAGCCCTTGGAATGGCTGCCCTGGGACAGGGCACAACAAGGAGTTGGGGGCCACAGCCACAAAAACATCCACGCTGGGACAGGACAGTGGTGCTAATCTGAAGAGAGAATTGGGAGAGAGCAATGACACAAGTGTTCATGGTATAAGGGCTTCTGAGCTGAAGTCTAAAGAAGTTAAGACATCTTTTTTTGGCTCCAAGATGTGTTGAGGCACTTCTTGGACTTTGAGAGCAGGTGAATCCACTCCTGTGGAAATAGCCACAGTGTTTTGTCTGTACCATATATGCAATAGTGATGGTTTCTCAAGGCTGACAAATCACACAGATTTGTAAACTGCAACAAATTATTAGTGTCAGTGTAACACTGGAGGTAATAATTAAATAACTGCATTTACAGACTTCTAAATACTCTCAAGTAAACTGAGACTAGAACGAAAAATCACACACTGCCACCAATTTGAAGAACTTTATCCAAAAACACAACTTCCATCTGATATTAACAAAACTTGTCATTTTCACCATAATAAAAGAATGAACCAGTACTAAGTACACAGATAGTGAAAGCAGTCAATAACTGGAAAAAATATAACAGGAGCTTAATAGAATACATTTCTGTTAATTAAACTTGCTAATTACAGTAAACTTAGAGAAAACAGGGCATTTTTAAAGTTGTTTTTCTCTTTACAGATAGAGATCCACATTTCAAGAACAATGATTACAAGAGTAAAGGTTTTCCTTTAAACCAACCCATATACTACAAAAACAACACAGAGAAGCCCTGCAAACCTGTTAGTGTACAAAACAGGGTAGCAGAGAGAAAGTACAAGAGAACTAAATTGTCAAGAAAAATAACAGCGCATACTAAAGGGCTCCTGTAAAGCTGTTTTACATGAGCTGAAGGATGTAATTTCCATATGACTGTGATTTTGCGTGAAGTACAGATGCTTTCAGAAGTGTCACTATTTAGCTTATTTTGGGAAAAAACCAACAATTAGGCAATATTTGAGATGAGATAAACTGAAAAACAAATGCTATAGGCTACTTCACAAAGCTAGCTACTGCATTTATTTACATTAGTTTAAAATTTCATTGAGGCTTTGCACTCCTTCCAAACTTCATAACTTCAGAACTGAAAGAGGTCTTTGTTAGAGAAAGAACAGATATTTCTCAGGTTAGGTGCCCAGACAATAGAAAAAATAGTGCAACTGTTTGCTACATTATATACCCTTCCAGCATATCTAGCAAAATATTCAACTTGTTTTTTATTACCTTCTCACTTAAAAAAATACAGTGTTCTGCTTTCTTTCTTTCCATTAGGAAATTATGGACATCTTTAGATATATTTAAAATAAAACCCCAGCAACCCAGAGCTAGTCCTGCAAGTTGATCCACTGAAGCAGATGTCAGAAGTGTAGAAGAAGTGTTATTAATCCAGTCGACTCCAGGTGGAGGCAAAAGTCCCCCTGGGAAGAGCAGCCTGCAGGCTCAGGAACTTCGATCATCCTTACGAAGGCAGTAACGGAGAAGAGTTTTAGGCCCAGATCGGTAAACAGCTCAATCATCTTATTTGCTCTTTAATGGGCCAGAACTCCACAGGAAATGCGATAACACCTTAATGACTTGCATCTGAGAACTACAGGTGTGACTAAATTTGAAATACCCATGGCGTAGTACATTGTGGTGGTTTTTCTTCACTGAATTAGGCTAGTGCTTAATGGTCTTGACCCTACAATAAGTCACATGGAGCTTTTCAAGTCTCTTGTTTATGGCACTTCCACTCCCCTTGCCCTACCCCACGTGCATTACCACTGATTCTGATTTGCTAAGAATAACAAGGGACTTTGGGTTGTGGAAAGCTCAGTAAATGTTGACTGCAGAACGGTGCAGTATATTTATAAAATCTGAATTTCTAGAAGGTAGCTTTGGGTTGTATGGATACTGACAATACAGTTACCAAGCTTCATGGCCATGTCTTACTCTTCTGCTTGGGGCAAACACTTTGCGGTTTGCTAAGGCAGATAATGATTAAGATCTTCTTACAGGAAGACACCTTATATCAATGATCTTTGCACTTGCTGTGATAAGTCCTTACTTATCACTGACCTTACTGTCAGTGAAGGTCAGTCAAGGAGGTGGTTAAGAAGGGCTCAAGAACATTGCTGGCTTCCAAATGTTCGCATGCTCCGATACCAAAGAATGAAAAGAATAGAGAGAAGACAAGGGGAGAAATAAAATGAAGGCATAGAGACGCATGGTGGTGACAAGAGTTTTAAAAGGATGGATGCGAGTGCACATCAGAGTACTTTGGGGAGGAATGATGCAGCCTAAAGGATCGGATAGTGACTTTTGAGACGTTCCTGAGAAGTGACTTGTCTCTCTTCTCAGCCTTTGTTAATTGTGAGTAATAGTAAGATCCCCTTTGAGCCCTACTGACATAAAGCTCATGAGATGATAAGGTGATGCTACTGTACAGATGATACTTGACTCATTAACATTCCATACTTAAGAAACCTAGGTGGTTTTTGCTTTTGCAGGGAGACTAAGCAGAGCTTTGGAAGGTAAATCTTCACGTATTCTAACAACAGAGGAAGCTTTCTGAGTATTTTCTACAACTGAAAAAATATCTTCAATAGCAGCCTGCCTAGGAAAGATAGAGCAGGTGGCACAATGCTCCCAAGACTTCCCGAAAAGATGGAGACACCATTTCTGCTTATACGGAAGGGTATTTGCCTTAGTACCAACAGATCAAGTCTGCCTATGACACTCAGGCAAACCTGCCTTCAGAGGCATGTCATTGAGATGATTAGATGTGACAGGTTTGTATTATCAGGGATGTTTTCCTTTCCAGTTCCTGTCTGTGTTGCTGTAATTCCCAAAACAGGTTACTGCAAAAGTAGGTCTGGCTATGTCGTCTTGGTGTAAATACTCTGGTACAGGCCAGAATGAGATAAAATTGCCACGCATTTTGTTCTGCAAAGGCACATATTCCCCCAGTCTCCTGGGGGTAGACAGTTGGACTCTTTCCTTCTACTTTGTGCCTGAAGGGCCAAAAACTAAAATGCAACATGGTTGGTCCCTACCTGTTAGGAGTTCCCTGCCTGTCTAGAGAAGAGCATAGTAGGGACTTCATTTTCCCTGTTTTGAGTTGGAAAGACAACGTAAAAGGCAAAGAGGGGCTGTATGAGGGAAACACAAAAAGTTAGTGTCAGATTAAGGGCAGTAGGAGACTTTAAGGCCTCAGGATGCTTTGATTTCTTTAGGATGTTCGCAGATCAGCAGCAAAGGGCCAACTACATGTTAAACCATCCCTATCTTCACCTTACGGTGGCTGACCAACGTACCAATAACAATATACCTAACAGAATACTGATCTCTGGCTCTTCCTCTGCAAATGGAATAAATGCACGTTTCCCTGAGGATTAGCAAGCTGTAAGATGAGGAGGGACACACTGTACCTGATGGGTGCTTCACTTAAACCCAGCTCAGGCTGCGCGTCCCGGAAGCTGGCGGGGCTCAGCGGGGCAGAGCAGGAGTTGTTAGTTAATGAAGCGCTCAGCTCCGCCTGTCAGAACCCCGGTGTCTGACGTTATCACCAGGGGCCTGGCAGCCCTTTTTGCTTTCTGCACACTAGCCGGATAAAATCCAATTCTCCAGAGCTCTGAATGCTCTGAAAGCACAGAAGCTTTTTGATCCGGGATTCTGATTCTCTCAGTAATGGAAATCATCCTTAAAAAGAACAATTTTCCAGACTCTGCTCTGTGATTAGCCGCAGGAAATCCAGTAAAATTACATCGGATAAATGGACAGAGCTATGTGAAATTAATAACCCTCAGCAGCCTGCAGAGAAATGTGAAGAGGATATTAACAACTGGAATTGTTTGAAAATAGCAAAAAGAAAGCTTCTAATAATAGACAAAATACATCACAACCTATAGACTAAGGACTGCTGGTTTTGTTTGCTCCTAGACACAAAGGCACATTTTCCCTTTATCTTCAAATGGATGTACAGGATAAGACTATAATGGCTGGCTGCTTCTCTTCACTCTTGATTTGGGACTTGTTATTACAGGCTGCTCAGCAGTTTGGCGGGATGCTGACCGTCCTCAAGTCACATTGCAAACAAGGATTTTGCAAGCAAGAGGGCATCTCATTACTTCCGAGGTACCAATCAGCTCACTTGCCCATTCAAATGGCTAAATACATTTTTTTGTAGCAGATGAGTCTCTCTGCTACTATTGTTGCACCAGCTTCAAAATCTGTTGTTCAGTTTTGCAAGTGTGTTGACACAGAAATACATCCTCCTCCCTCGTTTTATTTTAGCAGGTTGTTGATGCTGTGGACAAGCAGAGACACCTAGCCCTGCAGATAAAAATATAACAGGAGTAGCTGTGTAGGTTTCCCTAGCCCGTTCTCCTATCATCTAATATGCCTTTGCACCCACCTCCATAGCTGTTCAGCCTTTACTGTCTTTGCTGTGGTGGCTGCACAGCTGCTGGCTGCTTAGAGCAAAAAAATTCTTGAGACAGTTCAATTATTTGATATGTTGCTATTGATCTCTAGAGGCCATGGCTAGAAGAGTCGTGTTAGGGCATCCAGTTTGTCTACCTGCTTCCCATGGCTCATTAATAACTTTGCAGAGCACGTACAGTATTGCTGCTTGTGTTTGTACACTGATGTTTACAACACAGCTAGGGGTCTAACACTGCATATAGAAAGTGTTTTGCTTTGTCTACTACCAAGCTAACTCCAGTCAGGATCTTGTAACTTATCTGTGCTAGATGCTTTTATTTAAAGCACAGATCTTCTACAAGTGGAATCCTGCTCTCATGCTGATACACAAAGTGCTCAGCAAAGCACAAAACCCTCTTCTGCTTTTACAAAAGAGCTGCAGAGAACAGCTCTGGGGAATGTGTTTGGGCTTCCTCGTCACCCCTTAGTGAGTGACAGCAGTTACCCAACTGCCTGGCTCCAAGGAAGGGAGAAACTACAGTGCTCCAAGTCGCGCTGTGTTGACAGTTCAGGGTATAATGTATACCCACATAAAGAAGCAGTAACACATTTCACAGGACCATACCTATGAAACATCCACCATTCATCTCCTTCTCCACTCTGCTTTGTGGCTTCTCTGAACTTAATGATGGATGAGTCCCCTTTCCCAAGGGTTGAATTTAAACTTTCCCTAACCACCCAGAAGATGGAAGTGGTTGTAGTGGATCAAGCCTGAACACACCATCCAGAAAGACACTGGATGTTATCACTATCAGAGTTTGAACCAACTCTGCTCACTGCAATTCCTTCCACCTACATCCTGAAACTCTCTTTTCTGTGCAGCAGAGAAAAGCTGCACAGTGAATGTGCAGTTTAACTATGAGATAGGAAATGCCTGCACTTGCTGCCTGCACCTAGTTTGCCATGTCACCCTGTCAGGCCAATTACTTTAATTAAAGTTCTGTCTGGTCCTTCTTGACAACTCAGCCTCTAACGATGAAAATATGTATGACGATGATCTGGATGAGGGAGGCAGAACTCATTGTTTTCCAACACTCCTGCCATTACTATCAATTTCATATGAAAGTAGAGTTTTTTGGGAAAAGCAACACAAAAGTGTCACTCAGTTTCATTAGCAGAGTGGTAGTTCTTTGCTGTTCCTGCTCCAAAGCTCTTTCATGGGTGAAGAATTTAGTCTAGTGCTTTGGGAGAGAAACACAAACATTGCTAATTGCACTTAGATTGATACTCTAGGAAATCTAAGCAGAGCACTCTGCTGGCAAATTCATTAAGCAGTAGAATAACCCCTTTGCCAAGTACCATAGTGTCAAACTGGTTTTAATCACGGAAATGTTTTGCTCTTCATGCAAAAACAGGGCTTGCAAGATCTGGCATAACTGGAAAGCCTACAGAAACACTGAAGAAAAGTCCATGAGTAACTGATACAATTACAAAGGCAATAGAATATCAGAAAATGGTTGGGGACAGTACATTACATTAAGCAATATTTCCATGGGTCCTACATGGTTGAACACCAAACCTTGTCCTGCTCAACTCTGCATTGGAAACTTCTCTGCAGCCTTCCAACCTCACTTAACAGCTTGCTTTCTGCTCAGCAAGAATAAGCAGGAGTGTAAGAACAGGAAAGGTACACAATTTCTGCAGCTCCCCTGTTTTTTATTATCCTGTGCCTATGAAGGAACGCATAGCTATTTTAAGACAGTCAAAATCATCATTTTTGTATCATTCTTAAGACTACAGCTATTTTACTAGACAGAATTTGCTTTCCATCCCGCTGATCTTCCAGAATTGGGCTTCTCAAACTTTTTCCGAGCACAGATCTCGTCTGTCGTCAACCATCTTCACAAAATTCTGCCTCCAAACAGGGAAATAACTGCACACACAAAAGCTCCATTCCTCAAGTGGATTATTGTTTTTCTCATCCTCAAAATAACTTAGTTTCTCTTCTCCCCCCTGCTAGCTCTGTTTGCATCTTTCCCAGCTTTAAAGACCAGTTCATAGAGAGGGAAAAAAATATACACAGTGACTACTGAGTGGTTATAAGTAGTGATTTGGGGCATGCTGCTTTGATTCAAGTAACTGTCCACCAGTCCTGCAGGAAAATAGGTTTAAAGAGAAAAGAAGACAGTCCAAATCTCTCTACACATTCAGCAGCTCTTAGTCCAGCCTCAAGCTCAGTGGCAGGCAAGCATCAAAAACAGTCTCTGTGCCTGCAGACAAGGCTTTCTGGAATTAGGGTAGTAGCTGCATGAGACAGAAAAACCTACACAGTATATGCAGACATAGAGGAAGAATTTGTCTGCTACTCTCAAAGTGCAGACATTTTATATATTTGTGTTTATTTTTTAAGCGGGAAGAGGGAGATTTCTAACAGAGGTGATTTTTTTTTTCTTCCTTCAAGATTTTATAATCTCTGAAACAAGGGAGGCTACAGCTTGTTTTGAAAAGATACAGCTCTTGAAAAGGAACTGCTCATGGGAACAATGCAGCGAAGATGTTGTCCCTCAACAGAACAAATCCAAATGATAATTGGAGTTGTTATCCAAAGCAGGCTATATAAAAATCACTGCCAGGAGCCTCATCAGAACCCAGAGGCATAATAATACTGAAATACAAGCACTTGCATATCTGGGTTTTGTTGTGTTTTTTTGTGCTGTTTCTACCCCAGAACATACCTGACTCTTGCACTCACTCCCTCGTAAGCACAGAAGCGTCCAATCTTTCTTTCACTTCTATTTTTCTCATAGACATCATTCACTTTTAATTAGGCTTCGCAATTTCCCCACATTCTTTTGATACACCAATAAGCTTACGAAAGTACATGGCTGCTGTGGGAAATCTGGATTACAGTGAAATGAGCTGAAAAGCATGGTGTTTGGCCTTTGTTTCCTGGAAAGGACACATCTATAGACCACCGCAATCCAGTACCTCTAGACAGAAATGGGAGCTTGTGCTGCTGCTCTGTTTAACACTCCCTCCTCTGGAGTGCAGAGGGTCTGCAGACCAGCCACACCTTGCGATAGCTGTGCCTCCTCCTGCAAAGAGCAGACAGGTTCAGCATCAATTCATAGATTATCAGATCCAGTAATTGATACCGGAAGGCAAGTGTTAGACAGCATGCACCTGCCTGTCATAGCTTTAAGACTCATGATTTTGAACACAACCTAGTAGTGTACACACGTGCTGAAGACTCACACACAATGAACTTGTACTTCATCAGAACTGAGCCAATGCTTACCATTCATTCCATCTGGAAAACTAAGATGTCCAGCAAATATGACGTAGAACAATTTCATACCACATTATGCCACAGTAAAAAATGCACAAAAAAGCTGACAAAACCCAGAAGAGCTGCTAGAAAAATCTAAACAGTAGAAAATAAGAACTTTCTATATAAATCTTACTTTCTTTTTGTATTTGCTTTACCCACACTGGTCTCTCTTTTATTACATTTCTGTACAAAACTGGTATTGGCTCTGTTCTCAGTTAAAGTTCTCACCTCCATACAATTTGCAATTGCATCTAAACTTTCTGCCATCAAGATTCAAGATGATTAACTTGCATTTCATTTCAACAATTGTGGCAGCACTTAATCAACAAAGTCCCTACCTATATGTATTTATATAGATATACATGTATATATACACACATACATACATACACACACACGACAAATACTGTTGCAGTTATCCTCTCTTCCAGTGTTTGGAGTGACAGTCATCCTAGAAGGTGAAGGCATACACCACTCCCACAACCACAATATTTCCAATTGTTGCTATTATTGCAATCCATAACAATATGGCATCATTTGAAGAACGGGATGTCTCTTCTGGTGGATTCTGCATGGAAGAAGCTGCATGGACGTTGGCTGATGAGTTAAACAAGGAGTACTCTGTACTAAAGTCCTCGTTGGGTGAGTCCATAAAAGCTCCTCCCATAACAGGAAGCTGTGAAGAAAGATATGGCAAAATTAGGTTGAAGGTCAATATCTGTATGTGCTTTGTCTCAAAGTCATTACAAAGGAGTAACCACTAGCAAACCTGCAAAATTACTGACATTTCATGTACGTGGCACTAAGCTGTCAGGAATACCACAGACACACACTTTACATTATTTCTTCCGTTTCTGTTAGAATCGATATTATTGCAGGAAACGTATGTATACTACATAAGAGCTGGCATACAGGCTCCAAGTCAACCTAAGTAATTATATGCATTTAGAAAGAAGAGATACAGCTATCCTCAAAGCACTCACATACCAAAATGTAAGTTTACAGCAATGTGAATGTTTTGTGACTACCAGCAATGGAATCATACTGCGCAAAGGCATCGAGCAACCACCGCAAGGATGTGATGCAGGGAATTTATTCTGCCTTTAAGTATGGCTCAGAAGTGAACCCTTGATTTATCTAGAGATCATGGAAAAACATATGAATTGCAAAAGTTGTTACTGTAAAACACGTGGCATGTACTCAGTGCTCTAACTTCACTTGCAAAACATACCATTGCAACCATGCAGGATTTATAAATCTATACAGTGGAAAAACTTCAAATTGGATTTTGAAAGGCTCCATAGCAATGAAGTGGCAAATTTCCCACACTTCTCCCATCCCAGACTTCTCCTACTGGGAAGGATAAAGTTTCTTTAGTGCTTTTAGTGGATTCCTCAGTGGTATGAGGAAAAGTTCTCAGTAGGATAGCAGTTATTCAATACAGGAATATGGCAAAGTTAAAGAAAAAAGGAATTATTTAACCTTGTCGTTATACAGATTTTAGTTGTCTTCCCAACTTCATCCTAGATCACAACACATATTCTTCATGATTCAACAACTATTTTACCCTCTACATAGAGGTGCAAAACACATCCTTCTGCAAATGTATGGATTTCTCATTCAGGCAAGAGAAGGATACATAATGTTCTACTAAGACGCTACCACTAAAATAAAGTTCACACAAAAGTTTTTTGCTTCCCTCCTTATTCCTTGTATGTTTGGGAACACAGGTCTGGAAGAGTCTCCCCTGGCTAACTGAGTGCAGGCTCTACAGTCTCATGCAAGTAGAGGACATTGTTTCAGAAAAAGCTGCTGAATATCTACTTCACATATCTGTAAAAGCTCACCACACACCTCTGAGTATCCTGTAAAAAGCCAAAATGCTGCTCGGCAACCTCAGAAACCACAACTATTACGTACCGCAGGAGGAGCACGAGCAGTGTGGGTATTGTAAAGCCCTCAGGCTCTGCAGTACTCGGTAACTAAAACTCCTGGACCGTTGTAGTAGGTAGGTAGACCAAACCCATGGCATTACTGGCAAAAAAACCCCACCAACACCCCGAGCCATATGTCCAAATCTCTCTGCCAGCCTGACCAGAAAGGGAAAATTTCATCATGACATTGATGACTGGTTTGATCTTGAGCAATGAGTAAAACCTAGACATCAGTGCATCCTACCTAGTCTCTCCTTTCAAATCTCATAGAACTCCATTGCTTCAAGGAAAGCTGAAAAAAGTCTGGGAATGTTCTCCTTAAGAAACACTCTTGCTGCAACACCAACCAACCTTTTCCTCCCCACAGCAGTTTCCATGCTGCTGCTGTCACCTTCCAACCTTTAGACCCAATTACAATCTCCTGTTTTACACTCCACTTGTAAGTGCTTTTGGATTTTTTCCATTACTATTCTTCATCTTTCTCAATAGTGCTTTTTTCTACAGATGAAACCTTCTGGCTCGGTAATCGCAAAATAAAAATCCCTCTTGCTGTTATACCAGTGGCAGTACTATTACAACGACCAGCAGCACGGTACTGTTGAAGTCACCACAGCCTATGAATAACAGAGGAACCACCCTTGCCCTCGCCCAGCCACATCACAGAATGCTGCTATACCATCAGCATCAAATTACCACGGCCAATACTCACCGGACTGGTAAATCAGTCTCTTTCAACACCTTGTCCTTCAACTCCCACATCACATTTTGACTCTCCCAGTAACCTCTCCCTTTGGTACTAAACTACACCCCTCCTGTCTGTGTGCAGCTGTGGTCTGGAGACTGCTAAACAGGACAGGAGGTGAGGGTAAGCCACCTCTCCTCTCAATAGTGGTGGCTGTAATCTACAAATTAGAGAGAAGAATTTGAGAAGCTTGAGAATAAAGCAGCTTTTCTTGCTTGCTATCCATAACGTTTTATAAAGCTATAAAAGACAGACTCTCTTCCAAAGCTGACTGCTGAAAAAATTTCATCTGTACTAGAAAATATCATGTCACATTCAAAATGAAACAGAGAATGACGGAAGACCACAATGGATATGTCATACTACCTAATCCACATTAAATAAAATTATCTTTGAGATCCAATATGATTAGACAAAAGCAGCTTGCAAGAAACCAAACAGGAAATTGCAAAAGTCAAGTCTGATACATTCCCCCTGCATCAAAGACTTTTGCTGCCAGTTCCAACACAGAGTGTTTTAAAGAGAGCAAAAGCTTCCATTTCACAACAAGCCCAGCTTGATGTTTTAAAACCAGTTTCACTGACCTTTTTTATGTCTTGGGATTTGATAAGGAAAAAATTGCTCAGTTTATTCAAGATTTCTTTTTATGTACAGATTCCCATAAAAGGCAATTCCAACTTCAAACACAAAAAGTGTATTTATGCAGTGATGCTGCCTTTAACAGCTGTGGAGACACTAGTTAAAGATCTTCACAGCAAATGACGGGCATACATTTACCATATTGGCAGCAAAATGCTCAATCTGAGGTGCTTGCCTCCTTAGCAAACCATTTTAAGACTATCAACATTTAGGATGGTCAATTCTGCAAAATCTTTCAACTTGAACAATCATCCAAAATACAGAGGTACACATACATGTGCATGTGCCCAAGACAGTGGGAGGTCATGAGCACTGTTTGGTGAGTGGTACCTGGGTTTTGGGCCACACATTCTGTGCCCTCAATGAGTTATTTGAAATGACGAGCTTCCACCCTACTAGTCCGCCTGGTGCTGTCACAGAGGCAGGGAGCATTCGTGTAGCAGCACAGCTACACACCACACTGCAAATGATGTCAGATCTGAATCTTCTCTTACCATCTAAGGCTCAAACAAGCTGTTTGCAGCATCTGAGGCGAACACGTGGTGAAACAGCTCATCTGAATCTCCGAAAGGCTTGTGATGACCTGATACAAAGCACGGACATTCAGCACCTGTGTGCTGGTTTTGGCTGGGGTAGATTAATTTTCTTCACTATAGCTAGTGTGGGGCTGTGTTTTGGATTTGTGCTGAAAACTGTTGATAACACAGGGATGTTTTAGCTATGGCTGAGCAGTGCTGACACAGAGTCAAGGCCTTCTCTGCATCTCACACCACCCCACCAGCGAGGAGGCTTGGGGGGCACAAGAAGTTGGGAGGAGACACAGCTGGGACAGCTGACCTCAACTGACCAAAGGGATATTCCATACCATATGACATCATGCTCAGCGTATAAAGGTGGGGGAAGAAGAAGGAAGGGGGGGATGTTCGGAGCAATGGCATTTGTCTTCCCAAGTAACTGTTACACGTGATGGAGCCCTGCTTTCCTGGAGATGGCTGAACACCTGCCTGCTGATGGGAAGTGGTGAATGAATTCCTTGTTTCGCTTTGCTTGCATGTGCGGCTTTTGCTTTACCTACTAAACTGTCTTTATCTCAACCCATGAGTTTTCTCACTTTTACCCTTCTAATTCTCTCCCCCATGCCACCGGGGTGGGGGGGAGTGAGAGAGCGGCTGTGTGGGGCTCAGTTGCCAGCTGGGGTTAAACCATGACAACCCAGCACAGGCTCTTTCTGTAAAATTGACTTCCAGTTTTTCTGTTTGTAGGTCAGTAGCACTTTGCCGCAGATCTGGAGATAAACCTTACTGCCAATTTCCCATTTGCAAAAATCACCTCTTACTAAATATGTATCCCCCCTTCTCACTGCTAAAATGGCCTCACATAAGAGCACAGGAATGGCCATATGGTGTCAGACAGAAAGTCCATCTCCTTTGTGTGTTAGAGTAAGAGCACAACAGGACAAGCACATCTGATACTACCCCTTAACAACTCACAGCCTCCAACTGTTTTCAGTTTAGGAAGTTCATAAACCAGATGCTATCGCTATGAATTTAATAACTCACAAAGAATTTTGCTACCATGAACTTGTCCAGCCTCCACCTGAGTTCATCTAAAGCTGAACTTCCTTCTCAGTCTGGCCTCTTACTGCCACTTAACAGTAAGGGTTGCCCAGTGATTCAAGTCACGTAAATCATCCTTGGGAGATATGCCCGCCTCTCCACTGGAGAGGGGTAAGCACAGATGATTAATATCAACTGGCAATCTCTCTTTTTGGTAGATTAACTTCAGTGACATGAATCTCATCTTCAGTCTTGATGCCTTTGTTCTCCGAAAAGGTACAGCATCTTCCCTCTGAAGTCTTATTTGAGGTATTACATTAAAGGCTGTGAGACATTTAGACCCGACAGTAACGGGAGTTGCGAAGTGTCTGTGATAAACAGTAGGCTAAAGATAGAAAGCCTGCAATGCTTTCTGTGCTTGCTCTATTTGTCTGTCTGTGCCTCTAGAAAGCAAATATACACCGATTTACATCAGCCAAAAACTTCACCCGTGTCACTGCCATTACAGTGACCTGCAGGCTGTTTCACCTCAGAGGGTTTTCCTAGCTCAGGCAAAGCCGTGCAGAGCCTGTGCCATCCTCCCCAGGAGTGCTGGGCGAGGAGGGCACAGCAAAGGGTTAACTGGGAAACGCGACAGTGGGGGACATGGCAGGGGCAGATGGCGAGGGGGAACGCTGTAGCACTGTTAGGAAATGAAACTCTTTTCCTAGTGACTATGTCGATATTGTCAAGTAGCGCTGATAGTACGTCGCTTGCTAAATGGCTTCTGGGATAGTGAAAAAGAATTCAAATCATTAAGTAGCAACAGGCAGAAAACCAAACAGCAAAATGTCGAGTGGTAATGAGAACACCCACTGCGCTGAATACCTCCTACTGACATCCAAGAGGATGCTTTAGGGTCATGAGGAGGAGAACAAGGCTCTTGAGATACACTTTACAGTTAGCAGAAAAATCCTATTTTAAAACCAAAACGATTCACATGAAGAAAAAATAATGTCAGGTACCAGTCACTGATACTCTAAAAATGATAGCTTTCATAAGTAGCATCACATAAAATCCATCACTTAGCAATAACATTGCTCTGTTTCTTTGAGAATCAGGTGCCTGTCATTTCTTCATAGTCAGCTAGAGAAATGTAACAGTTCCTGCTACCCCACTGGGAAAACACGGTTGGTACAGGGATTTGAAAGCATAGCTGAAGCTTCTAGTAGCCATTTTCCAGAAATGAGGAAACCTCAGCAGTGGCTTTAACAGATGTGATGTGCTGTGAGGCCCTGGCCTCACCGCACACCGCTCTGGGAATGGGATGCTGAGAGGTGAAACGTCACCCCAGCTCAGATGTTGTTTTGTAAAATCCCTGATGTTACTTCAGAATATCTAATTTTTCAGGATTTCTTTTAGGTTAAATTTTAGATAGCATATTTTTACATGATGGCATTTTCTGAATACATAATGTGAAATTATTGTTTCCTTCTGCCCTGGCAGCGTGTGATTGCTGCAGTGCATATTTGTGTCTGAAAACCTTCTAGCTGCAATCACAAATCAATTTAACGCAGTTGCCAAAGACGGCAGCAATACACAGGTTCGCAAGAGCATCATAACCAGATTTTAATTCTTAAGCTCTTTTTAAAGAAATGTTTTGCCCTAAAGAGATACACCACATGACCACTCTTCTCCCCACACTAAGTCTCAGGTCTCACAGAAACATGCCTATATAGACATTCTCCTCATCTAAAGCATGTACTACTATATAAATGAAGACATCCTTGCTACCATTTATTTACTGGTAATATCTGCAGAAGCAAGTTCTTCTGTCCACCATTTGCCAGAATGCTACTGCTACTTACAATGCGAGGATTGGGTGCACAGTGACAATCAGGACAGTTATTCCATGTTCACTGCAAGTGGGTTAGTTAAATGCATTAAACTCACACACAACCAGAACTAAAGGACACCTAAGGCAATCTTCTTTAATTTAATTAAATAGCTCTAATTCTGAAGAGGGAGGATCCATGCAAATGCTTTATGCAGTTAACTTCAAATTCTCATTTTAATTAAATTCAGATCCCTGCTTCACCCTGAAATCACAGTCTCAGGTTGACAAGCTTAGGAAAAACAGCTGCTTATTTTCAAAATATAGTTGTCAAAATGCTCACCCTACCAGTGGCAATGGAAAATTTTCACTCTAATTTGGAAGCATCAGGATTTCACCTGTTATTTTGAATCTCGTTAAAACCTCTCCATCTTACCCTACATCAATCTCCGCTTTTCTTCGAATCCACAATATTCCTAAGACTGGTGTATTACTTTCCCTGCTGCTTTCCTGATTTATGCTAGGCTAGATGTAATGTCTTTATCCTTTTAATGAGATCACTGTTAAAGGTTGTTCCTTCTCAACAGTGTCTCAGAAGCCGGAGGTGCGAGTTTCAGCCTTTCCGTTGAACCGCAAGAGTTGCCTTGACCAAGAGGTGTCTAGATATTTGGGAAGGAACATCCAAAGATGACCAGAGCTGCAGCAAATACTTCAATTCTGAGTTTGTTCTTGTCTGTAGAAACTGGTTTGCCTTAACTAAGGTGTTCCCATGGGGAACCAAGCTCAGCTAGATCTTTGTTCCTAAGCACAGCTACCCAAGCGCCTTATATGAGAACATGCCTTGTGCAGACTGGAGCACCTCTCTGTGGAAAGTTATTCTGCTAAATCAGCTGCAAGAAACAGTGTTAATAACTGGCACAAAGGTAAGTGGGTTTACCCTCATTATTTCACTCTCATATTTCTGCATAGGTAGCATTCAAGATACCTTAATGATAAACATGCTGTGATTCCATTCCCACAATTTACATCTGCCTAGTGCTTCCTTGAAATAGCTTTTATTATTTCAAAGACCCCTACAGCTTTTGAACTATTATTCTCAACGAATTGCTGTTGGATTTCCTCTTCCAAGTGTGGAAGACTGAGAACAAACAAAAGCCTTTTTATTGCTGACAAGTGATAAGTCTCAAATGGAAATAAAGGAGGAGTTTGTCATCCTATCCCTGGTCCCAAGAATTCCTCCTCTCTTTCCAGCCAATGCCAGCAATGCTGCATCAAAGAAAAGAGCAAGCTTTGTCAGTGTTGAACAGAAATGCAAACAACCTGTATGAAGAAGCTGCAAATCTAAGTCACATATAATTTAAATTGTGAATCTGTATACTCTAAATTGGACGTGGTGGTGAATACCAGAAAAGCGTGCAGGGCAATGAAGCAGACATGCTTTAAACTACCTGGATGTGCCAAGAACAACCATTCAAGCAGCAGCACTAGCTGACCTTCCACGTAACTAACACAACTGAGGCTAGCATCCTACTGTGGACACCATGCTGGGGAAGCAGAAGATGCCTGGGTCCCATTTACACACAGTTATAACTTTTACGCTTCCAGGAGCACATGCACATAGAAGAAGAAATGCAAACAGGGGGAACCAGAAAGGCAAGTATTTATCAATATGGAAAAACTCAGTAGGAGGCTACAAAACTAACCATTAGTGTTATCATGAGTAGGAGCTATTCCAATCTGTTTACAATTTCTAAAACTGGCAAAACAGAGGACCTTTTCACACCATGTGTAGTCACACCGGGGAACTCAGAGAGAACAGGAATTCCTTTAGAGATAAGAGCAACCTGCAGAGCTGTATCCGTTTAATATTAAACATGATTCTGGAAGGGCTTCAAACACCAAGCTTCTGAGTTTAAACTCTTTAATCATATGTGAGAAGAAAGAGGTGCTGATTATCCCACCTATTGGAGGGTTTCTTGCACAACTTTCTGGTATTTCTGGCATTGGTAACTTCAAAGCCGAACTACTGGATTTAACTGGACTTATACGGTCTCCTGCTCTGATCCAGGCTGGCAATTCTTTTCTGGTGTCAAGTTTCTCTATTGAAAAAAAGAAAAAGAAAAAAGAAAAAAAAACAAGCTGAGGGTAAAGAAAGGAACACTGCCTAGGGCATGACGTTTTAACGTCTCAAGGGACAGCTTCGCTCTAAAGACATGAGGATATACCGCTGACTGGAAGCAAGCACACAGCTACCCGGTATCAGGGGAAGTTTTGGTTGTTCTTACGCAGGGGGTAAGTGGCTCTCCACGTGCCAGAAAATAAAAAGGAAAAGAAGAGTAACACAAGCTGGTTGTAATGACACTTCATACCTGTGAGAGGAAAGGACATTCCCACCTTAAACAGAAAAGTCAAATGATGAGGTGTAAGTGGAAAACCACAGAGCAGAGCTCAAGAGCAGGTCTACAGGAAAAATGGAACAAAGCCTAATCCCATTTCTCAAAGTGAAAAAGGGCTGCACAAGCCCTTCCTCCACCATCATCTTTGCAGCTGTGTTAATCTCTGACAAAACGTCGATGCCTCATTATCAATTTACTGTTGCGGCCAAGGTATCTGGGTAGCAGATATCTGACGTTCATATTCTTTTGATTTTCCTTCTGCTCCCTCTCCCTCAGCCTAACAAGATGCTTAGGGTATTCCCGGGGAGGGGAGGGGAAGGATGGGAATTGGCAGTCATTCACAGTAATGGAAGCAACAAAACAATTTCAAAACTAGAAATAATACCAGATTAAAATTTGTTTAAATCACTAGACTTCAGGCATGGGCAAAAGCAGTGATTTTGTAAATGTCTGTATCCTTCAGTAATCAGGATGCTTCTCACAAAGACTAAAAGAATTTCAAGGGGCAGGTTTTAGGGGCTAGACCTAGAATGATGCAACATTTGAACATCATCTTATTCCTCTAGAGAAAAAAATAATTACATATAAATTCCTCGATGTTGCATATGCTGTCCACTGTTCAAACCAAAACACAGCAGCAATAAAAAAAATCTTGCATGCTAGCTCCAACCCCTGCTACACAGCCCATGGAAAATTAATTGGCTGAGGTTTAACTAAACCACACTAACAGGCACAATATAGCTTAGCTCTATTTCATCAGAGAAATTACTTACTATTCCATGCAGACTCAAAAGCTTTCAAACTATACATCTGATGTATTTTACACAGCGATGGTCGTACTACAAAGACAGGTTGGGATACATTTGCCTATTGAGGGAAGTAATTGCTACCATTGCTATACCTAATGATATGATATAAATGCCTCTTTTTCAGCACCTTTGAGACAGCCACGTGGAATCTATCCTCAAATATGGTAACATAAGAGTTAGGTCAGTGCCCCCATCGTAATGCAAACCCACTGGAAAAAATTATTCTATGATGACTTCCAGAGATTAATTCTCCCATGGAAAATACTTGCAGGCATCCAATAGAAAGCCTCAGAAGGGACATGAAAACAATTGAATAGTCTCAATTTATTCCATAATGATTATTTCCCTTGAGTTTATATATGCTATCAGACTCCCTGAAAAAAGAGAGGAGAGAGAAAACTGGTAACTATGTATGCAATTTTATTTCAGCTATACATCATTTTTGTCCAACATTTTTTTCCTATGGATTTTTTTCTTTCCCTTTCATCCTCATGTTGCATTACATTCTCACAAACAAAAAAAAGGGGAGGGGGTACTGAGGTACGCTAACAGAGTATCTGAGGTATATCTCTCATGTCTTACTTAAGACTATTTTCCTAAACATTTTTGCTTGCTTACTTGGCACCTAGTTCAAGACACACAACAAGCCTGAGAGTCAACAAAAACAATGTATTCCAGTTGAGATGGACAAAAAAAGGAGAAAAAGCTGACATAGTGTTAGCCTTTTTCACGTCTGGAGACCTTAAGGGTAGCGACCAGCATGAAAGTTAAGTAAACCATACAGAGCAGCTTCTAGGAAGAAAGGAGGACTGCCAAATGTTATCCCGACTGTGGACACTTCACTTGCTAGAACACCACATCTGGCAGGCTGCTATACTTCTTGATCCCATCAGGCATATCAGGCGCAACATATGGCTCAAACAACCTATAGACTGCACATCCTCCTCAACTTACTCTGTAATGCTTCAGTAGTGGTTTATACCTGAAGAAGAAAACACAAAAATTTGCTTAAAAATTAATCCTATTCTCTTGCATTTCTGTTGCATGAGTGAGCTAATTACATGATGCACAAGAGATTAAAAATTAGAAGGTGAAAAAATGTTGATAATTTGCTAATTTCTAGTATTTGAAGAGTAGTATTCATTGTGTTAAGAAAAGTTTCTTCCAACATAACGATTTGTTGAATACCATGAAGAGACTAAAAGTTCGATCACGTGTAAATCTTGAATGTTTAAGAACTCACTGCCACCAGGCAACCATTTCAACCATCTTCCAGGATTTACTGTTCCCACAGCAGAGCCCAAGGAAGAGAAGTAACATGTTTTTCTCACCCACTTTGATGCAAAGTCAGCAGGCATAACGTGAACACATTTCACAACAGGCTTAAAATAAGCCTGGATCACTCTGCTTTGAAGTAAAAGAGGAGCACCCATACAGGACATTTCACTGGATCTTTTAGGGGGGCAGAAACCTTCATCAAAGTGTGAGAACAGCCATCATCAGAGCCAAATAGTCCATATGTTCTCACAAACCCAGATTCTCACAACCTAGCTTTTGCTTATGTACTAAGCCCACCAAGGGATGATTAAGTGTGGCTGAACTAGACAGCAGCTGATGACATCTTTATCACGCCAAACAAAAACAGAACAGCCAAGCCATCTGTGTTTGTGTGCTTATGTTTAAGATTGTTCAAACAGTTCAGAGCACATTACAGAAAAATATAATAAATTATACATTGATTCTTTCTCTCTAGATAAGTGTGTCTATATCTGCGTAGGCAAAACAGCACTCCTTAGTGGCTGACATATGCACAGGATGGGCACAAATCAATGTATAATTTATTACACTTCTATTTGCAATTCAATATTTGTGTTTTCAACTCTTGCAGTTGGTGGGGCTGCACAGGATAATTAAAGACATGAATATGTAACAGCTTTCCTCGGGAATGAATTTTTTCCTACCCAAAAGTGATTTCTGTAAAAGCTTGTTCAGTTATTCTTGTGTTATGGAAGGCTGAGCAGGGAAAAAAGGAAAGAAAGACAAAATGTATTGTATTTGCATTTTCCCCCCATTTAATTCAGTTCAATCTGATCTATGGAATCACTACTGGTCTGGAGAGCTGGAACAGTTCAGAGAAGGAGCAATTTGGTGGCCTCCCATGACTTAGAAGATGCAAGTTTGCATTCCCTCTGGGTCTTAGGATCCTGGGGTCCTTGGAGCAAGGTTTTGAAAGTACAAGTGAGGCACTTGTAATAAACCGGAGAAAAATGTTATTCTCAGCTTGACAGCTGTCCCTAACTCTGACACACAATTCAGGTGCAGAAAAAATAACCACCACCAGAACACTGCACCAGTTGAAAAGTCTTTCACGTAAAGGGTATTAAGAAGTTGTCAGAAAATGGGCTGGCTCCAAGGTCAAGCAGGGTTTCTCCAGAGTCTTCCAGCCAAAGTAAACATACAGACTCTTTTTCAAACGTGAAGTTCAGAGCCCTCTGAACTTCAGACGGTCAAAGCAACAAAACAGCTACAGGTGCTTTAAGAGACAAGGTTCAGAATGAAGCAAGACAAGTACATGCACATACCCTTAGATTTATACTCACTTGTACATGCACATACGTGACTACATGAACAAATTTGTGGTGGTATCTTACTCCTATGGGATGGGATTTTTAAATAATCCTGCCAAAAGATTGAGAATAAACTTCAACTACTGGAACGCAAAAAGTAATCTAAAATATTAGGTAAGTGAACTGCACCAAAAGCCAAAATACTGTTTTGTTAAGCCCTTAGTACAAGTCCTACAAAAACAGTTGCAAAAAATGCCTGGCAGAAGTGTAACACTCTGGGCCACAGGAGACCTTAGCACGTGCATGGCCGTGCAGTTCCCAACACAACTGAGGAGCTGGCTGGGTTCTGCAGTCCAAAGCTTTCAGACTTAGGTAAATAATAAACTCACTGATCTAGATTATAATACTTTTACCCATGCTGAGTTTTTATTTATGACCCCATTGAAACCAATTTAAGTAAAATATCATACCCTAATTTTTTCATGACATCAGTGAGTGTACGGTAAAAAGACTAAATGATAAAGGAGATAAAAATTGGAGAGGTCCCAAAGATTCTCACCGAGGAGCCACTGGTTCTGATAAAGGCACAGCTCAGTTAAAAATGGAGGTTTGAGATATCCCTGCACCATTTAGTCCAGCCTTTGAACTCAGATAGACTGCCTAACAAGGGAGACCTCTTAAAGAAAGGTTACAGGCAAAGGAAATTTGATCTGAGCTAACCCTAAAACATTCTGGAGGTTGTTGATTCCTGGGGAGAAAGAGGGCTCTCCCTCACCCCAGCAGCCTGACCAATATCCATCTACCCACAGAGGGACTTACCCCAGCCACCCTGAAGTCTTCAGATTTGCAGCTCAAGCTTTTTTCAAGCTGAGCATCATTTGTCAAAAATCCAACACAAGAATATTAATAAGCAGCAAAGGAGTCTTTCAGTAACAACATTGCAAATATCTACTACTTGTAAAAATGCAAGCATCCCTCTTATCTTTTATCACCTATATTTTGAAATGCTGGATTGAAGATCTCCTTTTCAAAAATATCTCCAAGAGACTTATGCGTCCCACACCACCATTCTGTGTCTTGCATGAATAAATCCATAACACCACGAGGTACTGAGAGCTCAGGAAGAAAAGTCACAAAAATGGTTACAACACTGCCCCAAGAAACAATTAAAGCCATCAGCAAAAAAAAACACAGAGAGATGTTCACTCCATCTGGTTTGCACCCTCAGAAACAGTCTCCTTAAAAACATTTTCAAACTCACTATCCAGTCAAAAGGAGGCAAACTTAGGAATTTAAACTGGACATCAAGATCTCCCTTGGGAAGACACCTATTGCTCTCTGTTGGCAATATAAAGGAATGTATGTACTTAATCTTGAGGGAGTGCACTGCTCGTTTGCAACTTTATATGAGAAACTTTCACCTTGTCAGGTGCTGATAGAAACTTATTTCCTACTATCATTATTACATTTAAGGCTTTAGAGTTGCAGAAAAAAAGTAGCAGACACATATATCTAAAATTATCTACATAGACCCATCTTAAAGGTAACTAAACCAATAAACTAATATTACAAGAAATGCCAGAGGAGAAGGGAAAGATTTTTCAAAAGAAATTATCATTTTTTTTAAAGCAATTCTGCATTTTGTCATTTTGAAAGTGCCCTGCAAATCACAAGTCCTTCTGTAATGTGAATTGTATATAATTGTATATAATTGTAATACGAATTGTAATACAATTGCACACTGAAAGCATCGTCAAAGGGCTAAAAGCAAATAGATGACCGTAATAAACAGAAGACCATGTTCACCCAAGTTAAAATAAGGTCAAATTAGAAAGTTTAAAACATTGCAAATAAAACAATGTTTTCTACATATTCATTGGTAGGCCTGATCTCAAAACAACCTTTTATCCAGCGATAGGACGAGAGGAAATGGCCTCAAGTTGCGCCAAGGGAGGTTTAGGCTGGACGTTAGGAAAAAATTCTTTACTGAAAGAGTGGTCAGGCCTTGGAACAGGCGGCCCAGGGAAGTGGTAGAATCACCATCCCTGGAGGTATTTAAAAGACGTATAGATGAGGTGCTCCCGGACATGGTTTAGTGGGCATGGGGGGGTTGGGTTGATGGTTGAACTCGATGACCTTAGAGGTCTTTTCCAACCTTAGTGATTCTATGATTCTATGAAAAGTTTCTCCAAGGCCTAACTAAGATATTTGCACTCTGATTGCTTTCCTCCTAGCACATTCAATACCTGATCCAGTTTTCCCTTGAAAATAAATTGGAAACCACGCCATAATATCATAATACACCCCCTGACTGCAGAGACTGTACAAAATCAATCTCTGCATTACATCCTTAAAGAGGAACATAATTCCCTTCATCTGTGGTTTACCCTTACTTGAAGTTCCTCTAAGTTGAGGAAAGACATTATTTATTTATTGGCAAGTACATAGAATTAATTACAGAATAAAACCACATTTAATCCATCCTGTTGCTCAAACAGCATCACGGAAATATAACTGATAAAATGCAATACATGGATGCAAGAGGACTGCCCAGCTTAGAGATTCACTACCAGCTACACAAGAATGAACTCCAGCTCAGTTCAGGAACAAGTGACCTAGAGAAGTGGGAAGTTATAAAATATTAAAAAAATCTTCCAGGCTTGGCTTTTGTGGGAAAACTTGCAAATCTCTCTTGAACCTTTTATTTCCAGTTTGCTGGTATGAATTCAAGTTAAGTCAGTGAAACAAACACACTAAATTTAAGAGATGAATATGACATGGTTTCAGCCCAGTTCCAAACCACATCCCATTAAAGTACAATCGAGAGGGCTTGTAGAAGCCAGTGGAAAATCTCTACTGGCTTCAAAGCAGAAACACTGGAGACCACTGAGAGTCACCCAACTGGAAAAGAATGGTTTGAAACATACTGGCGCCATGGGCAAGCAGGCTGGTGCTCATCAAGAAACTCTTATTTGCATCCTTGCTATTGCCTGAGTTAGTACCTTCAGAAACTTACATTTCTCTGTGCTTCTTTCATGTCTTTTTTTTCTGTTGTTCTTACTTCTTCATAAAAGTTCAGGGGTTTTTTTGGCAGAATGGTTGAGCTCCACTGCAGTTTCACTTAGTTTTAGTTTACACAAAGCCTGCCACAGTGAGGTCCCAGTCTTGCCTAAGCACTTCGACTACAGTGTAATTAATTTACAACTATAACTAGTAATTGGAATTATCAGTGGCTCTTTATACCAAGAGCCAATACAGTGTAAGCAACCAACTGCCGTCACATATCCTTTAGCCATGCATGGCATACCCGTGTCTGCTATACGCATAAGAAAATCAAAGCAGTGGATTCACTGAACCCAGCTCTCCTCTTTGCATTAGTTTTATATTGACATTTACTGCAATAATATAATACCAGTTTGGGGGAATTATAAGCAAAAAAATCACACCTGTCATTTTTTCACCTCATTTATGTTAGGAAACACAGCAGTGTAGAGTCTGCCCATTCAGAACAACCTGAAACCAGAAAGGATTCCCTTTGGGAAAATCTTGAAGACATTCAAGAAGGTCGAGTTTCATTATCCCAAAGTGAATCTCTGAACAAACCTGTTTGGCCCAGCAGTGATACAAAACACAGTTACATGAAACACACATACAATGACAAAAAGCAGCAAGTCAAATTCCTCAGAAGGACCACAAGAAATGTGACTGTGATCCCTAAGAAGAAGGATGGGTCCCAGTAAATAAAAGAGCAAATGCAGCACGGCAATACTTTAATTATATCTGGCTCCCTCAAAACAGATGCTCGCAGACAGATTTCTGTTTCACCCACTAACGACTGTCACACGCAATCATGTCACTGATTTCAGAGGGCTGCAGGCTTTATACGCCTGCAGGCAAAAACTGACAAGACAGAACTAAAGAATATTCACAAAATCCAACACCCTGCTTATCCAACAGGGAGACTGAAACACTGCAACGAAGACAAGAGAAGCAGACTATGCCACGCCGTTTCAGGAAGAACAATAATCGTCAGACTGTGCCGGTGCCTGTTACAGCTTCTGCATGTAAAAGCAATGGCCCTCCTGACTGCGGCTTGGGAAGCCACAGCGTGCTCCTCCTCTTCACTATCTGGTCTGGGTTTCTGGATCATCACATACCGCTGAAAGGGTAACAGGAGGCAGTGGTACGGGAAGACAGACGCAGATAGGCGGGGGGCAGAAGGAAGAGGCACATCACAAATACGTGCAGGGGAGGGCAGTCTGTTGGGGAGTCATACGTGCCTTGTGTACTTCACACTGGCCCAGAGTAAGCCCCCTCCCAAGAAATTTAAGAGAGTCTCTCTCATTTCTTCAGATATGAGCCCCATAAGATTTTACAACGGACCTTGGTCAGCTTCAACTTTCTGCTGCAAGATCTAGAAAGAATGAGATGAGAAAGGAATACTCATTCCTTAGCCCAAGGCTGTGTTTCTCAAGCTTGGGTCTTCCCAGCTTGGATGAAAACACATCAAAATGGAGCTCAACTCCAGAGTTATGCAGCACTGCTGTCATGAACCTTGTTTCATCCAATTTTATCAAGAGCAGCTTCTTTTTCTTACAGCTTAAGTAGGGAAGGAAGAGGAAAGAAAAAAAAACTTTTGCCCTTCACCCTCACTTCTGGGGGTGGACAGAGCCCCAGTGTGAAAAAAGGGACTAGCACACCAACCCCCACATACACAGAAGGGTCACCACCCATGTTAAACACGTTCTTCAAATTCCAAGTAGGGATCCCAGCTGTGTATTCCAGCTCTGCCCACAGCAGCATTTTCCTTCCCACAAGGCACTGAATTACCTCCAGCACTGACAGGACAAACGCGGTGCCACCATCTCCAAGGTGAAAGCAGAGCCTGGATTTTGCATGCCAGCCTGATAGATAGAAGAGTTGCTCACTGGCTTGCGCAAGCCATAGAAGAAGAGTTAGCTTCCACTTCTCTCCTTCCATTAGGACCCTCTACAGTCCCACTGTGCAGGCACCACTTGTGTTTCCACAAAAGGGAAAGTGCTCGCTCTTTGAGGAGCTGCAGAAAAGGTGAGGTTCTGCTTCGAAAACACCACCAGTACCCCTTGTCCATAGATACCCACTCTCCCTGTAAATCTGACCAATACCCATCCTTTCTGTTTCAAGCTCCTTACAGTTGTACCATAAGAAAAATAAAAAGAAGGAACATTAACAATTAATCCAAGTCTTGCTGACCTGATGGAGAAAAAGAAAAAAAAAAAACACATTTCTATAAAGCATTAGAGTGCATGACTCATTACTGAGGAAATATCACTGGGTCATGTCTGCCTTCAGAATGAACTGGCACCTTTCAATGAAAAGTACAGTACATCTTGTGTCAAGAAAATCCTTATCTATTACTTGGAACCAAGCCCCGGCTGCCAATTGATCTGGGCCTATGAAAGCTGCAAACGAGATGGGCTTTTGAGCAAGAATCTGCTCACATGAAGAGAAAAGCAGCAAAACCAGCCAGTCAGGATTCGTGTCACAAGAAGATCTGTGTTACAAATCTGATTATTTGCACAATGAAGCAGGAAAAAAAGGAAAAGCGGAACTAATTTTCTTTACGGACCTTAATCCTTCCCTCTGATTCATATGTTAAGTTCCTTCTTGCCTTATCTTGTCTGCTTTGATTTTAAGCTCTTCAGGGTTTTCTTCACTTGTTCAGTGCCCATCACAAGACCAGCTGATGAATCGCTGAAGGATTACCAGTGTTCAGCTTACCTCTAACTTGATCCGTAATGGACTAGTGATATTCTGATGTTAATTTTTAATTGTTCTCATCTATAGTTTGTTTCACCAGTCCTAATGAACCAGTGGCTTCACAACACTGAACAAACTCAAAATCTAGTGAGCTGTTCTCCTGTTAGAAGAATAACTCCTATGGATTTTTTTCTTCAGATCAGCCAAAGGCTGATGTTGAACACTTTTCACCAAGAGGCTAAAATACAAGGGCATGCTCATTCTTCTCCTCAGAAAACACCATGTATGGGCTACAGCAGAGGAAAGGTCCTTATTACAAAAGGTAATTGCCTCATGTCAATTCTTTGCACCATTGTGTTCTCTTGGGGTTAAGCTAGAGGAAAAAGAAAATGGCCATTCCCTAAAAGACTTGTGCCAGAACAAACAGCCTTACAATCAAGCAGTGAAGACCGGCAGACATAGCTAATACCACCCAAGTTAGGTTGGGTGTGCTGAAAAGAATCAAACTGAGGAACCAGAGCAAAGACTGTGTGCTGTTTTGGGTGCAATAAGAAGGACATCAAACTATTACACTGTTGAGAAGAGGGCGACCAAGATGGTAAAGGTCTTGAGGGCAACATTACAAGGAGCAGCTGAGGTCACTTGGCTTGTTTAGCTTGAAGAGAAGGCTGAGGGGTGACCTCATTGCAGTCTACAACCTCCTCAAGAGGGGCAGTGGAGGGAGAGGTGCTGATCTCCTCTCTCTGGTGACCAGTGATAGGACGTGAGGAAATGGAATGAAGCTGTGTCAGGGGAAGGTCCAATTGGACATTAGGAAAAGGTTCTTCCCTGAGAGGGTGGTCGGCCACTGGAACAGGCTTCCCAGGGAAGTGGTCACGGCACCGAGCCTGTCGGAGTTCAAGGAGCATCTGAACGACACTCTTCGTTATATGATTTAGTTTTAGGTAGTCCTGCAAGGAGGAGGGAGTTGGACTCGATGATCCTTATGGGTCCTTTCTCCTGTCTCACTCTCATCTCTCCTCTGCTCCCATTACATTCTATTTTCCATTTTTTTCATTCATCTCTATTTCCCCTCTTATTGCTCCAATTCCTCTACTTAATACCTGTTCTCCTGCCTTTGATCCATCTCAATTATTTAGACCATGAGTAATTTCGGTCAAAGGCTGCGTGGCATTCTGGGGCTGAAAAGTGCACAGCTGATCCCTGTTGATGTCTAGTTATGACAGCAGAAAAAGCAAGAAAATGCAGCATCGGCATCTGCCAACTGTACTTGGGCATCTAGAGACAGAACAAGATGAACCAAGTATGAATTGACAGCCTTAAAATATTATCTCATCCATCTCATCTCAATCCATATTATTTTCATTTTAGGCCTTCATTAAAGCTTGTAATTTAGATGATGACATGTTTCTTTCCTTTGCAGAAATGCAAACGAGATATTTTGCACATGAAAAGTTTGACATTGGTGGAGTGAATTATAGGGATATTGATGTACTCTACTTTCTCAAAAGGTTACTGTGATCTTTTTTTGATTAAGAGACATGATGTTACTAAGATAAATGCTTCAGTTGCTATTAACAACATCTCAGTGAAAAATCAAACATTTTTACACAAAGTTCTGAATAAGATAAGGAAAGGATACTTGTCATGTCAAAGCAGGAGGTCTACAACCTTCATGATGCTGCACTGTATCATAGTATAAATGTAAATGCTCGACTTATGCAACACCAATGCACTAGTCTTCACAGCTCAGAAATTAATAAGCATGAAAGGCACATATAAGAAAGTTTCTTCCAGGTGATACCCTTAAATCTGCTGGCCATCTTGTCTGTCAAGTGAGAAAGGTATGAAGGAAAAGAAGCTACCAGCAAGACTAAATGTAATTTTAATAAAAAATGAACTGCTATTTTGTATCATGATTTCAGATGAATTCAATCTGCCTCTTTTTGCCATAAAGATACTGGAAGTGAAAAGAAATTAATCTAAACCAGACCAATGCTAAGTGGACCCAAACCACTCCAAGCATATCTGACATATAACACAGAGGTGCTGACTTCAGTTCAAGGCGAAAGTCACTTCTTTTTAGGCACCCTCGTTCGTATCCCACACATGAGCTTTTTCTACCCTCTCCAGAGACATGCAATTCCCACCCTCGGGACTGACACATTTTTTGAAAACATGCCAGACAACCTCAGCTTTCACCTAGCCAGCTACAAACTCCACTGCTTAACTTGAACTCGCTGGTCAGAGGACTTGATTTAAAAGATGGAGTGGAGTAAGGAGCTGCAGAAAAGCTACAAACAGTTATCATTTGATCAGAGAAGGCCTGGAAAAGGGAAAAAAAATCTTTATCCCATCTTGACATACACGAATGAAGACAACTATAATTTCAGTGACACGGTGAAAAATCTAAACAAAGACTAAAAACCTGAACTGGAGTCTTTGTAATGAACCAATGCATAAAAGCTGGATGGAAATACACACTTTTGAAATTCAGATCTGAAAGCAGATGCATACACAGTAAGATGAGATTGTTTTTATCTCAGTTACAAAAAACGCCGCACTGATAGAAGAGCAGGGGGATACTGGCAGGTAGTTGAGAACAGATGTGAACAGGCTGCCCATTCCCACTGCCGGGGCTGACTGGGGTGCTCATGAGAACGGCCTGGCAATTGAACGAAGAAGCATTTGAACCCGGACTGCTTCAGTGAAAGAAAGTTTGCACAAAGAAGGATATCCACAAAGCAATTACTCTTTACTGTCAGCTTCCCTAACTTGAGAGCTCCTTCGCATTGCTGCTGAGGCGAGAGCATTGAAACTGAAGGACTAACAGGATTTACCAGCACTGTTGGCAGCTTTCAGAGTTGTTCTCTGGTTATCCCGTATAGTTGTTTAAATTCATTAATCTCCATTTTTTATTGATTGTTCTTTATTTGTTTGAAGCACATTGAAGAGGGCTGGCCAAAATAAGGTGCATGCAGGATGGTATTAGGCTCCTGTGTAACCCAATTCACAGTTTAGAAGAAAAGGGTGCAGCTACCTGACACACAGTAGCTGGACGATACACAGCCAGTGACTATGGAGCACGTTTTGGGAGGACCACTGGCAGGTCAACAGCTTTCAGACATATATGGGTACATGCATGGGAATACAGGTACACTAGTTTTCTCCAGAGATGTGGAGAAAAAGATAGAATTCCTTGAAAACTATGTTCAGTGCGTTGAATATTGCAATACCTGCAATTTGAAAATATTTAATTTCATTACTCTGACTCTAGAGGCTAATTCTTCTAGTTAAATAAATTCTAGATAAATAAAAAGGTCTTGATCAAAACCCAAGGATAAAGGGATGGGAGAAGGGCAAAGATGGCAAGGAGACAGAACTACAACTAGGATATTACGGGCACCAGCAGTCCAGCCATTGCCCAGTATTTTGCCGACTTTAAAAAAGGATGGTTTTCAGAAGGTATTCTGGGAAAAAACATAAAGCAGCTTTGCTGTATGTGAGAAACTACATACAAGGTTGAGGGGATATATGGGAAAAGGCATCTCTGAAATCTAAAAAGTGCATAATGGAAGAGGTCATTGTAGGCCAGCTGGAATTAGGACATGAGATTTTGAAAGGAAACAGAAAATGATGGACGAGATGGTTAGCACAAGGCTTTATTTGTGATATAAATGGTCCTCATTTGAAAGCAGGAAACTGAGACAGACAAGGGACAGACCAGAGGCTAAGAAAAAAAAACAATAGCTTGTTTCTTTGGTTAATCATTTCAGGTTTCCAAACCTTCATAGCACTCCCAGCTTGCTCTGCATCCAGCCAAAGAGCAGGGTACTCATCAGTCACCTGTTACTTCCTCAGCTGTATTTTTCTCTCCACAGGTCTGTATAAGGCAGAGCAGTTTGTGGGCACTACACTCACATTTACATCTGCTTGTGATTCCCGTATATTTTTTTTCCAACTCTACTGTATGTCTCAGGCACATGACAATTTTAAGAAGTGCATTGTCTTCCCTTGGACATACATATGTCACCCACGCAAGGCATGTTTGTTCCCACCGATGCCTTACGGCTGCCCTCAGCATCGAGCACTCAATACGCACACGCAGTGATGCGGACTTGTGAGACAAGGAGTTAAGGGAATTTTAGTAGCTAAAGGATTGAATCAGTAGGTAAAAGTTTGAGATCTCATTAACTATTGTGTATAAATTAACTGTAGCTTCTCACAAGGCCAGCACGACTACTGTGTAAATTAAGTGGCGCCTTACAAGGACAGTCCCTGGTAAGAAGTAAGAACTTCTCCCTAGAAACCAGTTAAAACCGACCCTGTTGTTTGAGCAAGAGCCAAGGAACAACTGAGCCTGTGCAAGAACAAAAGGTCACTAGTGGTGATGAAGAGGAACCACCAGACTTCATCCCCACCACCCCTCGACGACCCAACCAGGAGGCAATGCGCAAGCGCGGATGGGAGGAGTTCATGGAAATTACTTCTTGGAGCTCATTTTAATACGAAGCGGGGATAGGTCATGCATATGTATAGGCGTATTGCAAAACTTCATATGCAACACTTTGCTGTATATATTTATGATGAGTGCCGGGTTGGGGCGCGCACGATTTTGGTGGGACTACCCCCCGTGCCGCCCAGCGCTGAATAAACACACCTGCTTTACAATCTCACAGATTGTGGAGTCTGCTTTCCGCAAGGCAGAGGAGTCCCCTGAACAACACGTGGGAGCGACTGCACCGCAAACACCCCTTCTCCCGGGCTTCCCTGTTGCTCTTCAGATAGAAAGGCCCTTCTTTCGCTCTGGTAGACGAGGGCAGCCGTGCTGGTGGGCGGCGGCAGACGGCGAGCAGCAGGGCCGTGCCACCCGCCACCCGCTCCTCAGCGCTCCGGGGCCACCGCCGTGCCGGGACCCCGGCGCGGGAGCCGCCGGCCCCTGCGCAAGCGGCGCGGCCAGGGCTCGCCCCGTCCTTAAGCGGCAGCGAGGTCAGGCGGGAGCGCAGGGAGGGGAGCGGGCGCGGGCTCCCACTGGTAGGCATCAGGTTTACATGATGTAAGGGCACATATGCCCTTACCGCTGTTTTGCCTCCTGCCTTTTAACAGCAATTGTTCCCATCACCCTGTCTCTTTGTGAATTTGTCACATTTTCCAAAGAGCAGATTTGGAGGCTATCATCTAGTTGCTTCTGTGAACTAGATTTTAAAAATAAAAAATAAAAATTAAAAAAATCCCATTCTGGAGGAGTCAGGGTTTTGCTGATGGTTCCCACAACATAAATCCAGTGCTGGGTTTGGGCAGCACAGCCCACAGTTTAATTTGGACCTACAAAAATAAATGTAGCCCAGATTGTGTATGAAATAAATGCTCCTACAGCAAAAATAGTAGCACATTTGAAAGATGAATGGGAGTTGTGCTGCTTGAAGCACTGGTTCCTGCAATCCCCGGACTCACAAAAGCAAGTCTGCTGTATGATTATTTAGAAAAACAGGAGGAAAAATCTAAGTGGGAGAAAAAAAAGCCCAAACATGCAGACTGCTACCTTTTGGAAGCTACAATCTGGTACCTCCAGGGAAATGCAGAGCTCTGCTACTGATGAACCAGCGGGAGCAACATCAGGAGGTACCATGTCCATGTACAGGATCCTACATAGGGCGTAAGTTACTGAATGAATACATCCCTTAGCTGTTCTAAGAGACAAACACCCAACTTATTTGGTACTAGCTGGTGAGATGGGCAGGAAAGGAACCATCACACAGAGCCATGGCAAGGGAGGGTCAAATGGTGGCAGAGATACTTGAGCACTGCCACGGGCTGCTGTCTCTCAGGAATTAGGTGCAAGGCTGCATCAGCACGTTAAAGCAAGGCAGCAGCAGCAGAGATGAAGCCTCCCAAAATGAGAGGAAACAAAGCAGCCTAAGATGTTTCATTGCAGCTCTAAGGTCATGTCCCTGAAAACGCCATCCATGTTGATTTTATAAGTACACACAATCACACTGTTTCCCACATACTTCAAAAGCAGACTGATAAGCGAGATCCTAAGGGACCAGTAAGTTCCAGTTAGAACACTTGACTGCAGGTCAGCCTGATTACAAAACCCCTTTGTAGCAGCCACCATACTGGAGTACATCTCTGAGAGCCAGCTGCTAAGGGGCGATTACGGATGATCAGCCTGTGCAGCCAATCTGCCTTGCTCAAGGGATGATTGCTCTCTTCTCCAAGCCAAAAATACAGCTCCTGCCATGAGATGCTCTTTCTGTGTGGTCCCCTCTGCAGCTTTGAGGAGGAAAGCAGAGACAGAAGGAAAACCAGAGTGCGACATCCACATGCCCAAGCGCTGTGTCTCTGTGTGGGTTATTAGGGGCTCACCCCCCTTTTGTTTATCTGGGATTGTCCCACTTCAGCCCCCAAAACAGACCACAAGTTTTAATCCTGTCAACTTTCCTGACTTACTGCTTTGTTTAGAAATGGTCTACTGTCAGCCATTGTTTTACTTTAATAAAGATTTAGCAACTAAATACAGCCATTACAGTCACTTTCATGCCCACATTTCTGGGGATGCGATGCTGGAAGATACGAGCTCAAGCATGTGTTTCTTGGCTATCAAAGAGAAAATGTTTATATTTTCAATTTTTTTCCTCCTCAGTGTTTTCAAACAAAACAGGAAAGCAATCTCTAATTGTTATTTCTTTAAACATTTGCTCAACGATGAATTCACTCAGCCTTTTTACAGTAAATATCACTTGCCTACATGCGAGACTGTTACTCATCGCTGCAGAGTGGGTAATAAAATAAGGGAATAAAATGGCAGCAGCAGACAAGAATCAGTATGTTCCTGCATTTGGGGAGCCACATCTCATCTTGATGCAACTTCACTCAGAGGAAAAGCACGTGCTTTCATCGGGTAAGAATGTGGCCTTTACCTTAACTCTTACATTAACTTAACAGAAAGAGAGGGAAACCCTCAGGTCAAGCACTAGGTTGCAAACTGCACCGAAAGTGCGGACAGAGCTAATTTTTACTTGTGCCTTGGTATTTTTCAAGTGACTGATTTTAAAAATAAATTGCTAACCATGCACCTGCATGAATACCGTGTTTGTTTATTCTCACGTCAGTGACTGAGAAGCTGTAAATAGGTGTGACAGCTGCAGCATCTCTCTGTTGTCACTGCTCTGCTCCTCCTGCCAGGCAGGCGGTGAACGGGATGGCTGCTAGGACTGACAGGAGCACAGTATGATCCTGAGGCAAAGAGTTATACATGAGCTGTATTACTCAAATTTTTTCTGTCAAAATCAGCACTCAGAGAGACGCTGCTTACTTTTGGGGAAGAGCACACCCCATTCCGCCAGCTGGTCAAGCTCTACTGAAATGGTGCAGTCTGACAGCCCCAGTTTTCCAAACTTCAGTAAGATCACCTGACAGATTCATTTTGAAGGAAATGACACCATAGTTTAAAAAAAAATCTCAGCACTTGAAAGTCATGAATCCAGTACCGAAAGGCAAGGCTGTAAGCTTAAAGCTGTAACTTCATCAATATCCAGAAGAACTCAAGGGATGCTCTGCACATTACCTGCTGGGCCACCTGACTGCACACACACAACATAAGAAGGATTTGCTGCTTTGCCTCTGAGGAAGCACCGAATTGGGAATCGGTTCTCCCCAAGACCCTTATCTCCGCCGTGGCATCACAGGGAAGTCCTGCCTACCTCTCTGTATCCTTTATTTGCAGGTGAAACTTTACATTCTTCCTAAGAACTTTTGAAGTTTATGAGAATGAAGATCACGTTAGAAGTTGAACCGAGTAAGCAGTAAGTCACTGCTGTATGTAGCAGTTGGACAACAACCCTGAAATACAGCAGTAGCCTGGAGCCACCCATAGGCGACAGACAGCCATACTGTCTTTGTTTGCCACCCCAAGCGTGCATGCCCATGCTGGCCCAGCCCGGACACGCAGCAGCTTGCACTTACAGTCCTTCTCCTCCCTGGTCATGCCATGGGCCTGCAGGACAAAGTGCAGGCATCACAGATGATCGCAGTGTTTTGGTGCAAGGTCTCAGTCATGTCTCACCAAAATTGACAGTATATGCCCGACCACTGCTTAAATTGTAGGGTTCCTGAGATCTCTAGAATGAGTATGGAGATGCATCCATACCCTAAACGTTACATGTTTCTGTAAAAAAAAGCTATCATGGATGTGGTGGAGTCCAACTGACTTGCCCTCTTAGCCTATGTGCTACACAAGGTATGGAATAATTTCTTTTTTGATTAAAAAAGCTAACACTAAAAAATTTATTGAATCTGTTTGTATCAATGAAATTATACTCTTGCTTAGGCAAGGCTAAACTTATAGTGTAAAACTATGTCATTAGTTTTCTAATGGCAAAGATCAGGTGGCAAGACAAGACCAACTTTCATTTCAGAAGAAACTCTCCTAATTCCATTTATTCTCCTCTAGAACTGAATTTAAGATTTTTAGTAACTGTTGGCCATTTCCAAAGCCAACAGTTTTAGAAATAATGAACTGGCTCCCAGGAGCTGGCCAGCATTCTCTACATCAATTTAAATCATACCATGCTGCATGCTCAAGGAAGACATCAGAGTTTGGCCAAAACTACCTTTGGTGGCTGTCTCCCATCTCCCTTCACTTCTTCAGCATTCCCTGCAGCATATGCTGGTACCTGAAGGCTTTGAGGAACAGCAAGGGGTTGCTGTCGTGGCAGTCTAGACAGCAGCTTACACCAGCATGTTGTCTTCTGCCTTCTCCACGCCCTCCTCTTCTGCTGGCTATGTACCATGCAGCCCAGAGGTCGGGAAACAAATGTTTTAGAGGCAGGATTGTTTATTTAGTCATCCAAATGCTCAGCTTTAAAGCACCGTTAAGGGTATTAAGTACATTAGAGCGATAAGCAAGAGATGCACCATGAAAACCACCCATGCTGAAAATTACAGCTGGCTGAGTAAAGGAGGCTACCTGTGAAAGTATAATGTGCATTTGTAAGAGAAGTCAGGAGGTGCATACCTCTTCTCACACGTCATAAGACTGCAAGAGAAATGAGTTGCAAAACTACCTTGGAGAACAAGGGAGAGAGAGCACAGCAATTCAATTTCTTCTGCTTTTGTTTCATGTCTGTGAGAAATGCCAGAGAACGCACCAGGAGGATAAAACATCTGCCACCCTGACAACAAACCAGTGGAGGATTTCACCGCCTTGCCCATCTGCACCATTTCACAGCATGTGCAATCAGATGGCTTGGAGACCAATGCAGAATGAACCATTTCACAGCCTGGATCCCATACAGAACAACCATTTGCCATGCCTTAACGTTAATAACCACATATTCAATAAAGTTTTCTTCCAGATCTGTGGGGGTAAAGATATCATAGGACAGACAAAGAGAGAGGAGTGTTTGTGAATGCGTTTTCAATATTTTTCTCCCAAGCGACTGCTGGGCTCAGCATCCAGAGAAGAGAATCCAGAACATTTCAGGTTGAGGTTGTAAGCTGCTCTGCTCCAGCTGGAGAGCAACCAAAACATGAAACAATGCAGAAGGGGTAACACCTCCATTCCTGGGGGTTTAGATTCTGCATCTATCACTACTCGCTCTTTTTACTACACTTGCACCTTCAGTGACTGTAGCATTTTAGTCTGCTGCTCTGTTCTACTTTCATCTCCTGTCCCTGCACAGAAGAAATACTTACTTTTTGGCTCCCATCTTCCAGATCTAAGCTTAAATCTTTGTGGGATTTGGACTTGAGCTGGTGCAGCTATAGCCTCTGAAATAATTTACAAAAGGTAAGGATGAAGGATATGAGAGACGTAGAAAGAAGATACCCAAAAAGGACAGCAGACCTGAGTTGTATGCAGGTATAAAATGTTCTCCTTCCAAGAGAAAAGGTGGAAGAAAATCCCTGAGAAGAGTCCAGAAAAACTTACAAGGAGGGGAAGACAGAGAGAGGAAAGGAGCAACCTAATTTATTTCAAGTGGAGCTCACTTTCAAAGAAAAGCTATTACAATACCTCAAAATGCTTTGCCACTTATTGCAGATTACCAAGGCACTTAATTATATACTTCATTTAAACAGAGGTAATTCAGAGGATTACGCACACACTTTAAGCACACACTTAATTGGGGGCTGAGAGAATTTAAGTGTGATCAGCTGCTCCAAGGCCTTGGGTTCAGCTGCACTCTCAGAAATACTTTAAAACTTTACATTTTAGCACATTTACTTCTTCATCAGTTCGGTTGTTACTTTTTCTCTCTGAATATATGTCTCAATGCCTCTGTGCATCAGCCAAAGAGACATGGCTGTCCTTTCTACTTCCACGCAGCGACTCTGTGGGACTGGTAGCTTTTATCAGTCCCCAGACCCAGCACATCTCAAGCCTCAGCACATCTTCCCATGTATTGCAAATGCTCATTTGGTTGCTTTGGCATAAAAAAAAAAAGCCACAGTGGAAGTCGATGGAAGTTTGGTTTTGTTTTAGCCATGCATGGCTCATTCCTAGACTGTTCCCCCTTTCCTAATATTTGAAAGGCTTACAAGCAAAATTACAACAAACAGAACCATCTGAGGTTAAAATCTTTTTTTCATATTTTTTAAAACATTTCCAAACAGGAGATAATCTCTTTGCAAACCAAAAAGAATTACCCCTATATCCAACAGCCTACTGCAAAGAGGCACTGAGCTTTTCTGAAGCGACTGTAACATTAATGTTTTCTAATTAGCTGCTGCTTGGCAGGTTTTGGTTCTGGAAGCCACAAGGAGCATGGAATTCAGCTTTTAGAATAGAAAGACTAAAGACTCAGCCTAAGAGTACATGTCATTTCCAACAGCCAGTGCTGTGAGACAGACCTGAAAGCACCGTGTGGGTGTGCGAGCCAGCGAGAGAAAGGGTGGATAGCAACTACTGCTAACAGCATCCGTTCTGGCTGCCGTGTACACGCTGCATGGTCACATTTGCAGGGAGAGATCTTCCACCCTGTGTTGCCTCTGCTCTCTGCAATCCTTCTAAAGCTGCAGAGCGTACGTTCAGTAAGTGTTCAGTGCTCCTGGTCTTGGCGTCACAGCTGCCCATGGGGTTTTCTCCTATTCAGTGCTCAATGTAGGGACAGGTATTGTTCACTGCAGCACCTGAGGGTACAGAAGAGCACACCCTGGGCACTCAGCACCTTCAAAATAGATGGCAAGGAGTTCACACACTTCATTCTGACCCTTTTTGCATCCAAGCGCTAACAACCTGCATATGCAATGTCAGCATCATGTTTGCCAAAGGCTTCCACTGCGTTTATCCTGCTGCTACTCCACGGAAATGGAGCAACTACTGGTGTATCCACCAGCATGAGAATTAGATCAGGCCACTGACAGATGACATGACTATCACCAGTTTACAACCAATTTTCAAGGACCTTCCTTTCACACTTGAGTATGCATCTGCTTAAAACAACAACAGAGACCCATCACTATTTCAAAAGACACCTGTAAAAAACATCATCCCTGTAAACAGTGGAAGGGGTTAACACTAATCCCGTTTAGGATACTACACTCATCAAACCAAGAAGCCTGCTGAAACAACAAACAGGACTCCAACAGACCTCACTGGCTTAGGGGAACAATGCAGTTCATGACAGAAAATACCTTCAGGGAAAGTAAGTCCCAGCAGACAGACGTAGCAAGCTAACAGAGCTGGTCACTGCTGAATTTACTTGGGTTGCTGCTCTTATTTTCTGCTTTCCATATCACTGCACTTCATTTGAATGCTCTAATGTTTTTTTTGACCAATGATTTAATTTGATGGTGTAACAATGGTCACCAAAGCATGACACTGCTTTACAAAATCCCATGCAACCCTTTGAATCATTTGGAGTTTTTCGGCTTTTGCCCAGTATGGCAATAAGGTTAGGAAGGTGGTGAAACTAGCTTCCTAATGGCTAGCACCCATCCCATTTCCAACAAAACTCAAACCAGAACCTCCATCCCCATGTTTGCAGCTCATCAATTCTCAATGAATTGAGAAATTCAGCCTAGATTAGCCAAAGATAAGCTTAAAAAAAAACAAAAACAAAAAAAGAAATCTATAACCAGTCTAGATTTTCTAGCCTATGGATTCTGAGGACCCAATACCATTGGTTGCTCCCCAGAAACTCAGTTCTCATCAAGTCTGCCAAGAGCATTACTGCTTAGTATATGACAGGGTTGGGCTCTTACTGCTAAAGAAATACCAGGCACCTGAACAAGCAAGATATTTGGCATGAATGTAGCGCTGCTTCAGTCTTCGTTCTACTTACCTGCCATCTGTAGCTATTTTCCGTGTAGAACAGGACCCCAGCTGTTGCTGCCATCAACTGTGTTGTGAAAGGCTCCTGCTTTATTTTTGTAACGCATGTGAATGTGTCCATTTGCAGTCATCTTACAAATCTCCCTTCCACATTCAACAAAGATGAAAATAACGAGATCTGCTCCCTTTGTGAACTCTTTAGCCTATATCTGCTGAAAATCATGTAATTGATTAAAAAAAAAACAACACTTCACAGAATTAGACTCACAGTTAATCGGCACATGAAACACAAAGAAATTATTTCCAGTATCTTCTAACTCTCCCTGTGCAAGGGTGCACAGAACTAGACTGCACAAATACATGCACCACATGAACCACATCCTACTCTCCCTTCCCTACCACCCCCCTCCTACCACGTCCTCCTCTTCTAACACTCAGCAGCTCCTATGAGAAATTGGTCATGCTATTAATTGATGGAAATAGTCACTCCAAAACATGTAGTCTCAGCCTTCCCTGGATTAATAATATGACCAATAGTAGGTTTCCTCTTGCTCTTCTAGGACGTTTTCCTATGAACTGCAAAGCATTCTTGCCTTATCTGTGCCAGGCTTTGAGATATTTCATTTTAAGCAAGTGGACAGTCCCGCTGATGTTACTGGAACAATATACATAAGCTCTTGCTGTGCTTGGAGCACAAGTGTTTTGCTGGATTGGAATCACTGCTTTTAGCATCTTTGACAGCAATTACAAGCACAATCCTGGAACAACAGCCTCCTCCAAAATGCAGTATCAACACTTTATAAAACCAGTATGCCCAAATCTCCGCAGAATTTTCAAAAGCTTTGCTGGAACAGAAATTTCTGCTATACAAGACTGAAGTGTTACCGCAGTGATAAGAAAAGTGCAGGGATTCCTCACATTTCCCTCACTAATAAAAATCTAATGCAGTTGCGCCAAGCAGCTAGCAGAAAGACTTCTCCAGAAAATGATTCTCACCTCAACTGCTGGCACCTTCCTGGATGAGGACACCACTGACGTCTGCACACAGAACAGGGTTTCTGCAACATCTGGATTACGCAGCTGGTCCCTCTGGCTGGGCCATACCACAGCAAGGCATCAGGACTTAAGCTTGAACTTTGAGCATCTGAGACATCCTTAGTTAAACTCCAATCTGCTCTTTCAGCTTCCTAATGCTTTGATTCTATTTATTATAGGTCAAGAAATTCTGAAGGAATCAAAGGATTCCAGGAAAAATTACTTTAACCTTTGGAAGAAAGCAGAGCTGGTAGAGTAACGGTCAGTACTCCATTATGCTGTCCGTAAACGAACACTAAACTGGTCATGTTAGAGAATGCCTACATCCTCCTAGCTAACATTAATGTTTGATGCTATGAATCAAAGAGGTTTTGTCTTAGGTCTTAGATTATAATCAAGGCAGATTTTGACAAAGAGAGGTTCGTGCATCTTTAAATCCTGATTCTCCATGTGGTTTGTCTTAGAGCTTATTTTTTGGCGATCACACTTTTTAAAGAAAAAAGTAGAATAAATCAGTCCTAAGCACACACCAGCAATGTCAAAGCTTCCAAATGACCACCCCATTCAGCACTGTCACACATAGATTCTCCAAGTACAAACACGGCCAAAAGGTCTGTCTCTCTCTGGAGGCAGGCAATGAATTCCACTTTCTCGGCACATACATGGTGCACACAGGCACACACGCAAGCTCATGTTGAGCAAGTAGCCTGGATTCTGTTTTGAGCTGGTGGGAATAACCTACCAAAACCACAAATCTAAACCCTCTTGTTTTTAATACCTTCAGATTACCTTGCTGTAGAAAGAACACACAGCTAATAAAGGCTTTGAATCCCTCTTGACCCCTGAGATGGAGAATACACAAAGAAAAAGTAGGAAAACAGATGGAGGGTTATCCTGCACTCTGGTTCCTCTGTACTGATACAGCAGAGTGCAGCTGATCCTAGTTGTGCATCCTCTAGCATCCAGAAATCTCATTAGAAAGGAATTAAAGGATACTGCACCTATGTCTGGGATTTCTGGAAATGCAGCAGCTCTGTTCAGGTGGCTGTGTGTCCGAAAATTCCAAGCCCACCCTCTGTGCACACAGCAGCTTCGCAGCACGGACATGGGCAGTTCGCGTCTTCTGGAAAATATGAGTATTAAGTCGAACATGTCCTAAATGAACTCAGTTTACTCTGTATATTCCAGTGCTTTCCAGAAGTTGCATAGCTCTTAATAATATACATTTCATGTGGAGGCATGGCAGCCTTGGCCTTGTTATTCTGACATAGGTAGCTATAGGGCCACGGAGCCCTGCCCTGTTTCAGGGAAAGTGACCTGAACTACTGCCAATGCAATGAAAGGCTCAGAGTGACTTGAATGATCAGTGATCAGACCTCAAATCCTAGAAGAGTAATACAAAACACAAACCCAATGAAATTTAAATTATCTTTATTATTTAAATGGTTTTGCTGTCTGTACCAAACTTGTTCATTTGTTTCTCTAGCTCCTGAAGCATGCCATGTTTTTTTTATTAAAAAAAAAATCCTCAACACTACAATAGAAATTAAAGATTACAAAAATACAACTTTTAATCATTGAAACTAAACACAAGGAATTCAACTTATTGTATTTCAAATCCTCAAAAGTTGTTTACAAAGAGCTTTTGAACATGGAGAATCAACAGATAATTCATATGTAAACTATATATGACCAAAAAAAAAAAAATCCACAGAAATGACCATGCTCCCAAGGCTCTTACTAGCTTTCCCCTGTTCTACATGTAAGAGAAGAAAAGATCATTTATCTGACATTAAAATAATGTTTCTACTATATGGAGATATGCCCAATCATAAAAATATTGCAAGTTAAAGAAATCCATTCCTCATTTTTAATATGAAACAAAAATAACAGAAATCACTTAAGGAAAAGTTAAATTGCGAACATAAAACTTGAGAAACGCATAACTGGCATTCTGACTGCAGGTGCTGTTTAGCTCATATTGATTTGTATCATACTGAAGACCATGACATCATTTTTTTTGTCTCTAGCTTCCCAGTTTTTCCCGACTATGCACCTCTATTTTTTCAGGTTGAATACATGTTTCAACCCTGCTCTCGTTAACCCGGATGCAATTTTCATTGTTGCAGATTTTTCCATCAGAAATGCTTAAGCTGGTTGTTAAGTGGATATTAATTTTAGTGTGTCAGAAGTGGGGAAGGGGACAGTTCATCACTGGGTGTCTGGCAGCAAACCCCTGACCCCTGCCAAAAATCACGGAGCGCTCTTAGCCTGTACCCAGTGCTCAGCACCCCCCAAAACCAGGCTTTTATGCTGGAAGCAAAAGTCTCTACCTATAAGGAAAGCCTATTTCTGAGGTTACCTAGACTACAAGAGGACTCTGAAATCACTGAACAACACACAGAAATGAGCCAGTCATACAGCTCAGCAGTGGCTGATCGTCTCCGGCACAGTATCTTGAGGTGTACAGGATTATTTAATTAAAATCTGGATTTAAAATGAAAAAAACCACTGGCTAATAGGCTTTGACCAGGTGTAAGTCATGCTTATTAGCACAACTGACCTTAACCAAAATCAAATAGAGCACCCACAGAACAGAGGACACCCAAGCCTGCACAACCGACTGCTGACGAACACACAGATGCCAAAAGGCTTATTTTAACAACAGATTTAATTGTTACAGTCAAAAGCTGTTCTTCATGACATAGCTAATAAAGGTACTACAGCTGAGATGTTCAGGTGTGGTCGCTTAAGCTGGGCAGCCAAACCCTCGTGCTGTACCTACACTGCACAGATTTGTTAGCATTACTACCTGACAATCTCCTGTTCCACAACAACATTTTTTATCAGCAAATCGTTATCCTTTCTCCAGCATCAAATATATCATTCGGGGGGGGGGGGCATTTCATTTTTCTTTCTGCTGGCACATGAAATGGTTTCAGGCCCTCCAAGGCACAAACCGTCTCACAGACATCTTAAAAGGGGAGAGAAAGCGCTAAAGGTGAAAGCTGTGCATTATTCATATAGCTCTGTATACCCAGTGTTTCTAGAAAGCAGGTTTACTTGTATTCAGGTGTCTGAAGAGGTAAACATACCAATACAGCTATCCCGATTTGCAAACTCTGACCTACTGACCTTTTTAACAAATAGACCAAAACTTTACTTAAAAGACACTGTTCACTATTGCATTACCTGGCCTTACACTTTCACCCTACGCACTTTACAGAAGGCCAGATTTTAAGCTTCTATAACACGCTATAGTATCACTGAAGCTGAAAGTGTTAACTTCACTTACACACACCTTCTGTCTCTGTGCGTACATCAGAGGGACTGTAAGGTACAGAACATTCATGGTGTCTTACAAGACATCTAGCAAAGCCGGCTGGGGTCCTAGATGAGCAGTGTAAAGGTGTGATAAGAATAATACACAAAAGCCACTTACAGGAACAGAAATAGTCTATAGTATCCTGTAGACATTAAATTAACTCGAGAGGTAACCATTGCTGTTACACCGTCAAGCATCCCAGTTTAGGCATTACCTATTTTGATATAAAGTATTCATGCATCTGGCATTCACCAGCTAAAATGCAAGCCCTATTGTACATCACAAGCATGTTAATAAGAGTGACAGCAGAGCATCTTTAAAAGCAGACAGGAGCAGGGAGCGCACGTCAATAATTCCCTTCTGTTCTCACATATCCCTTATTAAAGGTCATCTCAATGGACCACATCACCAGAGATAGCACAGAGATGATTCAAAAAAAGATGAAAAGATAGTTGAAGAAAAGCAATACCTAAATTAGGGGAGAGACACTCAGGGGGTTAAATGCCACTGGTGGTGACAGGAATGGAAAGGGGCGCCCAGTTCAGAAAGAAAGGTACAAGAGGCCTGTCGCAAGGGATTCACAGAGGTAAGTAGAGCATCCGCTGTACACAGTGACCTAACAACTGGATTCGTTTCCTTCAGCAGAAGAGGAGCCCAAGAAATCCTCTCCTACAGCTGATAAAAGGTTAATTACACAAATACCCGCTGGAGCACTCCCGCACGTGCCCCGTGAAACAGGTGCTGTGCCCCACGCCCCTGCTGGGAGGGGCACCCAGGAGCCCCGACTGCCTCCCACCTTCCCCTCACCGCCCAAAGGGCTTCGTGGCAGACACAGTTCCAGGGTATTCAACCCTTTCTTCCCGAGGCGTATTGGGCCACAGGAAGGATTGTGTGTAACGGCACCCCAGTCTTCCTGCAGCTTGCCCCTGTCCCCACGCTGCTGGGTGGTGTCCAGAGAGGGTGGGGGAAACGCAGTGAAGGCTCCTACCTCTTCTGCCTCAGGGAAGCAGATCTGTACCCATGTCAGGGAGGGCGAACCTCACTGCATAGATAGCCTTCCCTGCTGGGGGGGTTTAACATAAATGCTTTTCTTTCTTAAAAAGATGTCACCCAAGGAAAGGCAGATTCCTCAAATTCACCAAAATAACATTGAAAAAAATTAATCTTTGTCACATGTTGTGACAAAGGAAAATAATAAACAACCCCAGAGGATCAGGAAGAAACACACATAATTCACTGTAAATTGTTGCATTAGTAACCTTAGTAAGTATAGGACATATTTATACAGGGAACTTTTCTGAGACGACTAAAGCACACAGCTTTGTGACTCTTCCAATGCACAGAATTAGGGTAGAAGATATGTGGAATATGGGACAGCAAGAATAAGGGAGAGCATAGAAAGGGAAAGGGCAGCACTAGTCCCAACTTTGGCACAGTCCACGCTACTGGTGAAACCTGCTGCTGAGCTTGCACCTCTGCTTCTGTGCAACTGGGACATGAAACCTTCCCCACTTCAACTCAGCAATCAGGGAGCAAACAATGGACAGAGGGAGCCCACAGATCGTGCTGAGAAGGACCACAGGAAAATGATTTGACACTTGACAATTCAAATTTCCTTTGAATACTCCAGTTCACAGGAAGACCTCAAATCAGTTGAAACGATGCTTTCCTCCTCCCCATTGGGGCTTTCCTTAAAAAAATATTATTCCTAGAAATACCTCCAAATGGAAGAGATTCTTGGACAGCCCACTGCTACCTTCAGATAGGCAGAGCCTGACACCTCCTCCGAAGCAGACTTTAGGAAGGGAACAAGAGAAAACAGCCATTGATGAAACAGAACAACATAGCAAGGATCCACCATCCACCTCCAGCTGAAGTCAGTGCTCAGCAGCAACAGTGTGGAAAGGCCTCCCTGGCCCCGACTCCACCTCTAAACAGTGGGTGACAGTTTTTGGCAAAAGTTCAAACTCAGATCCAAATCATTCTTGAAAAAACCCAATTACACAGATGAAATTATCCTGGAAAAATATGAAATGGATGTTCAGTGTGTGTGACTTTTTCTGAAGCATAGCACTGTTTAAAAACCCAATTCACCTGGATTCACCAAGATGATTTTTGGCTTTGGGTGGCTTATAGCCATTACGTAGTTCTCAGTATATTAAGCATCAATACATTGAACACCAATACCCGTGATCGTGCCTCAAGCTGAAGTCCAGAAGTTAGCTGCAATTTAAACGATTTGTTCATGCAAATAGAAGAGTATTTCTATACATGCCAAGCTAGATTCTTGTGTGCAAAGACAACTCAAAAACACGGATGCACGTACAAAGGCAGTACAGAAGGGATGAAAAGAACCGAAAAATCAAATCTCCGATTTCTATTTACAGTCTGCCTTGGAAGGAAGGAGAGACGCTGCCTCCCCCTCCCCAGCCCGAAGGCGGTGTAACCGCATCAGGGAAAACCGGACAGCCGGGGTGAGCGGCCGGCGGCCGGGCTGGGGCCCCGCTGCGCGGCGCCAACAGGTGCTGCGCCCGGCAACTTCTCCTCGCGCAGTGCCTCCAATTNCTCCGCCAGGGGGCGGTGGCGGCGACCCGGCCCCCGCGCTGGGCTGGGCCTGGGTCCGCCCCCGCGGCGGGGGGAGGCGGAGGGGACGGGGAGCGGCGCGTGCCGCGGGGAGCCACCGCTTCGCGTTCGCGCCGCCCTGCAGCACCTGCGGGACCAGCCCTCCCCGCCGCCGCCCCGGCCTCGCTCTGCCTCCCGGCCAACATCGCCTGCGGGGGCCAGAGCGGCCTGGGATCACCCCCGGACCGCGCTTAGCCTGAGCTGGGACAAAGCTGTTCGGTTCGCTGAGACAAATGGGGCCTGGAGCTTACGTGGAAGAGCTCTACGGCCGCTGCTTCACGCNACCCCCTCCCCAAGCCGCGGCGCCGCCCGGGTTTACCGCCGCGCCGAGGCAACTTTGGAGCGGGGAGGAAACGAGCGGAAAACGAGCAGGGGGGATGCGCGCCCCGCCGCCGCTGCCGCTGCCCCGGGGCGACCCGTCCCATCCCGGCGCCGCGCCCTACCTGCGCGGCCATGAAGGAGAGGTCCATGGTGCTGCCGCTGGAGCTGCCGGCGGAGCTGGCGGAGGTGCTCAANCGCTGAGACAAATGGGGCCTGGAGCTTACGTGGAAGAGCTCTATGGCCCCTGCTTCACGCTTGGTGTCACACTGGCAATAGGCAAGCCTGGATGCTCAGGCAGAAGGAGGTCGTGGCATCGGGAGGGGAAGCCTCAGATTGGGTCATGCAGGCCGGGAGCAAAGGGCTGAATAATTAACATACTAAGGAACAGGTGCAGCTCAGCTTCCACTGCATTAGCAGGTCCTTTGCATGATACAAACCCTCTGAGATACCTACCTGGCTGCTACATACTTGTTTTTCTTGCCCAGCTTGCAAATCCATCAGCCTTTTTTTGAAATACTCAACCAGCTCCTTCTCCCACCACAGCTGAAAAGAACTTCCAACAGTTTATTCTTACATCTTTTCATGACTTATCTGTTACAACTTTATTTGTAACTTCTCTCTCCTCCTTGTTCCCTGAATTTACCATTCAACAATCCACAATAAACATATATTGTCCCTTATGCTTTCCCTTGTATCTCAAAGACATTGTCATCACTTTGCATGAAGACTCAGAGAACCCATGTGTTGGGTGGCACTGAAAACCTTTAACACCAACTAGAAAAATAGGGTAATAAAAATGTAAGTTCTTCTGTGTTGAATGTTTTTGTTCTGTGATTTTTATCGCCCTTCTGCCATGTACCTGTTGGTTTCATCTCCAAGGCTGAACTGTTTGGCCATGTTTTCACTACTTCAGCCTATTACAGGAGCCTGAACCAGGGCTGGTGAGAATACGAGTGTATGCCAATAGCAGAAGTACCTGGAGAATCAGCTTTGCACTGGGGATTTAAACTCTGGAAGAAAAAATATTAGGTACTTCATCCTGTGTACTGTGAACTTACGCTGTTTTGTCAGTATAATGTTGCACTGTTGCAGCAGGTGGTGGTGAAAAGAAAATCAGCTGGTTTACATTAGTCCTTTACTTGAGTGACTGTTAGTGTGTCTGCCAAAAATGCTTTTATGTCGAGAGGCCCATTAAGTAAAAAAGTAAAATCCCAAAGAGGTGGTGTCATTTTAAGATTTTAAAATCCAGTTGTGTAAATAATGGCATTGTCTCTTCATGGACTCTCTCCAAAGTTTTGAAGTGTATTGATGTGTGTGTCAGAAGCCGTGAAGCAACGTCAAAGCAGTGTTAATCTTTTATCATCCAGATAAATTTTGCATGCGCTGGGTAGGCATCTCTACAGAGTGAATATAGCCTGCTCAGTCGCTGCGTCTCTGGCAACAGTTATAGTAAGGATCATTTCATGAGAATAACAAAATAATTAAGGCATTGAAACCACAGTGACTTCTGTACTTGTTTAAGTCTATGGGGCGTGAGGATTGTAGAGAAACAGAGCTGGAAATTACCTCAGGAAATAATCTGGTCTGTGCATGTGCTTAAAATATAACCAGTTACTCCTGTGACCCTCCAAACCGGGGTTTTACCTTTACCCAATCTCTTCTTTAAAGTGTCCAATGAGGAAAGTTTCATTCCCTATCAGGCAATGCATAGCTTTATTCCACTGGCCATTTCCTAAGGCTATGTCCACCAGGGACATGGAGAAGAGATTATTTTCTTCGGGGCAACCACTTGCCTTCTGAGAACTGCTCTTGGATACTGTGTTTGTCTTTTTCCAGTCATAGGGTACCTTGTTCATCCCCTGAAAGCACTCAAGGAGGATTGCTAATGGTAATAAGATTGTTCAGTCAGGTTTCCAAGCATTTTACTGTGACGTTCAACAACTTCAGCCAACTAATGGTCTCCAAGCGGGTCCTGGCTGAGATCTTCTTTCTCACAGGTAACAATACAAGACACTTGCTCATAGTTGACCTTTTAGTGAGCGATGGCATATCATCACTTTGGCTTTCTTGGCATCAAATTTTATTAGTTTTTCCTTTCCACAGAGAAATAGAGCAGCATTTTTATTGGTCTATTCGTATACTTCTGGAAAATTTTCTTTTTATCCTTGGCATCTCAAAAATTTATTTCCTCCTATTTGTCTCATGTAGTTGCTCACTTCAGGAATACCCTGCAGACCAGTTATTGGGGAAAAAATATATGTGAACTGCTCAAGTTTCAAATTCTTTATTTCTGCACTGACTTCTGGAACAACTCTTTCTCTGTAAAAAATTGGATTTAGCAGAAGCATTGTTCAATACAGGGGACAGTGAACTCAGCTACTTTCAGTTCCTATGACACAAAAATACATAGCTTCGTTCCATCTTTTTTTATGGGGTTTAAGTAATGTGGGAACCTGCTGACTGTTGTCTATGTATATAAATTCCTACTAGTCTAGAGGAAGAGGTGTTCATTACATTCAGTGCCAGTGGAAAGTAATACCCATCATTATAGTTTGAAGATGCTATACATTTTTCAGGAGTATAGAAAGTGATTATATCTGTTAAGCACTCTGGAAGTTTGATTTAAGGTGTAGACGGTAGAGGAATAATGAATGAAAGAACTATTGCGTATGCCAGCTGTCCTGCTTGTGTGATCTAATCATGAGCATCCACAGAGTCCAATACTGGATTCCTTTAGATGCCACTAAATATTACTTCCTATTCTTGTTCTCAGCTGGGAATTTGGCTAAGTTATCTTGGGGGATAGTGCCAGCCAAAACCAGTCATTATAGAAATACTTGTAGAGAAATTGCCCCTTTACCTGGTAGAGCTTTGTAATCTGCTTCCCTACTTGAAGGAGTGTTAGGTTCATTGGAACAGCATTTCTATTTGCAAGAGCCATCCAAACCATTAACAAATTTTGTTCTAGAAATATTTTTTTAATCAATAAAATTATTAATCTCCACAATGTCCTCAATCTCCAAACTATTAATTTACCATTCATATTTCTTAAGCTTGACAAAGGAAAAAAAAATCATTCTTCAGTTTTCACTTCTGCTTTCTCTCTAGTTCACTGCCTTGTTTGTGGAACGGCATGGTTTTACACTGTTTAAGCTGCAAATAATTTATGAGGAAAACCAAATTATTTGTGTTCCAAGCTTTTATTACAATACTACAAAATACAAAGCTTTGCTTCTCCCTTTTCCCCCAAAATACATTTTGGATGTAAATTGCTTTATAATAGCTCTGTAACTTCTTCTGTAAAACAAGTATTTTAGACCTGCTTCTGTCTTCCAGTAATGATGATGCAGAGTTTGAATTAAGATCTTCCAGCTGTCTTGCCAGCCTTATGGTATGGCGTTCTCATCAAAATATCTAGACCACTTAAAAAGATTATGTCATGATTTGCTGTTGGTATGGACAGACATTGCAGCACTCAGCTGAAACTGCAAACATGGTTGTATAACATTATTCTCAAAAACAGGCTTTGATAGCCTAAGATGCTCTTTAATTAGCTTTAAAGCTGTTTGCTAAAAAGACCACATTTTTCAGCACAGTGGAACACAACTCAATTAGAGAATAGTTTGGTTTGTCAGTTTTCCTGGGGCATAGTAGGAAATCCTTTGTTGCACTGCATGTGTGCATAAGCTCTGCCTTTGCTTCACAAAACAGACCTAACAAAACATGACAATTGAGCCTTGCTGATGAAAAGGATCTGTACCTGTACAGCCCTATTTACCATATGTTGTATTTAAATACCTTAGGCAACACAGTACCAATTTTTATCTTTGCATCCCTGATACCACATTTTAATCTTACATTTATGCGAAGGGGGACTAACTTCCCACTTTGGGGAGAGATGGTAACGTTGGCTTCTTGCTGCATTTTAAGGTGCGTAATTGCTATTCCCTTTGAGCCCCAGTTTTAATCTACTGTTGCCTCACTGCAGCAAGCTGCAGTCACACAGGGCAATTAGTTACCTTAATGAAGAATCAGCCACAGTGATATGTGGTAACCTGTCTGGAGACCTGCTCTTCAAACCACATTGAAGGCAGATGTCTCTGCGAAGGACATGTAAGTCACTATATAAGGAAGAAAGAACTTGGAGGAATCTGCCCGTAGCCCACGGTTCAGACACTGCCACGCAAGGAAAGCAGTCTGGAGCTCACACCCCACTGGCAGGCGAGTTGGCCTTTATGTTAGGTGGTCTTGGGATCAGAAGCACAGAAATGACTGCAGGAGAAGGCTCAGGCACTGCAGTACTGGCTATCCATACCTAATGCACTGTAAGTTCATACTTTCTCTTCCCTTACAATAGTAAATGAGATTACAATAACAAACTTTCATTTTATACTGTAATCTTTGTAAACTGCCATGCAACATTCATCATTCAGAACTAGTCAGAATAAGGCTGTTTTTTTGTTTTCTTTTTTTTTCTTTTTTTTCTCCACAGTGGAATGTCTCTGGCTGTATCAACAATGGAAGCCTGGAGGTCAGATCTAAACCTAAAACTCTCTACTGCTTGACAGACAAGAACATCTTTGTAAGTCAAGGCTGCAACATCCCTGCTGACCTTTCAATGTATCCCAGTAATTACAAGAGAGAGCAACATTGCACAACAAATTTGGTGTGGATTACATCCCTTTTTATCCCTCTAAACTTCCAATATCAGCACCCATTGCATACTGAAGGGCTCACTCATAAATAACATGATAAAATGAGTTAGTGCCAAGTAATTTAAAGGAAAATTAAGTTTGTAACTTTCTGTGACTCCTGAATCCCCACAGTTGCTCACACAAGAATAATAATAGTCAGATGTTACCTTCAAATTAACTGTGGGCAAAATATTCCTCCCAAAAGAGTTTTAGATTTAAAACTCTCCTGAAAACAGTATCATTAGCACACAGATGAGCTGTAATAGTGTTCAAATTCTTAACATTTCAGGTCTTTACCTTCATGTAGAATTTAATTCTAATGGGCGAGAACGCTTCTGAAGTTCAAGAAGCTTCTCCTTGTACTGCTGGCACTGCAGCTTTACAAGCAAACAACCCTAATAGCTTTGAGACAGGGGACAAATGCAAAAGTATCTGAACATAGAGACAAGAAAAAACATTGCCTTGTACTTCACTCCTAGTCTCCACCGAGGGAAGGATGGGTGCTCAGCCCTGTGGGAGTCAGCATTCCCCAGGGAGCCCCAGCCAGCTCCTTGGCTGCTGTAGTCTTGAAGAAGTGGACATTTTTTTCTCATTTATGTGAGCTGAAAATGCAACTGAAGTGGCAGCAAAGGCAGACTGAGAAATCTGGCTCCTCAAACTAGCTTAATCTGCCTGGACCCACCCCCTGAGCCCCACCAGTGACTCTTCCCACAGGGCGGATGGGGCTGCTGTCTGTGTTCGCAGCCTGGTCTGCACTGGGCACTCCCAGCCGAGAGAGAAGCTGTGAGAGAGGAGCTGACAGAGAGGTGGAAGAAGTGGGAAAGTAATTGGTAGGGGGTTACCTCCCCTCAGTGGAGATACACATATATCATAGGCATCAAAACATCTCTTGCAGCCCTGGCTCTGACCCCTTATTGCTGCAATGGGTAGATTAGAATAAGTGATATATAATGTAGCCTCTCTTCCTAATTACCGTCCTCTAAGTATTTTGCTACAGAACCATTTGTCTTAGAGATTGCCTGTTCAGGTAATGGCTCAAGATCAATTTATTTTATGGTAGAGAACAGAGAGATTCATGATGGATCTGGCACTTGGCACCAATTTAAGAGGCACTAATTTAAGAGGAAGGCGAAAACAGAAAATGCTGGATATTAGTATATTATTAAAAACTTAAGAGGAGAATTGTCTTGACTTTTGGAAACCTTTATTCCCACCCCAAATTTACATTAGCTGATACAAAAGAATGAGTAAAAGATCACAGCCAGTAAGACTAGATTTCCCAGTTCACAGGGGATTTTGCCTGCAGTAGCCTCCTCTGGCCCTACAGGAAAAGCTGTCTCCACCAGTTCTATCTCACCAAGAGTTAAGTGTCTATGAAAAAGCTTCTAACAGTCTAAAACATTTCTAATGGAAATAAACACTACTTTTTTACTCTATCCAGACAGGCTTTTCACCTGTCCTTAGATCAGCCAGTCTGTTCAAGGCAAGCAATGAGCTCTGCAGTGTGTCTCCTGTCACAGCACGTTTGATTTCTTGACATTGACACACTCTGTACACACTTTGAAACAATATAACCAGTGATCACAATATGAATTCAGTTCTGAGCCTGAAATGTCAGCATACATTTAAGAACCATAATCCATGACATAATTACCAAGATACTAAATAAAAGTATTGGAAAGGGGGCCTATGGCCTTGAGAAGGAGAATTTTACAGTCCCAACCAGAGTTCTCAAGGGAATTAGTTTACAAAAGGGATGCCCCTGTGAAACTATTAACATGTGTAGACTCTCATTTTAGAAGATAATCAAAGAAGAAGACAGAAGATAATCAATTATTCAGAAGATGAGAGCAATGCACAGGAACTTGAGAGATTATCTACAGCAGTCCTCTGCCTTGAATGGGGATCAACCGTTATTTACCAGCCCCGGTGGGTCAGTTCTTTCTCCTTCCCAGAGAGGACTTCAGCTTCAGGCATACCTCCCAGAAGAGCTGTGCTGCCACTCAGACCCCTGGTACGCCACCTTCCCCGGGAAATAGAAAACACAAACAGTCACTTTTAATCATAAATGCCACAGCTGCTGTTAATGCTATATTTTCTTCAAATACTATGATATATATATTGTTCTACCATATTGTTCCCAGTACCCAGGAGTCCTGCCTGCAAAGAGCTGGCTCTGCTGGGGCATGTCAGAGGCTCTCAAAGAGCAGGAGAGCATATTACATTCTCAATTTCCTGATACACACTTGACAGAAGAACGATTCTTTGATCCAATTTCATTCTTCATCTTATTTCACACGTTAGAGAAAAAGAGATTAAATATTTAATCAGGTGGCCCAGTAGCCCACTAAATGGAGCAGAAAGGGCAGAGAAGAAAAGGTAGGGGAGTTATGTAGGTGAGGCAGAGGGTTCATAAAGTAAGCTCCGCTTACAAAAACACAGCACAAATGTTAATTGAGCATTCCTTCAACTTGCTTTAAAAATACTGTTAGGCTACAATGGAAAGACAAACTGGAACAATGAGGTTGTGAATTTATCTCCAACACGAGTGCTGATGTTCCCCACAAGCCCATCCAAAATCAGAAGTGTTGGTGGGCACTTAATGGTCAAGGCCCACCATAGAATCATTTAGGTTGGAAAAGACCTTTAAGATCAAGTCCAACCGTTGACCTAGCACTGCCAAGTCCACCACCAAGCCATGTCCCTAAGCACCACATCTACACGTCTTTTAAATACCTCCAGGGATGGTGACTCAACTGCTTCCCTGCGCAGCTTGTTCCAATACTTAATAACCCTTTCGGTGAAGACATTTTTCCTAATGTCCAATCTAAACCTCCCCTGGCATAACTTGAGGCTGTTTCCTCTCGTCCTATCACTTGTTACTTGGGAGAAGAGACCAACCCCCACCTCTCTACAACCTCCTTTCAGGTAGTTGTAGAGCGCGATGAGGTCTCCCCTCAGCCTCCTCTTCTCCAGGCTAAATACCCCCAGTTCCCTCAGCCGCTCCTCATAAGACTTGTGCTCCAGGCCCTTCACCAGCTTCGTTGCCCTTCTCTGGACACGCTCCAGCACCTCCATGTCCTTCTTGTAGTGAGGGGCCCAAAACTGAACACAGGATTCGAGGTGCGGCCTCACCAGTGCCGAGTACAGGGACACGATCACCTCCCTGCTCCTGCTGGCCACACTATTTCTGATACAGGCCAGCTCAAGAGTATGCCAAGAACAAGTCTCTAGAGGTTCCAGTGCAGAATGGCCATGCCAGCACAGCCCTTCGCTGTGTTGTGTGCTGTATCGTATTGTTGTATCAGGTTTGTTCTGGCTTGGAGATCTCCATACCACTGCATGATGCAGACACGCTCAGAAAGACTGACCAAAGGCCAAGTAGTAAGCTTATAGCAGAACCCAGATCTCGGGAGTTCTTTTATCTTAGTTTTGAGTCCAAATTACTTCCCCACTGTACAAAGTAATAGGGAATGGGATTATTTAATTCTGTCCAGAATATTTTAGAGGCAAACAACAAACAACAAACAACAAACAGCAACATCTGATGGGCAGAGGCAAAAATGTTGAGATAGCACTGGTTCGCAAGAAGAAGAAGAAGAAAAAGCAGGAGCTATGCCATGGTAGGGATCTGCCACAAACAGGCTACAGAAGGAGGTGGTAGCTGAAGCATTTTTTAACAACTAGTAGAAGTAATTAACAGGAGAGTAAATAGTGGTAATGGGAGATGGGAGTGGATTTTCACTATTCAGATATAAACTGGGAAAACACTGCAGGAAGTTAGGGACCATGCTAAATACAACTTTCCGTTTCAGAAGCCTGTCTCAGAGCATTTGTTTTAGACTAGGGTTTGGCTAGTGGGGAAGAACTGGTAGAATTAAATACAGTTTGGGTGAAAGCTGTAGCTGAATGGAACTGCAGAGATTGTGACATGATAACTGGCATGTCCTGATATGTAACCAATTCTTCTAAGGGGTGTAGCTTTAAAGTACTGAAGTGCTAAAGTGAACATTTGGAGTGCAGCTGGGGCATACTGTCAGATACTGACCTGTCCTATCACTGGGTTGAAGCAATAGTGTTCGCTCATCTAAGGAACATCAGAAAAGCAGACTTCACCAGACTCAGGAGCCTGTAGGAGGGCTCTGCAGGGAAGGTAATCAGGAGGATAAGGGAGTGCCATTTCACTATACTAATGCACAATAAAAAGCTACCCTAATGAGGAAAAGAGATAGAAGCTGTAGTAAAGAGTCATCATAATTGCATCAGGAACTGAAATTTAAAAAAAAATTACCAAATTAAGTGTGAACACAGAAGTATAACAAAAGTACAGAAGGAACAAAATCAGAAAGGATAAATTACAAAATGCAATACATGGCAAAAGAAAGTACATTAAATGACAGGACAATACAAGATTAACAGAAGATTCAGGGGTAGTGTGGAAGCCACTGGGGAGCTGGGTGGGATAAGGATGATGGCAAGAAGGCTTAATTCAGAAAGGCTGTAGCAGTTCTGTAGGTCACAGGAGACCAATACCAATGAAAATTTTTGTGGAAGATTGAAGCAAATGGGTGTGTTTATTCCAGAAAAGGGAACACCAAAATAAAACATGGGAACAAAGAGTATAAAAAATTAAAGACAGCAATCAATGTAATTTGAAACAAAGATATATAAGTGCCAGTTAGGATCAACTTTCTAACTGCCAAAGAAAGGCAACACTGACAAGATGCCCAGAGAGGATGTAGGATTGTTTTCTTGGAAGGTTTTTGTCAGTGGGTTGCACAAGCATTTGTCGGGGTGGTCTATGTATATTTGATCCTCATTTCAAAGGGTTAGGCTGTAAGTCCCCTTGCAGCTACGGTTATCCTGTTGGCTGTGACATAAATCTCTCCTGCAGTAGGGTGGAATTCAACTTCTGGCCCTGAAGTAGGAAAAAAAACGATTTGATGGATTTGGGGTGGGAAATATTAGCTGGCAATGAGCCCTGCCTAATTAGATGCTTTTCCCTACTGCTTTTACTTGAGGCATACTGTCTCCACCTCCCTTTCTTGGGGAAATCCTGGAGCCAGTGCCAAAGCAGACTCATGACAGGACTGCAAATGACTGTCATCGAGTCAGGACTCAGAAGTAAGCAGCACAGAGCTTCACACTTGCTGATTGCCTTCTGACAGTCTTGTTTTGATAAGGCTTGGGCTGGGGGAATAGGAAAAAGCTCCCTGTTCATTTTATACAGAGTAGTCCTTTCTTCTTCCTTTCCCTGGAAGAGTGAGTTCATGAAATACTCAAACTGAATTTCTGTATTTCTGTCACCTGGTAGTTTTCTAATACAGTATGAGCTAGTCCATGGTATTCAGAACAGAGCTGAATTTGGGTCATCATCAGCCATTTGCTTTTGCTTACCAGTGAGGCAAAGCTAATGAAGACATCTTTCCAAGCAATGTACTGCGTGTTTAATGTGTCAGCACTGCTGAAATTGAGTTTCCCTCTTTAAAAGATGCAGGGAACTGTTAAATGCAGGGGGGTAACATAATGAATGAAATGTGGACATTACCATATTGCACTTTGCTTTGACCCATTGAAACATTCATATCACTTTTCAAACATTCTGGCATGATACCTTACAATCAAATGGTATCATGAGAAGACTCATCTTGCCTCTGATCTCTGTTTGAATATTGTTGAAGTGAAGCTGATAAAGAAACTTCAAAAGGAGTGTAAATTATTTACAGGTTCTGGGGCTTTCATGTTAGAAAATACAGTTGGAAGAAAAATAATGAGATTTCACTTCTCCAAACACTGAAAGACAGAAGTGATACATCAACGAATCTTTTATCTTTAGATGGTATAATACAAACATGAATTAAAAATGCAGGGAAAAGAAGACACCTAGGGGGCCAAATTAATTCCTGATATCTTATATAAAGTGTCTCAAAATAATTTTCCTTCTAAATATTCTGATGTCTTATTTGCATTTCTGCAGCATCTGCATAGTTTTTTTCTTCTACATATCTTGAAACATGTCACAAAGCAGTGACACCAGAAACAGGTCTCACGACTGCCACTGAAATGTCCTATGCAGTAGCTTTTCCTACCTTTAGACTAAGGAAGACAGGATCATTTCACTGACCACTCTATAGGGCAATGCCCAGCATCCTATTATGTGTATCACGCTTAATCCTTTGAGAGATTGTTCCACAAGCTAATAGTTTTCAATAAGTTTTTTTTTTTACTTTGAACCTGTCAAAATACATAAGAATGTTTTTTTCTAGACATTATCTGATCTATTTTTTTCACACCTTCTAGTAGTTTGCACCCTTCCAAAACGTAAGGCAGCCCCATATGCCTTTGATAAAACAGAAAACTTTGAAACTCTCTGGGACAAATTTAGGAGCTGCAGTCCAGCCCTTGCCAGGGAGGTTCCCACATCACAGAGAACATCCGTACATCTGGCACTGAGTGACAAATGTAGCAGAAAGGTCCAACTCTGACTAACCCGCCTGAAAAACATCTGCAGTGCTGATGTAAAAATGGTTGGCTGGCGTGGTACGTTCTTCCCATCTGAAGGCAAAATCTGTCTGATTTAGGAGCAGTGATTGTTCTGGGTTGTGTGGTAGATCTTTTCAGATACTGTGTCCTTCCTGACTTGGCATGATTAAGGCGTCGATCAGCCTCCCTACCTCAGACATAACTACGTAAATGAAAATAAAGACCTGCCACCATGGAAGTGCAGAGGCTTCCATGGGCCAAAAAATGAAAAAAAAGAAACAGGAAAAGTGACTATATCTCATGTGCAAACATAACTGTGACAAATGCCTCAGTTTATGGGAGAATTACCATTCCTGACACATCGATACCTCCCACTGCATTTTACAAGTGAGACACTTCAGCGCTATTTTGTCTAAATAATACAAAATAAACTGCTTACAAAAGCAGACATAAATTTTTTCCTCCCTCCCACTTGCCAATGCTTATCATGCCCAGCTTCATTCATTTTAATTAAAAGACGGTGAAAGGAAAATTAAAGAGAAGAGCAGGATCCCTTGATGGAATCCAGAATGGATGTAAGCAAAGCAAATAGTCTCTTCCTTGTTGAAAAAGAAAGATACTAGTATGATCAGCAAGGATTGCACTTCGTTTGCTGTCCCCAGTATTTTAGATCACAAAGCATATTGCTCCCTGAATGGCAAAGCTGATGGTAGGGCTAAGGACAGTGAAAAATGAATGGAAGAAATTGGTTTGTTGGTGGGTTCCCTTTCCTCCATTCTCTTGGATGTGAAGAGCCAGAAAAACAAATAATATATTCCTGGAGTGGAGCAACAAGAATCCTCCTTAAAACAAGACAGAATGGACAGGGGTGAATCTGGAAAAGCCAAATCTTCCCAAAGGCACTAACCAAAGGGAACTGACCAAAGTTGCACCTTTGCGTTTGCTGCCAGCTGCAGAATCCAAGTGAAGGCAATGCCTGCTCCTGCGTCAGTTCTCTCTGTCTCATCTCTACAAAGAGATGCTACTGTTCACTATTCCTGCTCTGTACCTTCCTTATAAGCCGACTTTGCAAGATTGGCAGAAAAGAGTCTGTCTCGTTTCAGATGCTTGTGAGGTAATGTTTTTGTCTTCCCGAGAAACCTTATACTACAAATTCATTGCTACTGTATTCATGCTAGTTGAAGAGAGAAAAAGGATGTCAGGAGAAACACAGATACTGAGGTTATATACTGATGTATAGTTTTGGGAACAATAAATGACAGCAAATGTTCTGAAAGAGGAAATTGTTCCCTTTTTCTTCTTCCGCTTGCCAGAGCTATGCCACTCGTGCACCTTCAAAGCCCCTGTGAACTACAGCATTAGACATTATTAGATGGAGAGCAATGTCTCCATCAGATGCAAACTCCCTCTCCAGTGGCATATGTCAGAGCTTTCTGCTTTATAATAGATATTAACTTATTTTATTCTCTTTTTTGTTGTTGTTGTGTTTTTCTTTAATAAGATACTGTATTTGCCATGAACAATTAGACTGTGACTGGTTTTGGCAGAAGTGTCCCAACTAACTCATTGCAAATATTTTGTGCATCTAAAAATATTACACAAGGGGGTCACATCCTAGAATTGTCATTCAGAGACATAATTATGTTTTAGCCTATAATATCTTGGGTTTGAAGTCTATGCCTATTTTAGTAATTATAGCAATAATAGTACTTACTGTTTAATATCTTAAATTATACTTTGCTACTCCACCTGCTCCACTATTAGTTTTTCACTTACAGACCAGAGCTCATGGGAGAAATTCTGTGTTTTCTCAAGGCCTCTTCATAGTAGGCAACTAGGGATGTCTGCTTCTCCCCAGATCTCATTATGATATTAACTCTTCCCATTTACATTATACAGCACAAAAGCTGGGCTCTGGTGCTCTCTGTTCTTCAAGGCCCTTGTGTTGTTACAGGAAGGTGGTGCACCCATCTCCTCAGAACTCTTAAACACATATGGAATTATAATTACATCACAATGCATTAACAGATTTTAAGCTGCTTGCGCACATAAATGGCTACCTGGCCTGAGCCTGGGTTGGCTCCACGCTACTGGCTAAGTATGCTCTCATCATGCAAGAAACTTATCTGTCAAGGACAAAAAAAATTACAGCATTATGGTTTCAAATACATTAAAAGCTTCTTGTATAGCTGTACTTTCAAAGTGAAGAAATGTGTTTCTAAATGTTCTCTGTCTCAGTAATTTCTATGTACAATTTGCTGCTAGCAAACATGAGCCCACGTAGGCCAGAAATCAAGTCAAACTCTTCCTAGTTCACATGCTACTGTCAAGAGTATGTATCCACCAATAGTTAGTCCAGTGATAAACTCGGTCTAGATAAATATCCACAAATAAGGCTGGGTCTCTAGTTGCAACAGGAATAACGCAGAACTGTCACCATTGTTAATGTTAATCACTGTTAAAGCAGGTATAAAGCAGGTATACGCAGAAAGTGAAGTTTACTGAGCAAGGAACCAACATCAGAGAATGTGATCCAATGTCTTTGGCCATACTCACACTTCAGAGCTCTTTGATGATCCCAAGAATGTCCCAGGTTCTTCTGTTTTCTGGGGGAAGGAGAGGCTTTCTCTTAGAATTACACAGCTCAGACCCAAACTGAAGCTCGTAGTGGAGAAAAGAAAAACCAAAACCTAACAGACCTAACAGATAGAGTGCTGGCCTGTAGGATGTATTCCCCCGCCGATCTTTTGGCTGATTTCCCATCATATTTCTGAAAATCTGTCGTCAGCTTAGTCTGCCTCTTAGTCTATTAGTTACATAATTTAAACAGAATACTTGAAAACAGTGTCCTTAAAATCATTCCTTTCTTTGATATGCAAAACATTCACAGGTATCACTAATTAGGTTTTCACCCTTCACAAAGAAAGGAGCAATAGCTTCTAGCTAGCATTTGTGCCAGACCCGCCTGCTGTGGCAGCAAAAAGCTGCAATGCACCAAGAGTCCCAGAAACATATTTTGTGGGGAACAAAAGTTGTACCTGTGGCTGTACATATATGGAGTTAATACAGAGACACAGAAAATAAGACTAAATAGGACCTCAAGAGACCATCCAGTCAATTTTCCCACATTGGGCCAGAATCTAGAGTTTTCCAAAGATGGATCTTAAAAACATCCAGTGATGAGGTCATGTGGTGGAGATCTGCAAACTCCCTAGGCAACCTATTTCAGTATTAACTACTTTAATTGTTAGAAAGCCTTTCCCAACACCTAAGTTTTCCTTCTTGCTGTTTAAACCGATTACTTTTGTCTCATCCTCAGTTGATATGGAGGACATTTTATTGCCTTCTTTTTCACAGCAAACATTCAGAGATGTAAAGACTGCTATCATTTTACCTTCATTTCTCCTCTTTCCTGTAGCTAAACAACCCCAAATGTTTCAGCCTTTCTACACAGCTCACACTCTCTAGACCTCATGAGCTTTTCTTGACCTCTTTTCATTTTCCTCTATACTTCCTCCAATTAATCTGCATCACCCTTGAAAACGAGGCCTAGAATGGGATATTACACATCAAGTACAGCCTTGAAGTGGTAACCTGAAACTTCTTTGCATTAGCTCTATAAAAAACAACAAAAAAAAATGTTTGTATCGAAAAAGAGAATAGATCATCTGAGCCTACACAGCATCGAGTAAGTGAAAGTTTCTCCTAAAGAACTTACAAATAACAAACATGGCACAGTGACATGGGCAAGAAAAAGCATTAAGAATATTTGTAATAATCAAAAATAGCAAGACAGTGCATTCATTCTTAATAGATGCTACATACTCTACTCCTGACAATAAATCTAAAACAAAGGTAATGAGGAAGACACTTTGAGGCTCCATAATTCAGTATTTGAGAAAAAGTATGTTTGGTTACATACTGTAAATACACCCTATATTTATTGAAGCATGCAGCCCCTTGGTAAGCTGTACTGAATGGTACATCACTATCCAAAGTGAACATCTCACAGAACTACCAATGTTTTTGACTGGGCTTCAAGCCATGTCACCTGTCGAATCTGATCCATCTTTTATGGACCAATACGTACCACCTATCAAGTCAAATAAACCATGATCTAATCAAATCAGATACATTGACTATGTAATGAAAGAAATCATCTATCAAATCAGACACTGAATGAGTTTAAAGATACCTCCAAGAGAGATAGTGTTTTTTTGCTGTGGCAGGTGTCCTACTCCAAGGTTTAGTATTTTGTTCTAATCTTAAGGAAAGCCTCACCTACTTTGGTGAAAATTTCTCAAGGTTAGGCTTGAGTTGGTAAAAAAAGTCCTTTCTGTAATCTCTTGTGTAGTGACAAATGCTTTTTACTCCATTTGAAAAAGTCTTCCATAAAGCAAGATGGTGAGATTTATAATAGAAAGGCATTGTTTTTCCATGAGTAGACAGCACTGAGATCCCTTCACCTTCTCTTCTCCAGGCTGAACAACCCCAGGTTTCTCAGCCTATTTTCATATACCCCATGCTCTAGCCCCCCACCATCCTGCAAACCCTCTGCTGATCTTGCTCTGCTCCAGTATGTCCACATCTCTCTTGTGCTGGGGAGCCCCAAACTGGATATAGTACTCCAGAGGTGGTCTCACAAGCGCAGAATAGAGGGGACAGACCATTTTGTCCAACCTGTTGGTACACTCTTCAAATACAGCCCAGGATAAAGCCTAGGTCTCCTGCACACAGAGGACTCCTTTTAGCTTTGCCTCCCAAAGATGGTCACAGTTTTATTTTCCACTCTTTACTTACACACTGTTTCCCCTTGAAGATTTAAGGAATAAGTTCCCATCACTGGAAAGCCAGTTTGATTAGCTTTTTGTTGAATTCAGTCTTGGGCACTTTGTCTTTTTGAGAATTTCTGAATTTAACAGAAACTGTTAATAAACTCACAATTTCCATAGAGATCAATAGGCCACAAATCTCTCCCGTACAGGAAGAGCTGAGACAGAGGGGAAGAGCAGTTGTAACAGTCTTCCCTCATAAGCCACAGTAGAGCTACAGTAAATTCTCCGCTCTGAGTGCTGTTGGTACTTTATGCTTGTTTGGAGATACTAATTCATGAACCACAAAAACGCTGTCTTGCTCTCCAGTAAATCAAGTCCAGTCCTGCTTCTGGTCTCAGGAACAGCAGCAGAGAGGTTTTGTATCATTTCAAACATAAATAATTTATTCTAGAGTACTAGGATATATATATGGAGCATTATTTTTAAAAAAAATATTGTCAAATAACCCATTCACAGGAAAGATCTACTACCTTCTAAAAACTGATTACAAAAAGACACCATAACTCCCACTTTCTTGGATCTCAGCTGCACGGACATGAACAGGGCACTAAGCAATAGCCTAACTCCATGGCTTTGTTATAGCACTGCTATAACAGTAATATAATGTAAACAAAGTTTTGAGGATGCAGAACTGCAACTGACTATTTCTCCTCTAATTTCCTGTAGCATTATCAGGATAAACCAGACTAGAGAGAAGACAGTTCCCTGGAGAAGAGCCTCGTGAAGAGGCACTTGGACGCTTGGTGGGGGGAGGTGCATCACGGGAGATGCCAAGCGAAGGGGGAAGGTCTCACTGCTGGAAAGGATAGCAAGAAACAAGATGATCATGTCCATCACATGGGGTGAGGAGCCAGGTATCCTACAGACAGGGAGACAACACAGTTAACAAGCACCTCAGGCCCACACGGCCACAACTATTTCTTAAAATGATGCTCAGATGACACTTTCTTAATACATCTAAGATAAAGCCTGTAAAACACAGAGCAGCCTTGGGAAGATAGCTCAGCTGCGACACAGCATTTCACATTTCCCTTTTGGGCAGAGATGGACCAGGATGTAAGGTACTTTCAGACCCAGATTGTTAGCCATCTTGAAATTTCAAGGTGCTTTGGATCGGAAATTACGGGTGAGCCTGTCCTATTATTATTACAAGCCATTTTGCAATGTAGTTGTTTGGATTTCAGATATTTAGGTATATTTATTTACATCCAAGACTTTGACACTCAGAACCTGCTCACTCACACTGCCCCTGTAATTTACTTTGAACATGAGAAAGATTTTCACGGAGATCAAAATGTGTTTGCAGATTATTTCTGAAAAAGAAAAGGTATAGATCAACTCTGTTATTTGGTGCAATGTTTGCACTTCTTCCACAGTCTGGCAGGTATTTATTGTGAGATTTTAGGGACTGCAATGCTGAATGGTCAAATACTTAAATTTAACTATTTACTGATGTATAAACTGGAAACTAGGTCTCTGTCCTCCTAATTGGTGCTATAACTACTGAACACTGGGTTTACTCTTCTTCACTTGGTCTCTCACAGCCAGTGAATACGCAGGGACTCAATGAGAAGCAGAAGGACTAGTCCAGTTCAGAATAAACCATTCATGATGATCAGGAAACTCTCCAAGGAGATGCACAACGTGCTTACTCTGGCAGCAGAGGAAGGATGAGTCCTCTAGGTGGCTTTCAGGGACAAGGAGACATTGCTGCTGTTTTATATAGTATTTTATCTGATAGGTGTGGACTGACACAATTAAGAGATTGAGCCCTGTCACTGAGATAGATAGCCACAGAAATGTCTAGCTTATGAGTCCGTACAGCAACTGGACAGGCAGGCGTACTCTGTCAATATGAAGGTCTCTCTTCACCTGTCCAGAATGAGATATTTAGGACACTTGCTTACACCAAAGGCAGACACTGAAGCAGGGTTTTGAGGGTCTAAATTTTGGACATAGGATAATATCAGACAGTGTTATATCAAGCCTGCATCTCCCATCTTCATTAGAGTTTCCTAAATATTCAACTAGATTATTTTGGTTAGTTATTCTCCACTTCTTCTCCTGAAAATGATCTGTGTAAAAAGAACTCGATGCAGAGAGATAGAGAGAGCACAAGAGGGTGCCTGACCACGGTCAGATAGTAGGAACATGGCCTTGCAGGCCATGATGTCTGTCCCCATGCTAAGGACTGCTGCTATGTTTTATGGGACAGCCCTTCAGCTCTGCTGAGTCGGTCAGATCTGAAGTCCTCAGAGCAAGACACCAGTGCCTCAGGGCAGGGGACTGCAGGCATTCCTCAAAGGGCTGGACCAACTATTGCTGAAGGTGAACATACACCCCTATTTCAGGGAGATATTGGGATATTATTGTTCTTAGAGCATTTTGAGGGAACAGAATATCATAAATTCTTTTTTTTTTTTTTTTTTTGAAAGCAACTGGGATATTGGAATTTGGAAATGTAGGAGGAAGCAGTCATTCATTCAATGGATATTAAATATAGGTCATATTCTCACCACTTAGCAATGACTGTTTTGAAAGTCATAACCAAAATCAGCTATACTGGCAAATGCAAATTACAATTAAACTCAGAGTTTAAAAAATGTCACATTTTGGAGCAAGAGGCTAAGGTTAATAAGAGATTTTGTATTTTAAAGTAAATATCAGTACATATCTTACTATAAAATATAATGACATAACTATATTTACTATAGGATTCATATAATTATTATAATTATGTATATAATATATGTTGTATATTATTTAGAACATAACATTAATATGATATGCTACACATTTATTTTTTATATTACTCACTTTATGTGCTTCTTGGGAAGGTGATAAATGATCTTGTACATCCACCTTCCAAGAATTCAAGGTCCTTTTTCTGGTGCCTCAGACAGACATGTTTAAATCCTTGATTCCTTCTAGAAAATAGGACATGATAAACAAGTGGACTTGATTAATGTGCCAGTGCAATTATTGAAGTAGGAGTTCTGTTCAGGAAGACCTAAAGCTGAGAGCCTTTTAACAAAAAGTATCCTGGAGGATACTTCTAGACTTGAGGAACTGTCAGATTTAACAACCCAGCTTTCATCACTTGTCAAATACTGTTGTAGGGAAGCCCATTTAGAAATGTCATGTGGTAGAGCAGATGTGTAGGTGTACACTGTATGTCAGAGCCTGTTTCACTTGCTGTCTTTCCTCAACATGCTCATTAAGTGACTACAGTCATAATTATAATTCTGGGTATTAAAAGGCATTTATGCATCCAAATTAAATATTTTTATGCTGTGTCAGATAACAATATATCTTGTACATTTTACAAGCTGCAATTTAAAACTGTATTTACTGCAACTTCATTACTGAATCCTAAGTGGAATTACTACACCTTGAAAAAACAGTGTACATAAGAAAAAGTAGCATAAGTGTTTATTTTTGTCAGTCCTAGCATGTCTAAATAATCATCATGTAGCTGGTATGTGATTCCTATTACATTTCTTATTTTTCCATGAGACTTGCAGAGAAAGTGTTGCTTTCTGTGCTGTCAAGAGCTTAGTCTCACAGTAGTGCGCACCGTTCTTGCCCTCGTTGTTGCTGGTGTTTGCTCTGGGTCTTTCCAATGCAGGGTTTGAATAATAGCCTGGCAACTCGTAAACTGAACCGTTCTCCTGCCTCCAATGGTTTTAATTCAATTGGAGAGGCTGCTCAGTATACCATAGCAGGATGTTAGTAATAGGATTTAAGACAGCTGCCTCCATCTCACTTTCTCAGATGGTTACAAATGCTCATGTCTTTGTCAGAGAGCCTTTTCACCATTTCTAAAAAGTAATGTTGGATACTGCCAGCATGCTGAAGGTACTTCTGTGGGTTTTATGCTGATTTTCTTGTATTTCTGCATGCGCTGAACTTAGCAAGCTGCGTTTGGGATCAGGAATAGCAGAAGTGCCTAATGAGATAGGAGTACCTCATTCTTTAGTGACCAAATTCTGTCCCATTCTGCTTCCTCTAAAAGAAAAAGCAAGTGACAGATGCCTTTAGCTTTTCAAACACCAAAAGTTTGCAAATCAGTATTGAAATTGATAGTCAAAGATTTTTCTCATTCTGCCTAAAAGCAGAGAGTCATGAGAGTTTTTGCAAAGAATAACTCCTTCCTTCCTTCCTTCCTCCTTTCCTTCCTTCCTTCCTCCTTTCCTTCCTTCCTTCCTTTCCCAGTAATGTGGTTTCATTCCCTAATATTAACACACACACAGATATACGGTGCACTACCTTCTCTTCATGGCTCGAGGGGAGGTCATTAGTTTATTACAGCTGTTCCAGATTAAGCTCTTCCAAGCCCAATAAGGCCAGCTGTGGTTTTACACTGCGCAACTTCAGCATGGTAATATTAGGTTTCTAAAACCCAGGATGTTTTCTAAAGTAAATCATCATGTTGATTGCATGATAGTGTATTGGGAAACCTTTATGAGTGTTTATGAAAAGGGCAGGAAATGAGAGGTAAAATCAAATGTGTTTCGCAAAGCTTTATAGTTTATCTAAATTTCCTGGCCTTGAGGAGTTTAGTGTCTCTAATTCAGCACTGCAATAAAGCTAATTGCCTTGGATATTCTTTTTAATGTGAATGTAATGCTCAGACAAATATAGCTATTAAGGGACCCTATATTACTGATTTCATGTGTATAACCACAGTGCCTGTGAGTCCTAGGCACGGGCTAGGGCCCCACTGGACTAACCACAGTTCATGTAGGCTGTGTGTAGGCTGCCAGCTCAGCGTTTCCCACATCATGTTCAGTGCTCCTGCTTCTCTGCTTCTGCAGGTTGGGAACCCTCCCAGTCCCTATGCTCAGGATACTTTTTCCCTGTGGACCCAGAGAGAAAAGTGCAGGGAAGGAGGAAGTGTCTGGTGGTATCTGGTTTGTCCCTTCTTGGAGGTGGGATTCTGCGGAGGCACACCAGGACGTGGGCAGTGGCAGCGTGCTCCCTCCTCTAACTTCCTCGCTTTGCAAAGCTTCCAGGCTGAGTATCTTGGGAACAGACTTTAATATTTACTTGCTATTACTCCATCCATAGACTACTGTTCTCTGGGGAGCCATCAACAAGCCTTTAACGCAATATTCGAGCTCATTAACAATCTGTGTAGACAGCCCAAGAGAAAGAGGTCAGCACTGAATATTTGAATGTGTGATGTCTGCACCTGAGGAAAAACGCAATAACCAGAAAATAGCCACTCTCAGTCTGTTTGTTAACAGGAGCCACGTTGATGGCACAAACAAAACATAAATTAATATATTCTACATTTTAAAGGGCAAATCCCAAAGCAGAAATTTTTAGCCAGAAAGCAAAAGAAAGCCAAACACTTTATGAAGTCTGCTAGGGACTACTATTGCTATCGATTACATGCAGTAAATACTGAATTGAAATGGTAACGGGCATGGACAGCACTGTAAAACTTCCAGACAGACTAACATATAATAGCTTACATAAGACACTATACAGCCACAAAAACTTAATTTATGGTAAAAAAGAAGAAACAACAACAACAACAACAACAACAAAACCATAAGAAATTATCACAATATACTAAGTAAGAAAATATAATAAATCAGTCAACCAAAGTCCCAGACCATGGCTTTGCCCCCAGAGCAAAGTTACCTTATGTGACACCGATTAACTAATATTTTCAACCTGACAAGATCGCAGAATTGGAATGGGTCTCAAGAGGCCCTCTCCTCTACCCTCTACCCCTGCTCTGCAATATGATCACTTTTGATAGAAGGTTTTTCAGTCTGTTTTTAAACACATCTTGTAATAAAATTTCATAGCCTTCCCATGAAATTCTACTGCTTCACTAACCTCACTGCAAGAATGGCTAACGCGTATCTCCCTTCCTGCAATTTAAGCACAGATTCTTCATCCTGTCCAACACCATCATGGAGACTAGACTATCCTCCTGTACTGAGTTTATGTGACAAGGTGTTGGTAGCAGGAGGGCTGGCCTCTGTGAGGAGACATGGGGAGCTGCCCTCATGTGGGACACAGCCAGTTCCAGCTGGCTCCAATTGACCCGCTGCTGGCCAAAGCTGAGCCCATCAGCGATGCTGGTGGTGCCTCTGTGATAACGTATTTTAAAAAGGGTGAAAAATGCTGCACAGCAACTGTAAGAGGGAGGAACGAGAAAATGTGAAAGAAGCAGCCCTGCAGACACGCAGGTCAGTGAAGAAGGAGGGGGAGGAGGTGCTCCAGGCACCAGAGCAGAGATTCCCCTGCAGCCTGTGGAAAAGACCATTGTGAACACAGGTTGTCTCCCTGTAGCCCATGCAGGACCACAGTGGAGCAGATACCCACACTGCAGCCCATGGAGACCCCACACAGGAGCAGGCTCCTGGCAGGAGCTGCAGCCCGTGGAGAGGAGCCAACGCAGGAGCAGGTTTTCTGCTGGGACCTGTGGCCCATGAAGGGCCCAACTGGAGCAGTCTGTTCCTGATGGACTGTACCCTGTGGGAAGGGCCCACACTGGAGCAGTTCTCGAAGGACTGTATTCCTTGGAGAGACCCCATGCTGGAGCAGGGGAACAGTGTGAGGAGAAAGGAGCATCAGGGATGAAGGGTTATGAATGGACCACAACCCCAATTTCCCATCCCTTGCACTGCCTGGGGGGAGGAGGTAGAAGAGCTGGGAACAACGGGTTGAAGCTGTGCCTGGGAAGAAGAAATGGGAGGGAGTGGAGGGAGGTGGTTTTAGTTTTGTCTTTGTTTCTCACTACCTTAATCTTTTTTTAATTGGCAATAAATTAAATTAATCTTCCTCAAGTCGGGTCTGTTTTGCCCATGGCAGTAATTGCTAAGCAATCTCCCTGTCTTTATCTCATCCCACTAGCTTTTTCATCTTATTTTTTTGCCCATCCCATTGAGAAGGGAGAGCGAGAGAGCAGCTTGGTGAGCATCTGGCAACCAGCCAAGGTCAACCCACCATATCTCCTCTCAACTATCTTTTAAGTATTTAGAGAACATTATTATGCCATTTTGTAGACCAGACTTCCAGTATCTACCCTCTTAGGTCTTAAATGAGGTGAATTTAAACTAAAGGTAGCTTTAAAAATATAGACAATTGCTTAGAAAACCATAAACAGTAAGAGTTATAGATCACTTAAGCCTCTCCTTAGCATTATTTAGCATAAGTAAAGCTTATCAGAAAGAGAAGACAAGGAAAAAAACTCAAAAGCAAGAGATGAGCTGGAACTTTCCAGAAGCACAGTTTGTAAAATGAGCTTAATTGCAAATAACAACATAATTATACCCACTTATCATACATAAACTAGAACAGTTTTATGTTAGTGGTATGGTAAGCAGGAAGAACTTCCCTCTGAAACAGCATTCCTTGGGGGCTGAGTTCATGCTCATACAGAGGCCAGCTGCAGAAATTATTAGGTCTTCTCAGAAGCTTTAGTTTTTGAGTATCAGGGAAGTTAGCAAAGTTCTCATCTCTAATGTACTGGCCATCATTTAGTGATTTCTAAAATAGAGATTAAAACTTTCTAAATTCTTTACTTTGAATTCTTTTCTATCATCATAATTTGTACACATTCATTTATTAATTTATTGTATCATATTATTCTTCCCTTTTTTCTATTGGAGTTTCTGATCAGGATTTTAAGAGGTTTTGTTTTTTACTCTTCACTGTTGTAAAAGCCCAGTTTTGAGGATTGAATTCCTTCAATTCTCCTGCTTCCCACTTCACAGCAAGGAGTCAATATACTTTTTCATCCTCACTTCTTTAAACTAAGCAGATCCCATTGGTCTAGTCCTCAGACGGCAGCACTCAAAAGTGAATAATGTAGTTGAGCTGAAGCTTTACCAATGAAGGGTACACTGGAAGGAATTATTTCACATATCTTGCAAGTTTTACTTTTGACTATACATCCTAGGATGACATTTCCCATTTTTGTAATTATATGACATGGTTGACCGAAGGACAGTTTATGACCATACAGGACCAGATTTTTTTCTTCAACACTGTTGAAGGAAGTTGCTTTTCATCCTGTATCAATGGGGATGATTAATCCCACTTATATATCATGTCTTTGGCTTGTTTTAATTTAATTCTGGCTTCTTTTTAATTTAATCCTATTTTTAAGTCCTTTTTCCAATTTGTCAGGGACATTTTGAACTCTATTCTTGTCATCAAAAGAATTTGCTGTCCTTCTTGGTTTAGTGACATCTGCAATTTTAATTTAGGAATTAATTAGTAGAAACTAGAAAGCATCATCATTAGTGCATTGCAAGATGAATCACGGTTTGAAATCCCTGAAAAGAATCAAGATTTCATTTCATGCCATCTCTAAATTGTAATGAAGGTCACACAGACGAGAATTCAAAGTCACTTTGGACGGGTGCAACAGGAAGCTGCTTGCTTATCTCCAAGTTCTTTGGTGTCTCAGGCTACCCAAGGCACTAGCATGTGTGAAGGTCTAGCTCTTTACCCCAAGGTAACGTGCAAATGACACCAAGCAAGAGGCATTGATTCTTGAGTCTGTTCACCACTCATGCTATTGTCTGTGTTTCATTTATTTTATATTATTGTATTATTCTATTATTATTTATATTATTCCATTCCCCAGTAAATTAAGTTCCCCATTAGTAAACGGATTTCATTCAGTAGGCATGTATTACATTAAGCAGGGGATTCAGCTAAGTTTTCTAGGTGTTCTGTCTGTCCTTTTCATTAAGTGATAATTGGAGTTGTTTCTAAAAATGGTCATTACAAGTTTTGTCCGTAACATGTATTTCAGTAGCTGTTATTCAGCAATATGGAAAAAATGAGTCATTGCTGAGAGCTCTAAATTAAAGGGCTATTGTCTAATATAGAAGTTCTGGATCAGTTTGGACTGGCTGTTCCCAGCCCAACAGGGCCTTTGCTTGCCCATGCTGGCTCCTCCACGCTGCTGGAAGCCAGCAGCCAGCAGAGCGGGAGCTCAGGAGGCCGTGTCTACACGGCAGCGGGGGGATGCTGCATACCCATCAGATCCAGAGCTGTTGGCAGGAAGGAGCAGGCTTTGATTTGGATTTTAGCTTAAAAAACATGAATTTATATAACTTGATTCAAAGAGCCCAATCCCATGGTGGTTCTTTGAAGTAATTTGAAATAATTTTGGAGCTAATTTCTGTGCATAGAGAGACTTCCAGGACTTCCATCTATATAAGGCCAGGTGTTATCTGTGCATTAAAAAGATTACACCTTAGGGCCACGATCCTGAAAAGCCTTGTATCTTTGCTCTACTCTTATGGCCTCACTGGAATTAGCAGGGATACTGATTTAGTTAAAGCTGAATGCATACAAACAACTTCTTCAGAATCAAAAGATGAACATACAAAGAGGGGCAAAGGGAGATAATAATGTTTTAAGTGTATTGCTCCTGAAGAAGTTAGTATATTTTCTGCATTTTCTCTTTTACCCAGTGACAGAACTTGTCTTGCAACTGGGTTTTAAGAGAACAGTGAGAGAGCGGGTAAGGATGCTGTTAAAACCCTGGCTTCCCTGGAGCCCCTTGTTCCCAAGATTCAACTCCCAAGAAAGCTGATCTCTTCATGAGACTATAAACAAAGATCGCTTCAGACTTTTTTTTCCCAGGACTGAGCTAATAATACAACTGGGCATAACCGTATTGAGCCGTGTGCTTACATTTTTGTTCAAAGAGGATTTTATGAGTTTGAACGTAAAAGGAATCCAGGGTAGGGAAAGCCACCTTTGAGCAGCAGACCTAATCTTGGGCTGCTCTGCCCCCTTGCGACACGCTTTCTGCAGCTCTTTTCTGTGTAAATGAACAAATTTATTCTTTTCACATGCTCAACCCTTCCCAAAACAGGCTCCCAATGTGTCAGGAGGTGACTGTGGCTACACAAGCTGAGACTCCCCCGTGCCTGGGCTCTCTCCCCAGAGGAAGGCAGAACACTTTGGCCCTGTAGTTTTACTTTCAGAGGAAGAGGGGGAAAAACCAAAACAACAACAAAAAAACTCCAAACCATGACATAAAACAGGATTCTGATTTAACCTGAAAATTTTGGTTTTCTCTAACTGCAAAATGGAGGTTTTGCAGTATAATAGAATAATTAAAATAATAATGGATGGTTTGTAATGTAATATAATACAAAATAATATAATACAATACAATATAATAATTCTCTGCACAGACACCCTGGCAACATGGTGCTGTGCAAGGCCTCCTTGCTAACGTTGCTTATGTTTACAGCAACTTTCAAACACAGCAAGAGTTAACAGACATGCCCTGAAATACCACAAAGCTTGCATAAAAACAGAGCCCAGCTAACCCACTCCATTGTGACACATTCCAGTGAGCTTCCATTACCATTTTTGAATATGTTTCTTCTCAACAAACATCAGGTAGCCCCTGCTTACACCATCTTTATCCCTAGGACTTCTAGGGAAAGGCTGTTTTCCTCCTTGGGCTCCGGGCCAAAGCCCTCAGGCTCCGTATGGGGGTGCTGAAGGGAGCCAGTCTGCAGGGCTATGCCATAACAGCCTCAGAACACCACATATATATATATATACATATACATCAGTTTTCCTCCCTTATACAGCTGCTTTCACATATATAAATACAGATACATCAAAACTCAGACTATTTAAAAAATATCGATGATTCCCTCTATGCAGAAAGTGGGAAAGTAAAAAGTAGACATTTTTTCTCAGGTAGAATTTAATTATTTTTTCTTGATTACTGCTGGAGATTACTATCATTTATCTTGCCCTGATTTGTGACAGCATAGATTTTCAAAAGGAAGGCAGGCTTTTTAAACTGAAAGTTAGTAGTCTCAGGGTCCTTAGATAAGCTCCTCCCCTCCCAGTCCCCCCCCAAATTTTAAATACATGGTCCAAAAATCAATAATGATAACATTGCACAATAATCGTTTTATTATCATATAATCTTCTCCAGAGCCCCCGTAAACTTGGAACTACTTATTGATATGCAAGTCATAAAGAAGCTGTGTTTGGCAAGAACAGATATTGTGATGTGCATTAGATATGCTCATCGCATGTGGCAAACTGCCCTCCTTTTGGGACTTCTGCAGGTACTTGGACACTCACCTTGTTCCATTTTTCCTCCTACTGTGATAAATCATTACAGACATTAATGTAAAGTATTTTACTTTGAGGTTGAAATACCAGCATTATTATCTTGGCTGTCCATACATGAATTGTGTACTAGTCATATTATTCATATAGCATAATTCACTGCAGCTGGGTAAGTGTATGATTTATATTTTGGTGGTGCCTTAAGACAAGTATGATTATCGATTTATAATGAGTTTTGTTAATGATTAAAATTTTAAATTCACCTTCCTAACAAATTGTACTCCAAAGCAGTATTATTATGCCTCTCTGCAAACAAAGAGAGGGCAGCAGAGAGGCTGGACGTCTGCTCCCTGTCATTCAGGTCCCTTCCCTCCAGCACTGTGTCATAGGCTCCCTCACACCCTGCGACTGCACCCCAGGGTGACTCTGGGATAAGCCGGGTGCTCTGCAGGATTAGTTTAGCACCAGCAGATGTCCCTGCCATGTAAGAAATCACCATCCAGAATATCACTTTGGAGGGAAAAGAACACTTTCTTGGATCGGTTTGAGCACTGTTTCCAGAATGGGCACAAATACCAAGAGCATCCTTCCTCCCTCCCCGAGTACAGCCTGTGACAGAATGGAGACAGTTGGCATGCATGAGAGAACAGGCTATATGCAACTTTCCAGAATTTATGTAATACAGCTTACTACCATTGGTTTTGTCATGTGTATTTGAACAGAAATGCATATGGGAAAATATTCTGATGGAATCTTAGAATATGACTGTGAGATACTTCTAAAAGAGAATTAACCTGGTTCTCATATGCCCTCCTTCAGTGGCAGCTCTGGGAACATGCGTTGCTGGTCCACTGGGAATTTCCATGCCAGCCTCCTGCACAGCATTTTCCCTTGGTCCTTGTCCCTGGGAACAAGCCTTCAAGCCCAGACACACAACGTCAAAGCAGAGGTCCCTCCAGCCCTGTCACAGAGTGGCCAGTAGCAAATGTTTAAGGAAGGAATACAATAATAGAGAAATACAGAGTGATCTTTTCTCATTCCTATCCTCCCAGCTTCCAATTCTCAGGCAATTCTTTCCCACGCCTTCAGAGGTGCCCTTTCTGTGCCCTTTTATGCTTTTCCATTACACAAAAAAAATTGAAACTACTGTCTTTAACTGACCTGTACAGTGCCACACCATAGAGACCAATGGGCTTTGTGAAATAACATATATTCAGTACAGGATGGATTTATTAAGTGTCCTGGGGTCAGCTCTGCTTCTGTTTTCCATTCCTTGTGAGAGCATGGTTGTACAGAGAAGTACATCCAGCACAACACAGTTTGGGTGAAAGCCTCCAGAAGAGGATGAAAAGACAATAGTGGGAACAGCCAGGAGTTTCCCACCTGGATCACCTGCTGCATCAAACAGCGACTCTCTGGCAGAGATAGATTTTTCCTTCCATCCATCCATCCGTCTCCCTGCATCCAGCCCAGACCCCATCTGCTGATCCCCCTCTCCCTGCTGGAGGTCTGTGGCTCCAGACCTGTTAAAATGGCCACACTCTAAGTCATGGGGCAGAAACATCAGCCTTTTCTAGCATTAAAAAAAAGACTTCTGCAGACTGTTGAAGCACTAAGATGTCTATAAGTATGAGTTCTTGTACAGGTTCCTTCAAATGTTTATTTCTCTAGTCCTGATTTCCTTACTAATTTATTTCTAGCTGCCTATCTCAAATTCTTTCTTTCCAAACCACTGATAAAACTCATTGCTAACACACCCTACAAATTTACTGAAATCCATTTTAAAAATTGGACATAATTTAGCACATCATGTTGTGGATATGAATTTTACTATTATGAAATTGTTTATTATTTTATTATAAGAGCTTTCAGCAGTGTATATACCAAAATATTTATAGTTAGAAAAACCCTGGTGCAGAGTTGCTATTAATAGCTGTTTTGGCATTTATAGATGTGAAAGAATCATTAGAACACTGAATCTATCACCAAAAATGTAGGTTTACTCATGAGAGCTTAACAGGAAAGCAATTTTTTAAATTAATAGCACAGAAGTGAAGCAGAGATGTTTGGAATTAAATCATAATAAAAAGTTGTATTCTCTGAAATGATCATTTGAATTTCTGTATCATTTTCTGCCAGAGGATTTCATAGTGAGGCATAGCTGCAGCTCTGTAGAAACTCTGACCAATGCCAGCTGGAGGCATCACTTGGTGCTGCACACTCTCTTTTCTTTGACAAAGAAGTTAATAGGGAACTAGATGTGCACAGCCTGTGGATGCACTTACCATAACATGCCCATCTGAATGTCACCCAGCTGCCCCCCCAGCTTAGCAGGCAAGAATTCCTTGAGCAAATTACACGCCTCTTGGTAAGCACATCATTGCTTGCCTCAACTAACCCAGAGTCACTCTGCGAGATGAAACTGGGACACGGATTCCTCCATGGCACTTCATTCTCTTTGCAGCCCTTTGCACATCTCCAAGAGAAGAATGAGGTTTAAAATTCGGTTGGAACTCATGTCCTAGTGGTAAAGGTTTGAAAATAAGAGACAGAAAAGAAAGAGAGAATGTGGGATGCATTCATTAGTTCCTACTTCTTAAAGTTCTAACATATTTCTTCTGTCATTAGGCTTTTAGAAGTGCTTCTAGACCAGAGTATTCCTTTGAGTGCTGTAACAGCATTTATGGAGGCCAGAAGGAAGCTCCAATGTATAAAACTTTCAGCAAGGGTGTTTTAAAACACAGAGCAATTTTGTGGGATTTGAAAAGACTATCATAGGAAAGATCAAAACATTTTGCTAAAGGGGACTAAACTTATAAATCAGAAAATGTCAGCTTTATTTCTTTACATCTATATATTGCACAAACATTGCCAGAACCAAAGTATCTGTAAACTGGCTTTTCCAATAATTCCAAGATAGAGTTGCTGTTTAGTATTAATTTTGACATGTAGCAAATCCCCAGGCAGACAAAGGCTCAGCAATGAGGCACGTTGGAAATGACATTCCCTTAAATGTTTTAAGCGTGTCCTCAATACCCACTCTATAAAGGAATCAGACAGGCATGTTTGTGCTCCAATAATGCAGCTAAGCTGGTATCCAGATTTTTTTTTTTTTTTTTTTTTTTCTGATTTGATAGGGTGCCATTTAGGCAGCAAAATTAAAAAGCAGCACAAGTTGCAAATAGGAAAATTGGGATTTTTTTAGCTGAAATAATTCTAGCAAAAATTTTCACTGCAGAATTCCCCTGGTAGACACACAGATAGCAAAATGCACACAATAGCATGTTAATCACAGCAGCACCATGAAGGCAAGTCATATAGCAGAAAAAGCCCTCCACTGATGTGGAGTGGCTTTCAATTTTAGTTAAATTTTGAGTCATGGTGATTCTGTCATGCAGGACCAAAACTTTCTCTTAATCACAGGCAGGCACCTCCATGAAACTCAAAGATCCCTCAAACACAAATGTAAAAAAAAAATAGGTATTGTGTTTACAGTAGATGTATATTATTATATCATAAAGACAAGTTTTGCAAGGGCAGTCTGCCAAATGAAGGTCCTCAACATAGTACGAGCTCGGCCATAGTAGAAGTCAAGAGAATCCATGTGAGAAAAGTGTTATTAATTCCATAGCTACAGGAAATGTTTCTGTCAGAGCTGGCATCTTATTAGTACTCCTAATCCCATCATGAAATAGGAAACTATGGTGTTCATGCAACTACTTGTTTTGCTGTGGCTAAGGGAAAAGAGAAAGCGTGAGTGGATTGTCTGGTGGACGCATAGCACAAGTGAGATAAAAATTCTGATTAAATATTTAGACTTAGGGAAAACAAAGGTGATTTGGGACATAAACCGAGCTATGTTCATGATTAACAAGAAAGTGCTGATGCTTCCTTCAACAAGTAGATGGCAGCAGTACCATTCTCTGCATAAATACTCTCCTGTAGACTATGCTTTTGTAATGGATGGACAGAGAAGAATGGAAGTCCTGTTCTGGAACACCAGCTGGAGGCAAAGGGAAGAAGGAAAGAAAATAAGTGTAGTTCCTCTAGCAAATTCAGCTCAAGGAACTCAGAATATTGCTATTAGGTATGTAATCAAGCATCCATAAAAAGCCCGTTTTTTCTTCCAGATAGGACTTCATTATTTTCTGGGCATGAAAAGAATGAATTTTGCCTCAGACCTGTCAAAAATATTCGGACCATTAAGAATCTGTATGGAGTCAAGAAGAACACGTACAGTGTTCACCCGTAATGTAGAGGCAATAATCAGACTGCAGTGTATGTGCTCTTTCATTTCCATTACTGTGCTTAGCTTTGCCTAGACCAGGGGTAAGAACATGGCTGGCATGCATGAGTCTGTGCATAGCATAGCAACATTTCTGATGGTTTCTGTGGCAGAATGATATTTATTTATTTGATATTCAACCAGATTTGAGAATTTGTCCTGCCATTCTGTCTCTAAAGGTTGGCCCTGCTATCTATATGTGAATGCTTTTTCTGCTTTAACAGTCAGGAAATTAGTAGCCTTCAGGGCTTGGAAGCCTGATTGCTGTCTCTCTCTGAATTTGGAGAACTGAAGCTGTGACTCCTGTTCCCAGCTGTCAGCCCTGCACACACAGCAGAGAGGAACAGATGATGGCCAAGTACTCAGAACAGCCAAATAACAACTGGAAGGATCTGCCTGTATTAATCTGGCAGAAAGCAGTGAGTTTTTTGGTTGTTAAGCAGGTTTGGGTACCATGGTTTGTAATATGAGTATGGATGTAATAACACAATTGCTCAGTCTTGGAGCTAACTATCTTTACTATCACCTACCGAGTGGCGAAGGTTGGGAGCTGTATGGCAAAGAAGGGCTTTACACTGAAAAAGTACTTAGATGAATTGCCAGCACACAGAGGCTCAGTTTGCCTTCTCCTGCTGTGTGTAACAATATTGGTGTGGAGGCACATGGAGATATGACAGGTGGGAGGTTCCAGATCATGGAGTCCAAGACTGTGCCTTAGATTTCTCTCATATCATATCTACAGGGCCAAATATAGGTAATCACTCCCTTCCTTTAATGTGTACCATAAGCAAGTACCTGGAACATAGACACGACAGCTTTTAGGAAAGCTGTTTGGGAGAGAAAGCCATTTGGAAGAGTAGGAGCCAAATGTGCAAGAAGAGACAGGCTCCTCGGGAGCCTGAGGAACAAGCAGCTATTCGACAACCAGCTAACCCAGGACACAAGACATACGTGTGTGCCTTTCACAAGGGAGGGGCTGCGTATTGGATGCCAGTGAGGGATGGAGAAGGATAGGACTTTTGAGGAAACCTGCAGAGGTAACTGGAGGGAAGGCGTTATTAAGAATTGCTGCAAAGAAGAGCACAGTTGTGTACCAGCCTTAATGTGCTTAAAAGGTAAGAATTTTGCTCGAGAGAGCATGCATTTCATTTTAAGATGAATCAGTGTTTTGGGTGACTCAGTTCTGCTTGTGCTGTTCTGGATTTGACATAAGAAATTTTCACCAAGTAGTTCAATATGAAGTTTTGTTTTTCATTCTTCCTACAGAAAGAAAAAGAAAACTGTAATTGCAAAAAGTGACACTTGCGTGTAAGACAATTTGATGATCTGGTGAGTGTGCAAGAGTCCAGCCTAAGCCTTTGACTGAGCACACGTGCCTGTTTTCTTTACCTGGATCAACTGAAAGCAAACTAAGGACTCCTTTGGACAGTGCAGGGCTTAGGAAAAGGCTTCTGTGGTTCTTCCACTTGAGGCTGTTATATCCCAGACCTCGTTTTGCAACCCTAAATATGAAATCCGGCAACTGTTAAACTCTATTATTTGGATGTAGACAAGGAAATTTCCATGATGCTAATGTTGCTGATATCTTGAATATTTAGCTAAAGAAAGAAGTGTTCCAAGAAGTCTCCTTTGAAAAATTAGAATAAATGGAAAAGCAGAAATCCAGGATAAAGCATGAAGATTGGAGAAAGAGGTCTGCTTGAACAGACGAAGGTGGAATTGTACCTATGAGAGAGAAGCAGGAAGGAGAGATGCAGACTGCCTGGGCCCGCATTCCTCTTAATTTTTTTAAAAAGGTATTTAGTGTTGCTTCATTTGACTCAGCCACTCTCATTTTTATGCACATCACAGTCTTTATGTAGGTCGATATACTGCCAGAGGTCTATAGGTCATCTAGAGTTATCCAAAACGAGTTTATAGATAGCCAGTGGTTTGACTGGGTGGAGAACAATACCAATACAGCCACCAAAAATGCGAAGGACTCACTACATGAACAGGGGCATGAGGGAATTTGAGTCACAAGGCACTCCACACTTGTTTCCTTTTATTTTTTATCTAGCAAAGAAGGACTAAGTGTAGTTAATCAGGATTGTTCTGACGTTTGCAAATGGTATTTTCCTACATTAACACTATGTTATCCCCATGAAAATTTTTCTTTGCAGGCTTTTTTGAGAAGTTTCTGCAGAGTGTAACTAAATTTCTCAAAGGTTTAACATGTGGACAGTCCAGACATGCCAAAGGATAGAATTGGATGGTTTGTTTATCGATATGTAGGAGGATTCCCATCCTTTCTTTCTTCATACTTTGCTTAATATTTTCTTTCTACGTTTGTAAAGGATATGAGGAAACATCCACCATGCTTGAATTAAATCTAACAAAAAAGTGCTATCACAACCATTCAGCATCCACTGATGCTGGACTGTTTTGTAAGACTGTGTAGCTTAGTAGTGGGATCACCTGAGGATTAATGAAGGGCTGCATTGTCAGACAGGAGGAGGGGAAGCTGGTCAGCATTTTATGGAAATCAGTGCTTTCAGCCATTTTCTTCCAAAACATCAACGTAATCAATTTTATCTGTCATATATGTGCACAACCTGAGTCACACACAAGGTAGGTAGTTGGCCCAGGACTAACACAGGATATCACGTCCGAGCAGGCCAGAGTTCTTTCCTAATACTAGAAGTTTCAGCTGTAGATTTGATGAGGCATAGCAGTGACAACTGCAAGAACTGCAGCCATCCAAGGCTAACCAATGCCTTCTGGTTAATTATTCGGTCACTGACTTCTGGACTTCATGGTATTATCTAAGTCATGGAGGTTTTAGTAGATTAAGCAAACTAACAACAATCAAAAGGGTAAGAGACTCATAGCTTCCCTTTTACTCACAACTCTGAAATCAGATCAGAAATCACAAAGACAGAACTTTTCCATCATTACCTCTTTCCCAGAATTTCAATATCTGTTTAAATAACCTCACTGCATCATTTGCTTTATTTCATCTCAATAGAAAAGACAGCAGCAATGCATGACATGCTTACAAACTGGGGCCATGCATTTGATAGGGCACAAAGAGATGAAACATATGCTCAGTTGAATTCATGCTGAAACGGTATCTACCATGTTTACAGAACAGCCTGAACACTGCAGGCATCACTATGACCTTCACGAAAACAGTGAGATACACAGAAAGATGGCCAGCGAGTTTCAGATGAGGGCCACTGAGAACAAATGGGTGCAGCAGAAGAGGTATCTGTTAGGGAAGGGTAGAGAATTTGGTTTCTGGAGGGACCTAGTTTGGTGCATTACTTGATATTCAGAAATGCAAACCGTTGGAAAATTTCCTACAGTCTTTAAGTTCATAGGAGTCCACTTAACATCCACATAATAAAGATAGATCCTGCAGGTCTGCCTGAAGCATTACAGCTCTTTGGTACCAACCATCTGTAAATTATCACCTCCTATTTAGGTGAGGAAGATACTCATGTTCCTTTTAACCTCTGCCCCTAAAGCCCAGGTGTGTTCACTCCTTCCTCCCCTCTTCCACATACCCTTTACACATCTGTATTTACTTCCTTCTGCACTAACCCATATTATTTAAGTACTATTTGCAGTACTCAGAGATTTGAAACACAATGATGGTAAATTATTTAGCAAACAATTAGAAGAAGGAGTGCAAACAAACCCACTAATTTCCAGAAGTATCTTTAATCACTTGGTGCAGGCTCGGAACCCCAAGCAAATATTAAGATAATTAATCGCTGTCAACATGTCAGTCACATGAACAGCACCTTCAGTCAATTATGCAAACGTGTCCCTCATACTTCAGAAGGCGTGAGCACAGTTACCTGCTGCTTCTGTCAAGGTCACGCTTTGAATTCACAATGCTTTTCCCACAGTGTAGAAGTTCAAATCTATTCTGATGGTTCCTTTAGGATTTTCAAGCCTTTGTTCAGCAGCCATTATCAATGAATGAAATGCTTGCTTTATATCTCAGATCAGTACTTCAGATAAAATCTTTCAATAACCTCCAGTAGTTGGTTGACAGATGACATACATGTAAGTTTGGAGGTAAAAATTGTTCTAACAAAATCCAGACAAGCACAGAGATGTAGAAAGTCACGATCAAAAAGGCAAACCAAGGCACCGTTCCAGAAGCCAGCTGTTCACATGCTTTGTTTTGCAGAAAAGATTTTAGCTTAAAGAATTTAAGAGTACCTCATCACATGATGGCAACATATTCATATCTTCCATGACTACTTAAAGTATTTAATATAATTGCAAATTACTAGTGTTAGGGGCCTTTGGGATTCCTAATATCCATATACGTATATATATGTATGAGACACACCATAAGGATTGTTGCGGGATGTATGCCTAGCACTCCCACCAAGAGAGCACTCTCTCTGGGAGGAATGCAACTCCAAAGACCCATCTTCATTTTGGTACACCCTCGTAAACCTGCCAGGAGGCAGCAAGCATCTAAACTTTCTTGTCACTTTACTATCTGCCTTGCTAACTTAAAGCTATAACCCCACTTTAGTTCTTTTGATGTTGAGCATTACGTATTTGTAGTTATCTGTTGTTGCTTTTAAATACAATACAATTGTGTTTTAATGCATTTCTGTGAGATTTCATTGCTCTGACTTCTTAGTCAAGGAAAGCAGCATTATGAAGATAGAGCTGTACAGTTTGTCTTCTGGCGCAGGACTCCACACAAATCCTGGCATAGTTATTTGCATGTAGAGCACTGCACGTATTAGTGCCAAGTAAAAAGGCGGGCACAGAAAGCCTCACTACCTTGCTAGAGAAAAGCATGTCCATGTGGCTGCTGCGTTACTCCTGTGACCCACAAAGGAAGAGTGCAAGGATTAAGTTTCCAAAGGAATTGGTACCCAAATGATATTTTAGTGTTACTTCGGTTGTATTTATCACACGAAATCCTCAACCTCCACTGCTCAGGTACTGTCTAGCATCCCAGTGGCCAACTCTACATATTCAGACTCCTTGTCTTTGAGCAGCTCATTTCTACCTGTGACAGAAGGAATTAAAAAAAAAAAGCTTAAAGCATCTAAGCTTCAGTAGCTCAGAGCTGCTTCACAGAGCTCTGAAATTACTCTGTCTTTGCTAACCCTGGAGGAGGAGGCACTGGGAAGCGCAGCATGGCCTCCCCTCACCGCCTGCCCATCAGGCTGAGGGGGAGCCAGCAGCACGTCTGTGGGCTCCTGTGGCTCGGGCTCAGTGGCACAGTCCTCTGGCAATGTGTTGGCTTAAGTCTCTGCTTGCTCGGGGCCTCTGCACTGCACCGCGGGGAAGACCAGCCCTGGGAGTGCACTTTGGAGACTTGCTTGCGATGTGTTCGCTTTTTTTTGTGAGTCTCGCTAGAATGCTTTGCAATTGCATCCTCAGAGTCTGGAGGCCACCCAAAGGAAACCAGCCTTTAACCTAAATGCATTTTGGACTCTGGAGCTGACGCTGCATTTCGGGAGCTAGCTCATGCCATGTGCAAAGAATGGTGATTTTATGCCCCAGAGCAGATTTACTGCAGGATCCCTTTCTCAGGGTGAAAACCGGCCATGGCTTTAAACTAGGGGACACAGCTTTTCAGCATCTGTATGCTTGTAAGGTCAAGAATGGTAAGGGCTCTCTAGAGACAGGTTTCACTGTACGTTAACTTTTGCATTGTGTCAGCTTTCCAGTAGAAGAGAAGTCCCTATTGGAGCTCAGGGTATTAGGACAAAGCACACCAATAAGACAATAAAATTCTCTGGACTAACTAATGTGGGCCAGAAATCTCTGTGGTTGACTCTTCTCTGCTAATGTCATCCTGCTTCTTTACAGGTCACAACAACTTAAAAAGGGGTTGGTGACCATTCACGCAGGCATGAAAAGGGACATTTGGCCCAGAGGCAAGTCAGCAGCTCCCTGTAGAAGTTCACCGCTGGGCAGCAGCAGAGGCAGCAGCTGGCACGGAGGGGAAGGCATGCCATGAGGTTAGTGCTGATCTGTGAGAAACGGTTTTGTACATACTGTGGCATAATCAAGTAGTTTTGAAACTTTGAAAGGATTATAGAAGGGATCAAGAACGAAACTGAGTCTCCCACACAGGAGGGACGGTAGCTGGCTTTAGGATGCTCAGAGGTCTGCTTCACACTCCTATGTGACCACAGCATGCCGTTTCAGGAATAGTGATTTTCCACACTGAAACTGCACATCTAGCCTACAAATTTTTCAAAGCAAAGTAGATAGCACTCTCACCGCTGGCAGGGAAGGACTGACCAGGAGCCTAGAGAAAGACAGACACTGAGCAAAATCCTGTTACTCAAAGAATAGATACCATCAATTGCCTGAAAACCTGAAGTGGAAGGAGCATCTCTTCAATAATCTAGAAGAAGAGGGGCAAAAAGGGTTTTGACTCCTTGTGACTGGCACAGCAAGGAGGTGACCTTTTTCTTTTACTTCTTTAGCCTTTGAAGAAGCAAAAAGGCTGTTACCACTGTAGGACCAGGCTACAGACTTGGGGCTTCACTGTTAACCCTCTAGCAGATAAAGAGTATTATAGGCTAAAGGTTGTATAATCTGGTCTGGTATAATCTAGTAGAAAGATGACCTCCAGTGAAAAGGAGTTGTTGCCAGGTTAATGTTCAATAAGACCTCATTCTTTATATGTGCTCTTAGATGCCTTCTCTATTCACTACAAAAATTGCTGCAGTAGGGTGAGCACTGAAAAAAATGGTTGCTTTGTGTCTTTTTTCAGTGTCCAGAGAAATGGATCTTTTTAAAACAAATGGAAGTCAGAAGGTGTTTATTATAGACCATTGCTCTCCAATACCACACATGCATCATTATGCAGTATTGAAGTGACTCCCACTCTTGTGCGCAGACTTCAACATTCATTTGTGTTTAGGTCTTGCACTTAAATTACATTTACACCATCCTTCTGAAGAGAAGGGACTTTGTAAGGGGATTAGACTCTGCTTCTACCTGCTCTTACTTCCTTAGTGCAGCCAGAATGGTATAAGGAACATCAGTGTACACTAAGTTTAATCTGTGTTAAGATGTCCATCTTTCTCAGAAGGAAAGATAGATTACGCTAATATGCAAGGTTTTGTACAACAAAATGTCTCTCCTAAAATTTCAGCTTAGTTGGTAGATTGGGTAGAAAGAATTATTCCCATGTAGATTCTAACGTTGTATTTTAATAAATGTTTTAAATAAAGGGAAGGCTACTTCTCATGCACTTTTGGTTAGTTCTAATGAAATATTTACCATGCTGTAATTGCAGTCCATCCCTCAGGCAGGAGGATACTGCCAGCCATGTAATAAATATTCTACTATGCCTCAGCTGGGCTTTTTGAAAAGGAAACTTCTCTTGGTAGGTAACAGTTGTTTGATAACGGCCCATTCTGAGATGACCACTAGGGTTTTTGTTCACTGAATGGATTTTAGAAACAGCAGGGCTGTAAGATGCAGCACACATCATCACATTTTGCTAATCATTTATACATTCGAAAAACTTTGCTAACTATGCCTTACAGAGAAGAAACAAGCCACATGGGTCAAATCACCGAGTTACTTCTCAACTGCAAAAGCACTTCATAAAACCATCCCAAAAAAACCCCCCCAAAACTCTTTTGAAATGAAACAGAAAAGCTAGAGAGGGTTAGCGAGGGCGTGAGGACATGCAGAACTGGGTCCTCCCCTCACTGCCATGGCTCTGCTGCTCCACGTAAATCACCTGAGAGCCTAGATCTTCCTTCAGTCAGTGCCAGAGTACTTTTTTTTCCTCTCAAAGCCCTTTCAAAGGCACAAAATCTAATTTAATCATAACAGAGGACAGCAAAACAGGCCTGGATTTATTTTCACACTTGAAAGCCTGTAGTCAATGTCCAATGACACTGACAGTGCACTTATCTTTCAATCACTTCCACAGGTCATTCTCACCTCTTCCGCTACTGCTGATGTGGGCCCAACGTCTTCAGGCTCATGTATGTCATTTGTCAGCCTCGGTTTCCACAAGCCAATTGTAAGTATTCCTGTAAAACCAAATTACTTAGAATAGTGGAAGTTCATGTGATGCTGTAGAGAAGGCAGAAAACCTCACAGGAACTCCCAACTGCTTCCGATCTCCATTACTGATCCCAGCTTCTCTGTTGTGGGAAAGGACATGGTGGGGATGGCAGGGAGAGAACAAGAAGCAGCAGCAAGAGTGAAGCCATTCGGTTTCTCAGTTCCCTCTCTCAGTCCCTGCCTTTCCTTACTGGGCTTTGATCTAATACTCCCATCTAACAAGTGGAAGAGAACAAAGGATAGCCAGGAGGCAGCAATAAATATGCAGCAGTACTTTTCTGCCTTTAGTTTCCACCTTCATGCATAGCAGCAAAATTGCCTCAACATATTCCTGCTTACAGAATGGCAGGAGGACACTTAATGCCAAACAGAGATGTATTTGTTTCCTCTTAAAAAAAAAGATCAGCCTCTCACTTCTGTATTCAGAATCGCATATTTACAGAGTTGTTACATTGCCTACAACCAGACTTCAAATATTTATTGTTTGTGTCGTTGAAAAATAATGCAATCAGATGCCAAGCAGTCCTCCACAGATTCTCCCTCTGACAATATTTCAAGCCATGGGGGAAAGCACACTACAGCTGGCTGGCACCTTTCTCTGCAAGCAGCTCTGCAGGGATGGATCCTGCTTGGATACTGGGTTCTTCCATTTTTGGGCAGGGCAACACAGGCCTAAGGAGTTCAGTGTTTCACATCTCACAGAAAAAACCCACAGGCTCCAAAACCAAAGCAGAGGGAGAGAAAGGAGCAACACAATAATAATTTCCCCTTTTGAGTACTCTTGATGGGCCCCAGAGGATTACATTGGGATCTTTGACCACAGAGTCCCTACAGCCAGTCTGCCAGCCTAGGAGGAGGCCTCCCTCCTCCCCATGTCTCCATGAAGGAGACATCCTGACCAAAAAGGAAGACAGAAGTTGCAAAGGGTGGGAAACATTCAGCTGACCTGACTTATCCCACCACTTGACAAATATTTTTTTGTCCAGGAACAGCCATCAGTGTCACTGGAATAGGAAGCAACATCACAGGAAGCAGCAGAAGATCTCAAAAGAGCCATACAACATTTTCAAATGGCTTGTGCGTCACCAGTGCTCATCATACCACCTCTGGGACACCACTGATGTATTCATCTCAATTAGAGGAACCATTGCCAAAACCAAGCTGAGTCTTAAGGACCAATCAAACCTTTCCTCATTAAACATACTCTGGCTGTACAGTGTGGGGTCCCTCCATGGTCAAGTACATTCTGGGAACTATGCAACAATTTCTGGTCAGTTGCTTAAATATATAGAAGATGGAGTCAAATGCAAAATGCAATGCCTTAACTTTCCCCGCCGTTTGTGGTGATTCAGATACATGTCAAGCTCAGCTCTATAAGGGTGTCCATTCCCTATTGAATTGTCTACAGTGCATGATGCATTGTACAAGCATCTTTCAGAAATGGAAGCTCTGAACCAAAGACTGTTAAACACAGGAAATTTATCTTTTTTCTAAAAAAAAAAAAAAGAGGTAGCTGCAGAAAAGTGCAGATGCATAAGTAACATTTTAATACATATGACAAGTCAGAAAGCTTTCATGATACTAATTTGATCATTTCTCTTGTGGCTATAAGCAGGAGAAGATTTTTTTATTTTTTGTCTTATATCTTAGCAAGTTCAACACTGTTTCCAATCTTTCTTGTCTGGGTCCTGCAGTTATGAAACTGCTGATTTACTTTCATACAGAGTGAGGGTAAGGATCTTTTTGTGCAGAGCATGGGTTGCCAGAGGCTTGTTGGTTTCTTCCAGGAAAGATGAAGTCATTACCTGTGGTACTCTGCAAATACAAAGAGATGAGATACAAGCAGACCATTCATCTCACAAATAGGTGGAGATGGGCCAGCTGAAGTCACTATGAAAAGAGTATAAATAGCTCTGTTAGCGGTCATGAAGCACCCAGCTGAACTCCTTAGCTGTAAGTGCGTGCAGGGATACTGAAGTAGGTGACAGAATTGCTCCATGCTTCTCCAGCCCTATCACAGGACAGGAAAAATGGATTTTTCCAATGCATTTTCACTCTTAGAAAATATGCAAGAACACAGAAGTGTTATTTATGACTTTTAAAAAGCTAGAACAAGCAAAATGTTGGCAAGGACTTTACACATAAAGGATCAAACCCATGTTACGGGATAGCCGTAGAGAATGGAAATAAAGGTGTCATGGGTAAAGAAAGGCACAATATTAAAACTTCTTAATTTCCCAAATATTTCAAAAGGAAAAAACCATACAAGAAAAAGTTATACGCCCCCAAGCACATAGGCTAAACACACACTAAAATAAAGAACACTCAAGAGGAAAGCAAATTTTCACATCTCTTGTAAATGAAAGGTTATACCAGCCAGCAAACAAAGGTTGAGAATGGCAAAGGAAACCTTGAAGTAATGCCAATGCGATGTAAGAAAGAGAGGACAAGAGGAGGTGGCCAGCCGTGAGCATCCTGTGCTGAGAAAACATGCTGGGAAAATGCTGGAAACAAGTGGCACACAAGATTTTCCTTCTGCTTAAACTAGTTTCATTCCATGAGACTCTACTGTGCTGAACTGGGTTATTTCAATTTTACTCCTGAGTAGAGGTGTTCTCAAAAACTTTTTGTACATCTGACAGAAAGCTGGTATTACTTAATTAGCCCATTTTTTTCAGATTTTGTACTGATTTAATGCCACTGGATTGAGCTATGTAATCCAGGTGAGATAAGGGGTTTCACAGTCTTGGCCAGAGGTGCCCTCATGCCCTTTGCTTCAGCGGAATCCCAACCTGGGCAGAGCAGACCCCCTCCCATTTGCCGCCCACCATATGCTCACAGGGCGGCAGTCACAGGAGACTCCAACAGCACAAGCTCATTTAAATGAGGAAAAGCCACAGATATTCATGAGTTGAGCTCATATGCAACAGCAATAAGTATATTAATAGCTGAAAGTAATGCTGTGGTTTTTTTCTAAAAAAATTCGTCTCTCCCTCGTGTCCCAGGCTCTACTACACAGGAGAGCCATGGGCTGCTTTCACCTTGCATGAGCAAACCATATCTTCAGGAACAGCTTTAACAACTTACCTTTCCAGAAGAGTCAGAGGAAGAAAAAACAAAAAATCCAATGCCCTGTCTAAGATATGACTTTTCCCCTGATGACAAAGGTAAATTCTACCAATTTGTCCTTTTCTTTGGGCAAAATACTTTGCTTTCTTCCTAACCCAAACAGCTCAATAGTCTTTTGTCTCAGATTTATCCCTGTGGAGATGAAGGAACAGGGAAATTGCCCTTGCCCCCTCCTCAGCTGCCTCCATATACCTCCAGCTGCAAACCCCACATCACCCTGCCAGCCCTCCTGCTCTGAGGCCACTTCTCTGTGTTTGTACATCATAGAAGCTGGCTTTAGAACCTCTTGTTTTCCCCAGCACTCCTTGCTGCCTCAATGTACAGGCTTCAACAGCATCTCAGCTCTGCCCCAAATGCAACTGCCCTTCCCCAGGATGCCCTTTCCCAGCGGGGTGTTTATGGGGCAGGTTCCCATTTCAGCAGTTGCCTCTCTGCAGCCAGGAGAGGCCCAGGGCCAGCACAGCAGGTCCCAACACTGAAGCATCTCTGGCTCTGCCCTGACCAGGAGCTTTGGCCTCGGACACGGGTGCAGGAGGGAGTTGTGCTACAGGACATAGCATTTTCATTGCAGAAAAGCTTCAGACTGTCATCTCCAACTTTGACCACTTTTCAGGGCAGCCTCATTCGCTGCAGTGTTCTTCAAAGGCTTCCCACTGCCAAAGCAGTCATTGACATTGTAACAGCGTGACGCTATACACAGCAAGGAGAATGACAAACAAATGTACTCCCAGATGAAATACAAAGAAAAATTAATTAAACATGTGTATAAAAATAATTACGTGCTGCATAAAGACACAAGCACACTGTCATTCTACAGATGACTCATACTCCCCGGTTTTTTTCCAGTGTTTCTTTGAAGCCTGCTCATCATGTGGAGGGGAGCATATTTGCTCACAGAGCCACAATGCCTTCATTAAGAGCACTCGTCCTGATCCCAAATCCCCTTCACCACCAGTGTGGCCACATCTGCTGTGACGGAGCACATAAGATCTCAAGACTGTCTTGCTAGATCTGCCTGTGTCTTCCAGAGCTTTTCCAAGCCCCTGAAACAAAAAGCAGCTCAAAAAACATACAGAATCACAAATGGGCAGATTTATTGGAGAGCAGCTTCTTTACAGACTGCTGCAAATATTCAATTAGATTAGCTGTGACCTGGTAAGCATGAAATCAGCTTGATCACTGTCACTAGTTCTGTACGTAAAGACTAACACTGCAGGAAGAATGGGATTGTACCAGGCAATAAACCAGAGTGATTTCTTTTTTCTAAGCATCTTTATCAGAAACCTCAGAGGCCCCATTATAAAAGATACTGACAGCCCCACTCCTCAGTTCTTTCTCTATTGACCAAAGCACGTAAGGAAGGAATTTTAGACAGTCCTTGCAATGCACCAGTCATTGCAGGCCCGTGTATGCTGCTCTTCCTTTGGGGCTCACAGCTCTGATGGCTGCACTCCGCTCCAAGAAGTCCCCACAAAGAGCCCTCCCTATAGCTGTCCTGGTACTAAGCAGCCCTCACTAGCCTTTTTTTTCCCAGCCAGAAAAGATCTGCTGACAGGTAACTATATTATCACTATTTCTAGCAAGCTTTAATAAAGGGAAGGAGCAGGGCTGGTAGAAAGGGCGAGCCACGCCAGGTGTGCAATAGAAAACACCCCACAGCTGCTTTGGCTGTGGGAAACGATGATGCTCAACAGCTGGTGCCATGGGGGGTGGAAATGGGACCACAAGAGAAAATAGGGACCTGGTTAAGGAAGAGGTTTTCAATTTAAATCTGAGACATGTAAAGCAGAAAGAGCTAGCAATGTTAAGCAAGTTTATTTAGCAGTGATGTTTTGTAAGGAACTGACAGGGCTGATGTTATGAGCCAGGAAACCAGGAGAAGAGAGTTGCAGAAAGGAGGAAAGGGACTGAGAGGGAAACGAATGAGTACTCTGGGACATTTGTTCCCTTCTTCTATTAGAAAGAAATACTTCTTTCAAGCAGTAATAACCTTCCTGCAAAGCAAATTGGACTGAATGCTTCAGTGCGGCTGCAGGATACTGCCCTGCTCCAGTGAAGCACTTAAGCACATACTTACTTTCAAGCTTATGAGCAGCCCAGAAAGCCAACAGGAGCACACACTTTCTTGAAGAGAAACATGAATATAAATGCTGTGCTGGATTCAGACCTGGGAGCTAGATTCTGCCTTCAGTTCAAGTCATGCAGCTTCAGTAGGAGCTGGACTGACAGCTGGGAAACACCACCCTGCGTGCGTGTGAATATAATGAAAAAAATTCTTACCAAAGAAAAGCCACTGAAGTGAACTAATATATTGAACTTCTACATAATAAAGAGATATTTTGCGAGGTGGTTTTCAAAGAGCCCCTGGATATATGCTGTACATCCTTCTGCTTCTTCCATTCCTTAGGAAATCATCGTTTCTAAAAAGTGCTTATTGCTTACATGGATCTATACATTTCATTCTGTGTAGCTTGAATTGATTGACACAAACTGACATATTTTATTTTTACATCTGGAGTATTTAATTTCTTTTCTAAAAACTATTTCTCAGCAATGACATATCAACAGCAATACTATCATGTAGAACTTGATGAATAATAAGACGCACAGAAGGAAGAAACCACCTAGTTGAAAGTAAGAATACCCATCTTCTGTACAGGGGACAAGGACTATAGGTAAAAACTTACTGATCTGAAAGGATATTAGAAAGTACTGATCAGACTCTGTTTTACTGTTAGCCACACTTCAGTACACCCTCCTGCAAACCCAGCACAGACTGATGGAGAAACAGTCTGCATGCCTTATTTAGTTTCCAGGCAGTGGAATTACAGCACACGGATCATTGTTTTCAGACCCTTTGCTATATTCTGGGAAGGGACAAAAAGGTATACAAAATTTCTGAGCTCATTTGGTAATTACAGAGGTGTGTCAAAACCAGAACAATTACCTGGTTCCCCTCTTTTCAAATTAAGCAAAATTATGGTATTTTAATACCATGGGATTTTGATCCACTTCAGGTTTTGTGGCATCAAAGCAACACTACTTTTGCCATTGATTATGTTAGGACCCTTTGTCTTCAGTACAAGCAACAACGTTTGAATCAATTTAAATGACCAACCTATTCTGATTATTCTTTTCATATTTCATTACGTGTTTGAGATTATGGGAGTATTCCAGCAATTACATGAAGAATTTGTGAGCACTCCAGGCACTGTGGATGAAACACGCTACTATTGTAATTTGTACAATACAGTGTCACGAAAGTCCTCACAGGTCAAATAAGACTCATATAAGTGACTCTTAAAAGCTGAGCTGGACTTACAAATTATCCCTAAATGTTCTGAGAACTCAAAACCAGACAGAAACAAATTTTAGAGAAGGAAAGTCTCAGCTGGATTCCCTGACCTTCATCCCATGGTCCTCCCACCCACACTGCCACGTGGAGGCGGCAGGGGTCTGGGGAACACAAGGATGCAGAAACTTGGTCCCTTTTCAAACTCTACCAAGGAGTGAGACAGCTCCTGTGAGGAGCAGCTAAGGACTTTGGATTTGTCTAGTTTAGAAAAAAGGAGGCTGAGGGGCAACCTCATGGCTCTCTACAGCTTCCTGAGGAAGGGAAGTGGAGAGGGAGGTGCTGATCTCTTCTCCATGGGATCCAATGATAAGACACGTGGGAATGGTTCAACGCCGTGCCAGGGGAGGTTTAAACTGGACATTAGGAAGCATTTCTATACTGAGAGGGTGGTCAAACAAAGGAAAAGGCTTCCTAGAGAGGTGGTCGATGCCCCAAGCCTGTCAGTGTTTAAGAGGCATTTGAATAATGCCCTTAATAACATGCTCTAACTTTCGGACAACCCTGAAGTGGTCAGGCAGTTGGACTAGATGATCGTTGTAGGTCCCTTCCAACTGGAGTATTGTATTCTATTCTATTCTATTCTATTCTATTCTATTCTATTCTATTCTATTCTATTCTACTCTATTCTATTGTATAGGAAAATACACATACAGGAAAATATGGAGCGTGGGGGACTGCAGCATCAAATAGCATCGTCAGAGGAGACGGCACAGTCCCGTTCAGGAAGACACCATTTCAGTCCACTTGAGTCGGAGCAGTGGTGACTGCTGGGGATGAGGGAGATACCAGATGCTGCCAAGCCCTTGAAAGCTACTGAGAGCCACTTCTCAAAAAAGATGTGTTTTGGGGAGGGACATTCAGGGGTACCTTAAGAAATCTCTGACTGCTTTTCTGTTTGTTGCAGGGTTGTCAACGACAAGGAAACATCTCACGGCCTTTCACTTTCCACCTCACTTTAGTGCTCCTGAGCTCGTGGGAGAAGCGGTCTGACACACAAGAGTTATGCGGTAAGGGGTGGTCTCAGTTTATGAAATATTTCTGAGTGGCAAAAAAAAAAAATTAATTCATTGCTGAATCCTCTGCTGGTTCGCATAGCAAGTTTTATAAGCCAAGTCTCAGCCTCCTGCAGCCGGTGCTCCCTACTGCCGGGCATTTTTTTTGTCTGCGGGCCGGCATCCCCAGGGTGGATCAGCGCCGCGGAGGGAGGCAGCGCTGAGGGCTCTGGCTGCCTGGACACAGGCTCTGGTTTGGACTCCATATTTAGGGGACAGCCACCTCAGAGAGGAAATCGTGAAGCCCAGGTTAAAGCACAAGAGTTGTGGGGTTTGTGGCTGGCCCTGAGAGGTACTGTCTATCTTTATGAAAGTAAGTGGAGAAATGGGAAAACATAACTGAAGAAATCAAAGAGCATCAGGAATCTTTATTTGACACCTTCTACCACATACACAAGGACTACTGATGATAGAGAAAGTTGGTCCGAACATCGTAATCCAGGGAGTTTTCAGTGAGAAGATGATAATTCAACAAAAAGGTTGGGTTTTTTTTCTCCACAGGATTTCTTTAATGTCAATGAAAATTCATTCAGGAAAAAGGTGGGCAAAGTATTACAGCTTTTTGGAACTGAGTTTTGATTTTATTCTGAAACAACTTTTCAATCTGAAATTAATTTTCTATTAGGAAAAGGAAAACAGCCAAAACAAAAGCTGTTTAAAACATATTAAACCATATTGCAACAAAAAATTGTTTCTAAATGCCATTCTGAGACAATCTCTGATCTGCTGAGGGTTTTGCTTCAGCTCAGGTCAAAAATCATTTCAAAAAATAACAAATAGTGGGTAGAAAAAGCATTTCCTCAGCATCTCTGATGATGAGAGGTCACAGCAGTGGGAGGAAAGCCCCAAGTTTGGGTGTTTTAACACCCAAATACAACAGCGAGGGTTCTGTGTTGAGTCATGCTAGTGTTTGGCTACTGCCTTGCTAATAGCCCTGGTGTTATTTTACGTCTTGGCACCAATGGAACCAGGCACATTAGTAATGGTGATATTTCAAATTTTGGAAAGTTAATTGCCTGAGTATTATTGGATTTCATCAAGTATAAAGGGCACTGGGCACTAGGTCTGTCATGGTGCACCGAGGGCTGCTGCGCCACAGGGGAAGGTCAGCCAGGAGCTGAGCACCGTCTGTGGTCATCAGATTTTTTGGCTTGCTCTGTAAATTGCAAAGACAGTGCAATGCACTCCTTCAAGGAGTTTGACAGCTGAACTTTTTTTCCTAAAATCAAAAGAACCTAGTCTTGCAGGACTGTCATACTCAGCACAGTACGGGGATAACCTGGGGCTGGCCATATGAACAGGCTCGAGAAATAAGACCCCCTGTTTTGTGTAAAAAGCCATATACTTTCTACCTAAACTTGTAGTGAGGTTTGTATAATTGTACGTTGCTCTAAAGATGTGGTTATATTTCTCTTCTTGACCTTTAAAACAGGAGATCGGTATGTACTACAAAGAGGCTTATAAAACTTAAAAAGCAACAAAGAATGCAAAATCCATTTGCAAGTGTTTGCACAGCTCAGTGAAACTGTACATAAATATTATTATGCAATCAAATAGAAATATGATAAAGCCACTAATGAGTTAGTGTGTTGGCTGATGGTGAATCATATAAAGGAAAATGTAAAACAGTCAGCACTGAGATTTTTTCCAAGTAGTTTAGGGAAATGCCTAGTTTCTGATGGAAGATGTAGATTGAATATTCCTCCATTGTCTTGATTCTTTCATTGGTTATATTAGACAGACTTTAGCATCATTCTCAACAATCATACAGTCTCAAACAGATCAATTGAAAATAAGGTCAATGAGGCAAAGAAAAATAGCTCATTGTGCAGGAAATTTAGTATTTTTCCCTGTCTGATTAGTTGCATTGTTGCTATAGCTGAATTGTCAGTGAATTTTCAGCTAATGCCCCAAACCTGTAAATACATATTCATATGCATATTGACTGTAAAGGAACTTAGCCGCTTAGTCTTTGTTATGTACATGCATAGGCTTAGCAGAATGAGCATCTAAATTATGGCCTGGTGTGTATTATGCAATGTCAGCAGGAGTGTAAGAATGATAGTTGTGTGGTCTCACTTTTGAGTTTGAATCTGCTAGAACTGTATATGTCTGACATTGTCTTCTTTTAGCTAATGCAAACATTTTATATGCTTTTCTGTATGCTGATATTTGTTTGAATATGCACAGCTCTAAATGCTGAACCTTTGTCCCACAGAATTCCTTTAGGCTCCAGAAATAATGATATCAAATTATTATAAAAATACTGTTAACAATGTGCACTGGATGCAAAGAAAACCACTGACTATCTTTTCTTGCCCACAATAACAAATTAATAAAACATTGGCAATGTCGTCTTCATTCTTTCCTCATGGATCCAATAACAACATTTTTGCATTAGCCATTGTTATTACAGAAATAAGAATAGTATCTGCAAAACTAAAATTGAATTGATTAGTAAGGGAAAAAAGGCAGCACATTAAAATTTGAAAACATATATAGTAAATTTTAATCCATATCTTAAATTGACAAATCCAGAATTATTTATAAAGCTTTTCCCATGAAGTTTGCAGGAACTAAAGGTGAGAAATCACTCCCCTGCTACACAAACATTTTAATACATTTACCCACCACCAACATCAATCCACCATAATACCATTGCTCCTCAAGAAGGAGTAAGTACTGTGGAAAGCAGCCAGCCTCCTCTGCACAAACTCTGGCTCACAGTTGCTCCCATCTGGTGTCGCTTGCTAATGCCAGCCCATTAACACTTTGCTGCCAGAGACTAACAATGACTGAGGCTGTTGTTATGGTGAGACCTTCATGGTATCAAGGCCAGATTAAGATATAAAGGCCTTTAATCTATTCCTGAAGGCCGGGCTCCAGGAGGCATTTGAGTACAACAAAGTCTCAGCATCATAAAACAAGTCTGCCTGAGTCTAACTGGTGACTGATCCTGTGGAGAACCCAGAGACCAGGTAATAAACTTGCATTTCCCAGGCAATGTAGGGTGATGGGAGGGAAAAGTGTCTCCATCAGCACTCCAGGCAAGTGACCTGGCTGCTGTCAGTCTCTTGCAGAGGGACTTTGTTCCCTATTCTAGGAGATTGGGGAAGCCCAAAACTGTTTTCCTCACCCATGTGGAAGGAAGCTCTGCCGCTGCCAAGAAGAGGGTCAGGAGTGGTGCATGGATCACCTTAAGCTGAATTTGTACTGGTTGCAGAAGAAGGGATCCCAGTGCTGTGAACATAGCTAAGCACCTTCTGTGAACAAGACAGGATGTCCTTTCACTCTACAGAGCTCGACTTGGCATCCCAGCTTTGGTACAAAACCCTGCTGTAGGGGCCAGTTACAGCCCAACCCCACTCCTCGCAATCATGGATACTCTGCCAGTCAGAGGCTACACATGGAGGATTGTGTGCCGCGTGCCTGGCACTGCACAGGCACCGTTCTAGGTAACGGCTACTTTATGTAAAGTTGTATCATTGGAAACAGTTGGGTGCTTTCAACCCTACAAATTGCCTTTCACCATCTGAGTCCCCAGGTGAAATGCAAATAAGCAAACCTAATGCTTAAGACAAGGAGAGTCTTATTGGATACCAGATGGTTCATATGTAGATAAACGCATATGGATGCATGTGGGATTTCAGCCTGGCGTGGACGTTTCCACGCTGAACAGGTTTTGTTTCTCTTGGATCAGTGGTGGGGAAGGAAAGCTACACCGAGTTTATAAAACCCTTTGGGAAGAGCCTCCAAAATGCACAGCCAGGCACAGAAGCAGTGCGGGTTCTGCAGGGTGTCTGCAGGGTGTCTGCTAGAAATAAAGGTGAACAGCATTTTTCTTTTTTTTGTTTACTGCATTATGTACTATTCCTTACGTTTGTAATTCTTTGTAAATCTGTGCATTCTGCTCCAAAGAAGACAAAGCCTCTCAGTGAACAGGAGGTGCTTACATATATGCACAGTGTGTTCCTGGGCTGCCAAAAAGTACTCTTGGAAAGCAAGCCAGAGTCACTCGGAGGCCGGGTCGGTGTTTTCTTTGGAAGGTTGCTGCTGGAAATTGCTGCTGAAACATTTTCAATGAGGTTCTTTCTTTCAACTGGACATATTTCTTCCAGAAACTTTCCAAGGAACAATATTTTTTCTCCAAAATACTGGCTAGCCAGAAACAAAGTACTCCAGCCAAACCTCAAACTATTTAATTAATAAATTCTGCAGTGCTGCCTCCCTGGATTTTTAATTTCGTTACTTTTTATCCCCGTTCCCCTCTCTGGGCCAAGTTCTCTGCTTATGCCACAACGCACTCTGAAATGTCAATTCTCACTCAGAACCTATGAGACCTCCTGGCATGGATGAGACCTTGGGGCATTTGGGGTGAGCTGCAGGATATAGATTAGATGGAAATATAAGACACTTGGACTTAAGCAATGCGTCGTACTAAAGTTTTATCATGATGTAACTGAAGCTTTTTTTGTATTTGGATGTCTATTGAATCAAAATTTTACCTGTGGGCCAGGGGAGGGATGGGTCTGGGAATTCAGCCAGCAAGGTGTCCCCTAGATTATCAGACAATGATGTGAAGGTGATTACTGACTGTCCTTAAAATAATAAATCTCTGCCACATAGTAGACCTTTACACCACAATAAACCAAACCAGCAGCTTCCAGGGGCTCCCAGGCTGGGTACGGTAAAAACTGTCCTAAGGTGCAATGAGCCGCACACTGCTGCAGAGGTGCAAGCAGAATGAGCAAAAGGTACAGAACTGAAAAGACTGCCCTGTCAGCCAGCACACAAGGAGATATATTCCTGTATGAAGACACGATTCCTGAGATGATGAATTTTCAGTGACAGTTGTAGGAACTGGAGATGAGAGCAGTAGCCTATCTTTCTTCTTTCTCCTCACTTTGTTATGTGCGTAATGTGATTTAAATAGTTGTATCTTCTTCCTTCTTGAAAGTCTTCTGTAGCCGCCAGACAACGCACCAGACACTAGCGGGGAGAATGTCACCTTCCTGTCACCTCAGGAAAATATTTTTCATTCCCATAGCACAAACCATCAAACTACATAGGATAATTTAAAAATACAAGGGCATTCTTAGTTGACAGAAGCAAAAGGTGATATTTTCATATCTTATTAAGATATTGAATATTAATTTCCTTCTACTCAAATGCAAACATAAAAGTTCCTGTCACTAATGGAGTAATATTTTTTTTAAAATTACTTTGCAAACTATTTGCATTACCTACAAGTCAAGCCAAAAATGAGACTATCAGCTTTTTAGTTGCCAAAGCAGATTTACCATTCAGCACCTGTAATGAGAAGTTGTATTCAACTATTTATACTGCAGTTACTGACTACAAGGTTTCCATGATGTATATGTTACCTAGTTAAATGTTTCTTATAGGTGCATGCTGAAAACTGCTCACGTAGAAAAGCATGAGGGTGATTTGGCTCCGGCTGGCATTCAGCCGAAAGCAGGCCTGCGTGCGGCTGCCTGGGTAGGCACACTTTCAGATCTTTGTATAAAACATTTCCCTTCCACAGTCATTCTTGAAAACATACTTTTCCCATATCAGCGTTCATGAATACCAAATAAAAGGTAAAGAAATTGCCCTCAAAGGAAACTCTTCATTTTTATTTAAATGAATACTTAATGAATCTACTTAAGAAGTACTTGCCCCAGGACATTTCTAGAACTATCTGCGAACAGAAACCTGTAAAATAAAAATATTAAGTGTTAAACTTTTTATGGAATGGGATAAACCTTTCTTTCTATTTCAGGGTGCAATAAAAGCCCCGTGGCAAAGCGTACAGCACGCGGCTGCTGACGGCGCAGGGCATGGGGCACCTGGACGCTAAGGCTAACAGGCAGGGTACAGCACACCCACAGCTGGAAACTCTTCCCCTAATGGGTCTTCTGTTGGGAAAGGCAGAGTAAACACAGAGTCCTTAGGCTTTTTGATCCACCAGTTCAGCTTAAGCATGTTTGGCTATTTGCAGTGCCTGTCCTGGTGAAGATGCCGGCCCATGTCTGAAGGAGTGCAACTGTGATGAGCAGCAAAAGTTGCTATTTACTTTAGGGAGGTGGGGGTGTTATATGTTTTTTTACAATGCAGAGCTTTAATTTGTAATATTAATTGAAGTACTTAATGAAATTTCATTCATTAAGCATCTTCATGCCCACAAGAAAATGACAGGTATTATCATCTGATGCAAAGAGAGGCAAAGAAATATCAGGCATCAGAGCTCATCTCTTGACTCGGACACTGCCCCTCTAGAAGACGGGTACGAGCCTCAGGCGGATTGCTTTGGTGTTTGCTGGAGAAGGAGGAGGAGAGGTTCAAGAGAAACATCTGCAGAGAGGATCCTGCCACTCGGAGGGGCCGGCTGGCGTTAGCAGGTGCCTGGAGCACGTGCAGGTGTGCTCTGGGACATGAGCACCAACACCAATGCCACGTGCTGGGATCAGCAGTAGTTTAACTGCAAGAAAAAATGCAGAGTGGAGGCAAATATATTTTAGCCATTTTTTTTCATTCAGGATGATGAAAAAGCAGAGTTTGCTAATTCCTTAGAATTACCAATAAATAACTATAAATTAAAACCCAAGATCAGCCTCACTCAGCTCCACTGAACTGTGCCACTAATGTTTCTCACCCTCTCCAAGACCTGCAGCTCTACCAGCACCGTCCAAACACAAATGTTTCCTCCACCATCCCGGCGTGCTTGGCACCCTCTTTCTGTGCCATGCTCTGCTTGTTCAAATCTCTGCTCATTTTCTCACCTCTCTCACCCTGTTGCGTTTTCATTAACATGGGATTATTTTTGCTCTTTTTTCCTTCAGTCTTCATATTGGATTTCATTTTAATTTGTTTACTGACCTTTTCCCTTCTCCTAATGGTTTTGTTATTGAATCTGCGATACCACAAGAGACTAAACACCTCTGTTTATGAGAGGTGCCCCTCAGGGTTTCCAGGCTTGCTTTTATATCCTGCAATGAAATTTTGTATTTCTGAGACCAGTCCTAGCCCCTGGAAACTGGTGAAAAGCTCATTACTGATTCCAGAGGGATGGGACTGATCACTAAAATGAATGAGATTCTAGGATCAAACTTTTTACAGCTCCAGCCGACTTCAGTAACAACCCCCCGTGTGCATCTGAGGACGCCATCCAAACCACAAGTCAGTAAACAATTAATTGACCTATTTTTCAAGAGGATATGTCAGAGTTAATGGGCAATGTACTTAGGCAGCTTAAGGCAGAATTGAGGTCTCATATTTTTAATGCTTCATATATTTATAGGTACTGAATTCTGGAGAAAAATGGTGCTCATCATCATTCATGTACATTCCTGCCAAAAACACAAGTCAGAGAATTTCACTGCACCGACCTCCGTTAAAGCACATGTCAGAGAAGCTTAAAGGGTTAATTATCCTCACATTTAAAATATACTCTGTATTTACAGTCTGGATTTCGCTTAAGCCGCTCACTACAGGCTCTCTAAATTTCTCTTTTCAACTGCATAAACCTCTGCTCACTTCTCTCAATATAAGTACTTAGAGAATGTGACCAGATTCTGAAAGCCATAAATTCTGTGAACTTTGTAATATTTTGTGAGATGCCTCAATATTCCTTTAATTTGCTTTTTTTTAAAAAACTATAAATAGAGCCTTCTTTCTGCAACCAGTCTCCAAAGGTCACCTTACAATGTTTTGCGGTTTCCCGTATTAGGCAGCAATGCTTTTCAGCTGACATTCCAACTTCAAGTCATGCATATGAGCATGATGTGAGCTTGCTTCAGACTACAGTGAGAGGGCTGCAAACAAGACTGCTGTATAATTACTGAGAAAAATAACATCCATTGTCAAAAAGGGCACTTCATCAAACAAAATTTAGCTGCATGAATACAAGTGTCTCCAAATATTTGGTTCATGCTAAAAATATAGCACATTTATTAAAAATATATATTTATAAACATTGGTATGAACAGACACAGATGTTAAGCAAATGAGAAAGGAAAAATAACCATGTAATGTATTTCTCCTAATATTTTATCAGGTTTAGGCAGACCTTGCTCAATGGAATTGTTTTTTTCATGATTGCACCATATGTTCATTCTAAATAAAAAGCTTGTCAGATTCAATATAAGTAAAAGCAAAAATCAAGAGGAAAAAATCATTTGACCTAACAGACACGTGTTCTGTGCTATGATGCTATCTTTGAGTTCAATCTTTGCAAGTATACAGTATACATTTCTAATTGTATATAGTGTACAGTTTCTTTTTTTTTTTTTTTTTTTTCAATTGTGTCAAAACAACATATCCCTGGTGGATTTCTTCAAAGCTACAACTTACATAATTGCAGTCATTTTCCCCCAAACTGAAAGGAAGAGGGCAGGACAGAAGAGTTAAGCTTGTTACTCTGTGAAAAAGTCTTGTTAAATTAATTGTGCTTCAGCCTTCGCTGCCTGCAGGCAGTGCTTTTATGATGAGTTAATATAATACACAGTCAATTCTGATTAAACAACTTGTCAATAGTCAGCAATGTTTGTCATCACTCTTAATGGCCGTTTTATCTGGTCTATTTGCATGCCTTCTATTTTACAACGTTGTATAAATATACACAAAAATGATCACAATGAGGTTCAGAATTGTCCCAATAATTCCAAGCATTGCCAAGATGGTTTCTTCTTTGCTTTCCTTTTCTTGACTGCCTTTATCTTCTTCATTTCCACTAGTGATTACCATCTTGGTGGCCAGTTTCTTTATCCTCCCCTTCAGGATAACCTAGATTTAGGAAGAAAAACATCAAAACGGATTGTTAGTTTGAGTTTCCAAGCTCATATTAACAGTGGAGCCTATTGCAGAATTTTTGCCCCACAACACTTCCTATTAAGAATTCACTTTGAAAGGATTAATATTTTGACTAGCTTTTTAGTAAATGCTTAATTAAAATGATAGTTCAGCTAGCCTGTAGATTACTTACAACTCTCCATAACACACTCTGCTTATGTGCCAGCAATCATTCGTAACACATATAACTCATCTGCAATGTCGTTGTAAAACTGGTTAGAAACGTACCAACAAGGTGTGTCTCCACTGGCGTCAGTGGGGATTCTGCCTGCATTAGGACTGCAGGAGACCATCTTGTCAACTTGCGGAGGCCCTTGGTTTACACTTCAGTACCCAGAAGCAAGAGGGTGAGGGAAATAAAACTGGGAAGACCTCATTTCTTTTTAATAGGAAAAACCACCAAAGACAAAGGCATTTTGTCTCCTGACAAGAAGGAAGACAGCAGTGACTTCCCAATAAATAATTCAAAATAAAAGCAAAACCAAAATAACATCCATCTTGGCTTTTATTTTCCTCATTCTTAATGTACAATGAAAAGTTACTTGCAGTGCAGTGAGCTGAAATGTATCGATCTGCCTGCAGGGAGGATACAGCCGTTTCCCAAGCAACAGCCCCAGCCCCTGAACTGTTTAAAAAAGAAGGTTCTTCAATCCTGGCACTGCTGGAGCCACAAAGAAAGAAGGTCCCTTGCTCTTCAGCCAAGCGCCGAGACCTGGGTAAACATTTGATTGTTCAAATTAGCAATGGACAAATTCTATTTATCTGTGCTTATCTAATGCTGCAAATTCTGATCTCACAGGCAAGCCAAAGCACCCCAGAAAACTGAAAAAGGCTGGCTGGTTTCCCAAAGCCAGCTGATCTGCCAACAGCTGGGTTCAGGTGATGCCCTGCTGTTGTCTTCTAAGCTGCAACCCATATCCCGTGATGTTTCTGCTGCAGGAAGCAGTGGTAGGATGTAGCAAAAAATGGTCCCCAACAGCTTCTGCCTATAGGAAGGGTTTGGTTGGAGGAGAAACGGGCACAGGCGCTTCCCTCATTCCTTGCTCTGCTCATCCACGGAGCAAAACCGCTAGATCCCACGCAGCATGGATGTGCATGATGGGGAGGGCTCTCTGAGAACTGGACACCACCTGGATGGGCGCATCCCCCCCAGGAGGTGCCACCAGCGGGGAGCCCTGACCCGCGGCTCCACCAAGCTTGTGAGCTGCGTAGCTGCGGAGCAGTGACCAGAGTACCAAAAGGGTGGAAAGGAGTGGGAGAGGGGAGGAAATCCTGTGATGGAGACTGAGGAGAAAAACAGAGAAACCAGACAAAACAACCTTTGTCATATCTGCAAGTTGTTCCTATACAGGACAGCGAGTAACTGCTGGCAACTTCCTAGAAAGGGCATCGCGGTTGAATCTCAGCAGGTACAAGCGATTAATGGTGAGTAAGGCAGAGGCGGGGATCTGTGGAGGTGCCACTGGCCTTTATACTTTCGCTTGTATTAGCATTTATGTGTTTTGCCTTAGCGTCACCAAGTGATTCAGCAGAAAACAAGAATGAGGCAGGCAGTAACCTGAGGGTACCCGCAGCAGATGCAAGTCAGCGGGAGCAGGGGGCACCAGGCAGAGCGATACTGCATCAGACATCAGAGCGTGCTCATCCAGCAGGTCTTTGGGTAACCTGCCCCAGGAGGGCGAAGCTGCAGAGGCAGCAGGTACCTCCCAGGGCATGCTGGCTCCTGCTGCCCCCCTCCAGGTTCCCTTCCAGCCCTCAGAAACTCCCCTGTCCCCACTGTTCCTCCAGCCACAGCCACCTGCAACTCCTCTTGCAGGACCTACCTCTTCTAGCAGCAGAAGGGCTTCATCATATTTGCCACTGGCTAGTGTCCAGAGGAGGGCTTGGTTCAGCTTTGCATCTGGTGGGTGCCCTCCCGACCTTATTAATTGCCACCATGCAGTCAGTGATATCTTAACAAGCAAATTGGCTCTGGGAAGTCACAGGAGAATTCCTACCAAAGCCATCTATGTTAACCTCACAACCCAAGTGCATCCTCTCCATCAGACCACAAACCCACATCCCAAACTATGACACGCAGCCATTACTTCACCAACAAAGCCATGAGTCATTTGGGTATCGTGTTCTTTTCCCCTTCAGTAACTGGGAGGATTTCCCTCTGGCCAAATGCTTGCATTTCATTGTTTATTTGAAAAATCAAGTGGGATCACAAATACAATCTGATAAAATCCCAGGCCTGGAATGCAAGGATTTGAGGGGAGGGTGAAGTTCCTGCTGGCTGGTTCCCACAAGGACCGAGCACCCTTGATTCAGCACCTCTGGCTCCCACAGAAACATGGTCATACCCAAGCATCTGTCTCTGAAAAAAGCCAGAGAAGATACAATGGGTCTCTCTGCATCCCGTGGTTTGGGAAGAGCTTCCCATTCACATCAACCTAAACCCACACAGAGCAGGGCAAAGCCCCAGCTGGGGTGGATTTACATATGCACTGCATCCACCGACACTCTCAACTTGGGCATGGTGACGCTGCACCATATACACTAGACAATCCTGTTTCTAGGACTAATGTGAGCAGAGGCAGCATGGGGGCATCTGAATCCCTCTTATTAACATCCCCAGTCTTTTCTTAACAAATCCAAACTGTGCAGCATGAAGTTAAAGTGTCAAACTCCTTCCTGCAGGACACTGTAGATCCTAAAATCAACACAAATCTAAAAAGTAGCTAAATAATTCACAAAAGAAAAAACATATCAAAGGCTATTGATATAAAGATAAAGCCTCTGGCTAAGGAAATCCTTGAGTTGTGAATTTTTTGGAAGCTAAGAAAGTATGCTGGGGAAGTACCACCACATCCTTGCCTTGTTATTAAAGTCTTTCCCAGACACCCGTGACAGGTTACTGTGAGAGCGGGGGTCCCTGGGCTGCACGATCTCTGATCTGAGGTTGTACAATCACTTTTCTCCTCTTTGCAAGTTCTAATTATTAGCAAGGAGATACTGAGTGGTTTCAAATCCAAACACTGCCAACGTGACTCAGACTGCCAGGTTATTTCTGTCCCACTAAGGAGCCTTAACTAAGGGAGAAGGTCCTTAGCATGATGCAGTGAAATATGCATGGAGAAGCTGGTGACCAGCTCCAGGAGCTCTTCATGTGCTATAAAAACAATAAAAGAAATTTCAGTCCATGGGAGCAGGGGTCCAGACAAAAGCTGATCTGAAGTAAAACCCCCAAAACACGTGTAGTGTGGACACTGGCACCATTAGTCTCCCTGGAAGGATTGCTCCAGCAGGTCCACACTGCTCGCAATTTTATACATCACCTAAACTATGAGAGAGAGAGAGCACATTGGGCTTGGTATTAAGAGGCGTTTAACATTCAAACAGGACAAGACTGGGACCAAATACAATTATATTAGTACTTTGCCAAATACAGCACTGTTGAAATCAAGCTAAGCATTGACTTTGAACTGTGAAGAGACCAGAATCAAAATTACTTCTCCACATTTAAGAACTGACCTTGGGAGAAGAGGAGCACTCTCCTGATGGCAGACTCAAGCCTTTAACCTTCACAGATCTCAGGCTCAGAGCAGTATTTTGTCTGGCTGTGGTTTGTGGGTGTTTTTTGCTGCTAGGAAAATATTTGCTGTCAGTTTTAGTAAATTACCCCAATTAAGAAAATAGAAAAGTCTTCTGGCTTTCTGGGTACCTTTTTTCAGTCTTTATTTATTCTATTCTGGAAACTGATTTCATTTATTTGACATTGTTTCATATTTTTTAAGATTTTTATGACACATTGCTCCTTTTATATTTTTCTGGTGCGACTCCATGCTTGTCAGAAGCACTCCTTTTGCTTACCCAGAACTGCTGCTAGAACTGCTGAGATAGAAGGGATAGAGAGCACTAGATTTACCAGTTCTTTAATAACTATCCTTCTTATTTAATTACTACTTCATTAGGAAAACGCATTCCTGCTACATCAAAATTAATGTGTTTCCTACTTCATTTTGTAAGATTCATCATTAACCTAACATCAGCCTTTTAAAAGATATGTATTCTGAAAAGCTATCCATGAAAAGATATGTATTCCATGTATTCTGCATTGCACAAGGGAGAAAAGGACAGTTTAGTGGTTAGGACACTCCTTGTATTATTCATCTCCTTGCACTACTGCTGGCTTCTTATATATCTACAGGAAATCCACTTAGTCTCTCTCTGCCTCAGTTTCTCATCTGTGCGATTGTTTGAAGAACTACACAGCCTATATCAGAAAATGATCCATAACAAAAGTGAGGCCTCACAAATACTTCCAAAAGAGGGACATGTTAGCATGAAAAATTTCAAATCCAACAGTGCTATAAAATACACCCACTAGTGTCTCCCCAGATCTGTGGGACCTGTTGCCCATCACTGTCATTGCAAACTGTCATTGCCCAGTGAACTAGGCGAAGCTTTTCTAGCAAAAGGAGATAAACCTTACTCGTCTCTTCACTCCCAGCGTGAGCAGTGACTGAGCGAAAGGTGATGGCTTCATGGCAGGGCTTTGGAAACGGCAGCAGCCAGTGCACATTTGTGAATTTACTGCAGTATGTTTGTCACATCGAAGATACAAAGCACATCCCTCATGAAGTACCTGCCCTGACATATCTGTCAGCTTTTGAATATGCTGGCACCTGGACTTGCTCTTGAAAAAGTTTTGTAATCTTAAATAATTTCTCTTCTAAGCCATTATTTATGAGCTCCCCAAAAAGGCTGGAGGGCGCAGGCAGCAGAAGCGGAGCTCCTGGGAAGACAGAGGAGGGGAGGACGGCCTGGGCTCTGCTGGGGGCCCTCAGCGCTCCTCCAGATCAGCCCGTGCTGTCAGGTATTATCTGGCGCTTTGAAAAACAAGAACAAAAACTGCTGAAAAGCTCCCAAGGGTCAGATGCTCAGCTGGTGCAAAGCAGCCTCCCTCCCCTGAGTTCAGCTGAGCTACCTGTTTACACCGGCTGAGGATCTGGCTCCTTTTATTCAATCTAGCTTGAATATCAGCGAGCACAAATTTTGTATTCTTAATCCATAATCACAGACAATCACCAGCCAAATTGTTTTGATATTTAAATTTGTTTACAGTCCCCAGGGTATTAGTTGTGACGACACATTAAGAGATAAGAGAGCTTTAATTTTCTGAGGCTGGTTCCACCCTCTGGGGATGAGAAACAGGCATCGGAAACTTGTTTTGATTAGCAAACTGAAGAGGGCACAGAAATCATACAAAATGGAGTGTGAGTTCAGATGCTGCTGGAGCTGACATCTTCCCTTATCTCACAAAGAAGCGCTGGAATTACCAAGGAGGGAGGAGAGGCTCTTCGAGGATTTAACCCCACTTGAACATCACAGCCAAGTGGAGTTTTGTTCCTTTCCTCCTAACAAGTTCTTTTAACCTCATTTTCCTCCAAGGGCAGACTTGGGACAGCTGGGTGCTTGGCCCAAGTCCCAGACAGCCCCCAGCAAGATGCTGAGCAGGGCAGTTAAGTGGACACCGCGCTGCTGCCAGGGGCCTCTGGGAGGAAGGCAAAGTTGTCACACACATTTGTGCTCCTTAGCAGTCCTTGTTCTAAGGATTACATTGGCATATCCTCATTTCTGTGATTACTTTTATCCACTTACCATCCTTGTGCCATTTGCACTGGATAAGTCCTCTCCTAAACACCACTAACACAGTTTGCTGTCAGCTATCAGTCAGGATCCTGCTCTGAGAAGTACTGGCGAGGGCAGGGACACACATTTGCGTTTATTTTTAGAGCTGGATTTCACAGAACTGAAAGACACCATATAAATGCAGGGTAAGGCCAAGAGAAGCTCTGAGGCTGTAAGAAGCTTCACTGAAAGCTCATTCAGACACAGCAGCTTGCACAGGCAGTGCGCAGTATGTATGAATAGCAGATGAATTGAAATGGAATGAGCAGAAACTAATATACGGTAGAAAATACTAATATACTGAGAAAAGCAAAGACCTGCCATGAGAGAAGGGAGAGGGGACACAAGGAAAGGTGCCCAGGGAGAGGTCTTTCATTAGAGAAAAAAGATCAGAAAGAGCAGGAATGTGAGCCAGGTTCAGTAACACTCCCCAGCAGTGACCAGAGACACCAGTGCCTAAAGCAAAGAGATGCCTCAGCGGAGAGAGGACACAAGCACTTATGTAGTCCTCAAGTAGGAAAATAAACCCATGTCAGGCTGCTGCTATGCTGGCAGGTTTTAGTCAGTGGGAAATACACGCTATTTATAGCGCTACTGCCAGGATATTTCCAAAGGTCTCAGCAATGTGAGACTTCCTTTAGAATAAAGGCAGGCACTCAGAAGCAAAGAGGTTATTCTGAGAGGGCAGAATTCAAATAAGTAATGCATTACAGGGCTCATCCTGCTCCCCACCATGGGTCTGATCCAGTTTGTTCTGGCAGCTCTTTTTGTCCCCCAGGCAGCTCAGAACTCAGAGGAGGCAAAGGACTTGCAGCCAGTTTTACAGTTTTACCTTCCTTCTCCTCATTTATGTCTCTGGGACCATGCAGAACCCTGAAATATTCAGGATACCTAAGTTCTATTATAAGAAGACCAGATATTTTGAATAAAAGTATCCCTATCTTAGAAACAAAACTATGATCTGTAGCAGAATAATGATCCTTAAATACCAGGCTACTACTACAGACTCTCCTTTAGCCACCTCTGTGCAGACCATAGACCATAGACCATAGAGCTATCCATAGACTCACAAACAGCTCCTCCACCTACAGCAAGGTCTCCCATATCAGGATTCATAACGCTTCATGAGTCCTAGTTTGTGAAAGAAACCAACCTGACTGAAATGAGAGTAAGTCAGCCCTTTAACCCATAGCCCTCTCCCCTTTGATACGAGATGCACTATGAAGAATGAATTGTTATTGATCAGAATTAGCAATCTATTTAAAACACAACTGGAAGTATATACGATACAAACTCCAAATTTCATCCAGAGATGATGAATTTTCTGGCTGGGCCCAAACGGTGGTGAAATTTCAGTATAATTCTTGTTGGTTTAGACTGGTCTATTTTGTGTTCACAATCCATTTTCCTGATACACAGCACTGTGCTTGGTTCTAATGCTCAGAAGCAGAAGTGTTTGACTCTCGGTTGGTACTGCAGTGCTTGCCATTTTCCTCCTTTTAAATACTTTTCAGACCTTTTGAGTCACAAGAGTATTTTCTCCCTTCCACTCTTCCCAAGATTAACTCCTGATACCTTCTATCAGCAAGAAGAGAGGAAGAATGACACGGTCTGTGTTTCTTTTTTTCGCACAAATCACTTTGCAATGTGTGCAAATGCACTGGTTCTAAAAAATAACTGATGATGTGTCTGCTCAATTTTCAGACAATTTACTGCTCTGCTGCAATGAACAGTTAGTGCTGAAAAATAAAAGTTGCATATTGTGGACACAACGATGGGGAACAGATCTCTTAGGCTCCCTTTTCATCTAGCGTCTGCTGAGCCCTGTCCTGCAGAGCCCAAGGGGCTCCTGCCCCCAAAACAGCAATGGGGAAGGAGAAGAAGAACCAAACACCAGCCCAGAACAGGTATTTTGTGTCTCACCGCTGCTCCTTTCCCTACAGTGAGGAAAGGACAGACAGAGCTAGCCAAAGTGGAGATTTCCCAGAACATAAGATGTCCAGTAAAGGCCAAACATGCTGTGGTGTTCATGGACACAAAAGCCCACCTGATCAGGTGTCCCCTTGCTGCTAGCTGATACCAAAGATGCACAGCACAAGCGTATAGTCATGCTTACCTCACTGAGTCCAGAAATCTGCAGGTCAAGGACTTGCTCCCCCAGAAGAAGCATCTTTGGGTTTAATGCCCCTTCATTGATTTGTTTTCTCTAAATTTGTCTAATTGCTTCTTGAACTCATGTTATTATTTTTTTTTCTATACCATGTCCTCTAGCAATGAGCTCAAAAGATTATTAAGGGACATCTGAAAAAGTATCCACTTGTTATTTGAACCTGTTACTTGATTTGAGAAACTGTGAGTAACTGGCTTTTATTCTGCAGGCCACCTAGAATGCTGTAAGTATCTTACCACATCCCTGTAGTCATCTTTCTTCAAGACTGAAATATCCTGGTTTGTCTAGTTGTTCCTTGTACAGAAGCCATTCCATGCTTTTGGTTATCTTTCTTGCCTTTCTCTCTGCCTTTTCTAGTTATACTAGGGGGGTTTGGAGCAACAAAGGAGAAAACCCTTCTGGACTTCTGGTATTAATGTGTGCTACACCCTCTGAAGATGTATTGTCCTTACTCCAAAGACTTTATAATTTATACATACCAAGGTCGGTAGAAGGGACACCTTTCATTCAAAGGAAAAAAAAAAGGGAAAAAGAAAAGTTAACATCTCTCCCTCCCACACCCCAGAAATTATGATAGAATAAAGATTTGAAGTTTGAAGTCAGAGTTCTCTCTCTTACTCCTTTGCCTGTCTTCCCTGATCTTAAAAAAACAGAAGAAAAAAACTCTATAGTGAGCACACCTGGATGCTGGCATATTCAGATAAAAAAACCCCAACTGTTAAAAGCCCTAAAATTTTCATTTTTGCCCAGATAAAAGTAGCATTAGCTGAAATAGCTACGTGGAAGAATAAGATGTTAAAGTATCTCTTTCCATCATTTCAGATCTCAGCACCTCATTTTCTATTTCAAAGGCATCTGCAGGGTTCTCTTTTAGGAGCAAAAATACGTTGAAGCCCTGTAAAGGAAGAAGTACAATATCCAAGTCTCGGTGAAAGACTCCATTATCTGCCAGAAGGCACATAACCTCTGTCATAAGCAATTTGAAGATCTGCCCTCACCACTGCATGTTGGAATGGAAACTGAACTGCTTCAGAAGACATTTAAGAAATATTAAGAGATAGAAAAGTGACACAAATTTTTATTAATTTTTTGCTGTATAATATCTCTAAATTCAAACAAGGCCAGAAGATAATTTGGAATCAAACTACCTTTACCTCAGAAGTGACCTCTCCTTACAAAACAAACATGCACCAGAAGTGCATCCAGAAGCTTGAGGAATATAACACTTGAGCTTCTCTAGAAAAGAGCTGTTAATTTGTGGGTACAACAATCTAGAAAGCCTAAAATCTCCACTTTTACTTCCAGCTATATCTTTATTCCAAAAATTAATTACAGATAGATTAAGGGACACTGCAAATAATTCTAGCCAACTGACACGTTATGATTTAGGAAAGTTGCGTTCAGGATTTTTTATAACTTTTAAAATTGTAACCATTTGGTCTGAAATGATGCATGTCAATCATTTGTCTCAGGGAAAGTCTTTTCTGGGGAAAAAATTCATCCAGTTTTGCTGTTTATAGGAATGATGCTTGAAAACCAATTATTGTTTTATCCACATAGAAACCAGGCAACCTTTTCTGTGAAATACTCAAGTATCTTCACTTTTGAAGCAAGGACTGCATTCTTAATTTTATTGTAGCTGAGAGGGCCTGATGTAAGAGCTGAAGGTGGTCTTGTGCATATGAAAATGTGTTTATTTTTAAGTGATCAGCTTTAGAAAAGAAATTACCTCTATTGTAATTTTTTTTCTGGTTTAATTACTCTCTTAGCTCAACGAATCTTTGCAGCACTTCAATAGGTTAAAATGACATTGACAGTTGTCAATATGAAAATTTGAATAGTAAAAGGCTTTCAGATTACTTTTCAAAAATAAATTCTTTGATTTTTGTAATTAATTTGCAAAGACCAGCCAAAAAATGCCACAATTAAAGGTGATCCAGGATGAATTCAGCCTCCTTCTGTTCATCTGTTATCAGGCAGGTTTTAGCTAAGCACTATTACATCCACCAAATTCCAGCTTCAGTCAGAGCATAGTGCATTTGCCATAGAGGAGGAAAGAAAAAAGCTTTTGCTTGTAGGATGCTTCAAATTTTTTGCAGAATTTAAAAGGTGGCAGGAGACCCTGAGAAGAGGAGCAGCAGTCTTTTGTCTGCAGGCATGAGATGTTACCCTGAGGAATGGGACAACTTACTCACACCACATTTTTCAAAGCTGCTCCCCTGTTCTGTGTACTTCATTTTCTGGGAGCCTGCCTTGGTCCTGGAAACTTGAGTATCTGAAAGTGGTGAGTACTGGCCATTGCAGTGGAAGCCAACAAGAGCTGCAGTATGTGCCGCCAGGTACTCTAAAAAAATTACATTGGGCACCAGCAATTATGGATACATGTAATCTTACTCTTTTTGCCTCAGGTTACCAGCTGTACTAGGGGGTAATACCCCCAAAATTGCTATTAGGATGCTGTAAATGGAAATAAGTCAGTGTTTGCACATGGCAAGGACCCACACGGTGGAACACCCTGGAATGCCCCAGTGGGGAATAATTTTGCCTTCACAGCAGAGTCTGAGCTATGCATTGAACAGTGAAAGAAAACCAAGTATTGAACTCACAAACTGTGTCATCTATTATGCTCACCAAGCGAGACTCAGATCCTGGGCAAAAATAGCCTGTGACTGATGCACCTGTGCAAGGTGGCAAATTAATGGAGTAGAGACAATTTTGCTTGCAGCATTTCTTAGCTTCAAGTGCTGAGCTCTGCAACCTTGATAATGTTCTTTTCACATACTGTTTTGTGTGTAATTATTACCTATATCAGCCCAAATTTAAAAATAGAGCATTCCCCTATTGAGTGCCTCTTTTAGGACACAGTTGCAGCTGACTCTTAAAGGTGCCAATAACCTGCAACTCAAGCTGAAGGCTACTGGCACCATGACAGCAACACCATCCAAAATGAAAATTTCAAAGCCTCTTTCAAAGTCCTGGGATGAGCATTCAAAAATGGAGGCAGCCAAAAATCCCTCACCACTTTTAAAATGTTAGACCTAATAAGAGAAAATAACAGATAATTTGAGGGAAGAAGCTAGTTTCTAAAACAAAGTTATCAAAGTAGGATAACACTCCAGGCAACCAACTCCCACACCTTTTATCCTTATCATTAGTCATTTATATTGCAGCAACATGCGGCAACCCCTGCTGACGTCTGGGCTAGAAACCAGACACAGATAGCAAGAATGATGCCTCGCCCAAGCAGCTTACAAAACTACCACAGTATGAAGTATGGGAAGGCAGAGGAAAGAACAGAAGGTTGAAGTGAGTTGCTGAAGGTCAATTTGCAATTCAAAGGAACAGCCAGGAGAGCCAGGCCCTTGGTCCACAGGAGCAGCTGCCCCTCCGGCTTGTGCTCAGAGCAAGCCCGGCGTGCGGGAGAGGCGGCAGCTCCACTTGCGCAGGTCCCACGCTCCTGGGGAAACAAGCTGGCTGTGCGGGGAGCAGCCCGTTTGGGAAAACACATGTGTGAGGTGACACCTCTCCTTTTCAGGGCTCAGGGTAGAGTCCTGTGGTACAGCAGGGAAGTGGTATTCGGGAGTGAAAAGGTCGCAATTAACTGCCCAAAGGCTCTGGCAAGGCCATCAGGATGGGCAGTGCAGAAAGCAGTATGGGAAGAGCTGAATTTCCTAAGCCACGTGCACTGGTGCGGTGCTGTAATAAGTGCTTGCTGTTGCGGGTTGTGGATATCAGAGTCACAGAATATTTGAGGTTGGAAGGACCTCGGGAGGACATCTGGTCCAACCCCCTTGCTCAGGCAAGGCCACCTACAGCCAGTTGCCCAGGACCATGCCTGGACAGCTTTTCAATATCTCCAAGGATGGAGACTCTGCAACATCTGTGGGCAACCTGGGCCAGGGCTCGGTCACCCTCACAGTAACATTCTTCCTGATGTTCAGAGGTTTCCGTTGTTCAGCAAAGGATGTCACCTTGCATATAGAGCAAAGCCATTTGGATTAATTTTTTTTCCTATACCTTATTCCTATTCTTTTTAAAAAGATACAAATGATGTGGCTATAGATCTGGAGAGATTATTTGCGTATGTCTTCCAGCTCTATACAGTATGCCTAGCAACCCATGTTCTTTCTCTGTCTGCAGTGGGTACTGTACTATATAAGGAATATATTTTGATAGCTAATGTAATGCAACATACACATCATGTTGCCTCAAGGTCATAGTAAATTGTATCTGTTTATATGATGCATCTTGACATACTCTGATGTAGTGCCAGTAATTTAAAACAATGCCCATATAAAATGTGAATAAGACCAAGAACATAGCAACAAAACCAAAAATATTTGAGTGCTTTCTTATATTAAGGTTATTGAGTAGCATATTGGTAATTCTTCTTAAGGATTTAGGGAGAGGAATGTATATTTTGCTACATTTTTCTTCAATGGACACCAAGCCAAATTCTGTCCACAAAACCTCAAGTAAAATTACTGTTAAAAGGAGAGCTAATCTGGATTTATGTCCCCAGAACAGAGCCAAATTTAACCCTGATTTTTTTTAACATATAATGGATTCTTTAAAAATATTGCTTGCAATAAAGAGACTGCTAATAATAAATAAAATATTCATAGTAACTGAATTATGCAAAATTGGTCATTGGAAATTATTGTGTGTAAGTCCCAGAGTTCTTATAACACACAGGGAGAGCACTGAGTCCCACTGAACTGGTGTGATAAGTAAATGAATAGCGGCATGCCTAGAAACAGTAGGTTGGTAATGTTTCGTTCAACTTAATTTTCAAAACGAAGTGTTTATCTGTTATGAATTGTTGCCCAAGATATTCTGCATGTTCACACAGACCTGTTTTCTATTCTAGCAGCTGTCACACCATCTCTTTAGGACTGATGCTTTCTCAGTTAAGATAATTTGCTCACATTTGTAAAGTATCCGTTTGGCTCTACGTGTATTTTTAAAGCCGAATGGTCCTCTAGGGAGATGTTTATCCATTTCTTCCCTTTTCATGCTGTAAGGCAGCATCAAGGAGTGCTGGGGTGAGATGACTGGGAGAAATGAGCATACCAGTAACAAAAAAAAGCTTGTGGTCATTGGACCATCTAAAACCCACAGAAGATGGCAGCCCTGCAGTGGAACAATGTTCTTCGGGCTCTGGGGAGAGAAAGGACTTTCCTCACAAAGCGAAACTGGGAAACGAGCACTTATCATAGAAGATATATTCAGGTATTGCCAGTTCACGACATTTAAGGAAATTCTAGTAGATAGAAAAAACCTGAAGATCCTGCATGAGTCACGTGTCTGGGATTAAAAAAAACCACAAAAAACCCCAAGAAAAACAAAAACCAAACAAAACAAAATAAAATAAAACAAAAAAACCCCAACCAAACAAACAAAAAAGACACTTGGGCCAAATTTCTCCAAAGGCCACTTGAGGGCTAATTTAAAAGACTGAACTAAATATCAGTTCAGGTTAACCTGAAAATTCTGATAGGAAGCATTCATACTCTAAGAAAAGCTCTGGATTTGCTTTACTACATAGGAACGAAATGGAAGGCTGCTTGATGGGCAAAACTCAGTGCTGGTTCAATTCTAGACTGAGAAATGACCTTCTAGTGAATACTCACAGACACTGGTAAACATAATTAACCTATTCAATGATATCATAACTTTGCTAGATATTATGATTTCAGAACCTATCTCTAATGTAAACTAAACAGGCAGTTGTACTGATTAATGTTAGATGTGAAAGGAGTAAGACTACGTGATTGAAAAATTGAAGGTACAAAGTGCTTTAAAATACAGTGTCACTCTACCACCCATCCAGAAAACCTGAGGGAGAGCAAGATGAAAAACTTTATCTAAATTCACGAAGCTGCCCGTTGAAGCTCCAGAGAACTGAACTCTTTTTCTCTGTTTCCAGATCAGTACCCTATTCTTTGGACCACATTGTCTCTCTGGACCATCTGGTTTAAACTGATGGAGCTCAGCTTCAATTTATACCAGTTGAAGTCTTGCAGCATAAGCTTTTTAACGAGTCACTTTGCAGCACCAACAATTTAATTCAGCTTAACAGAAATGTAGAAATAGAAACAGTAAAATGTCTTTTGACCTTTGCTGTTGGCTACAGTCGAAATCATGCAACAAAAAGAGCAGAGAGGAAATGTAGGACATACGCTCAAGATGATGAAAAAAGTGTTTGGGCACATAACAGAGTACATTGAAGAAAACATGCAAGAACAATTCATCCTGAATTGATTCCTGAAAATATGATTCCCATAAGGCTGCAAGGGTCAGTGTCATCTTAAATTATGCACTGTACAATTGCCAGCCATCGAAGACCCACCCACAGGCCCTACACTCTTGGGCAGGAGGTCACTAAACACTAGCAATTGATCTATGGCTCTAGAGACTCCAAGGAGGGGCACAAAAAAACCCAAATAAAATGTGCAGATTTCCTTTTTTTTTTTGCTATTATACATACTATTTTGCTAAAGAAGAAGATGAATAAAGCATTAATAATGACACTGTCCTGGCAATTCAGTGTTAATCAATGCCAATGATGAATGAAACTAAATTAACATAACTCACAAAAACATCCTTAAACTAAACTCCTCTCCATTTCCTCTTGATACAGAAGCAACCTTCCAAAGATTTCTCTTTGTTTGAAGTCGTTTCTCTCCCAGCTGGTTAATTGCATTCACACAAGCCTGTCTGACTTAAGAACTTAAGCTAAATCCTATTCAGCTTATCCTATCAGTCCTTAGGTTCTCCCAAACATCACTGACACAAGTAACATATCCAAACCTTGTTCTCCTCACAGGGTTGGGACTTTGTGTCACCCTCTAAACCACTCTTTTTTATGCTGAAGCTGGAGGCCATGTTGCTCATGCCGCGGGTCTGACAGGGGACATCCTTTTGTCACCCAGAGACTTCTTCTGTTGAGTTTGGCATGGGCATTGCCTCAGTCAGACCACAGACCTGGCTCTGCATCTCCGGAAGCCTTTCAAGTGGCAGTCTGACATTTGAACCATACTTTTCAATTCCTTAGATCTCCAGATGCCAAGCACACTCCAATAATTCACACAGAAACTCTGCACAGTGACTGGTGACTGAAATGCAGCCAGCTCTCGAGTGAAGCACAGGCAGTTACAAACCAAAGAGCCATGCCAAATGGTCCAGAGGAGAGGAAGGGATGAAGATTTTTTCCTGAAGAGAAAGCGTATGCCAAATTTATGAAGGGAAATGTCTTATTCCATGAATCAAAAGATGTAACCTTTCTTTGCCAAAACCTGGAGAGCCTAAAAGCTCATAACTCTACATTAGTACAGCAATTATATTAGCTTCCCTGTATTTTAAAAACCAACGACAAAAGTTTAATGCTTCTGACTTTGCTTTTTAAATAGAAAGTAAGAGTTACACTAGACGAACTCCAATTTAAAATCTCAGCAGGGCTGACAGCTGTGTTGAAGAAGAAAGCTTTTTCACGCTTGTGGGTTGATTTTAATAATGGACATTTTCTTTCCATAGATCCAATATTTATATTCTTTTTGTTATTTGAAAACCTGTCTGGGGACACATAAATCTGCCTGCATCATAATTACACTTGCCTACATTCCATGCCTGTAATCAGACTAGGACCTATGGCAGCAGCCATAGGAAAACTGGACAATCTATTCTGCGTGGGTTAGTAAGAGAGACTCCAGTTATTTTTCCAAAAGGATAATCTATTTTATGGAGAAGAAATTAATTCTGTCAAGTTTTCAGGAAGCTAAGGGTTGGCCAGGAGCATTTTTTGGCTTATTTCTGAAAGAAAACTTTCAGAGGACTCCTAAAGTCTGTCTTCCCAAGCTCATGACTCTCCCTCTTCCAGTTGCTCCTGTCTTTCTTTCTTTCTCCAGTCCTTTCTTCACTGGAGCTTGCTTGAAGGGTGCAAGCCAAAGCAGGAGCTGCTCACTGGCAGGGCGTGGATGCAGGTAGCTTGCAGAGCAAAACAGCGTTGCTGCGGCTCACTGTGCTCGGGAAGGGAAGGAAAGGAAGATGGATGTAGGCTGGTGGGGTCCTTCCAAGAGAAATCTTAGGGTTATACAACTCATAGCTACATTCAAACCCTCACAAATAATCCAAGAATTGGGCTTTTTATGGAAACCCACTGGCAGTGTTTTACTTTGAATACTGCTGCTTCTTGGGCTACAAATGTCAAAAGCGTATCTGTAGTGATGCACTGCTGCAGGCTGGCCTTGGGAAACCCTTCGTAAAAATCTGTCAGTGAGGCTGGGTAACTTCCCTCCTCTGACGAAGTCATCCACTCCGGTCACAGCTATGCTCTCTGTACTTTTCCTGGGGCTAAAGTAAATATTACTGAGGAGAAAATGTGCATGACTTACAAATGCACAGCCCTTCACCACATGCAGGTATTTGCAAATAATTAAGGACAGGAAGCTTTCTCATAGATAACTGCATGTACACCATGCTCTACCAGTGTGATGACTGTGCCACCCTCCATACACTTCAGAACCAGTTAAGAACAAACTCTTCCACACCACACTTGCAATACTATTTTTGCTGTAAGCTGTTGCCTATCACAGGAGGGATGGCTGAGTGGCCAAAGCCACAGGTGGGGACTGGGGACTTAGGGCCTCTGGGGTCCCAGGGGGCACCTCCGTGAGCACAGGGACACCCTTTGCAGTTGGGAAGTTGGTCAACATGAACAATCCTGGCTCTGAGAAACTGCATCTCTGTCCTCCCCGCTCATTAGCACTCTCTTCCCAGGTATGTGCTGCCAGGAGGATGCTGTGCAGAGCTACCAAACATTTCATTAGAGCACGTGATTTCCACTGTGTCAAAGCACTGTATGGACTGCCTCTCCCTCTGTTGCCAGGTTGTAACTGCTAACCAGGAAAACAGGGATTTGCAAAAACGACTGCTCTTTGTAGATGGCACATTACTTTTTCTCAAGAGCCATAATCCCTCTGTTAGCACAAGTCTCTGTTGCCTTCCTTTTGTTTTCTCATTCCTGACTTCTTGTAAATGCTGATTTTGGTTGTTTTTCTGTGTCATTTTGCTGTCAAAATGCTGGAGTATTACTAGGCATCTCATCAAAGCAAGATTTACAGATGTTTGGTCTTCATTATTTTGTTCTAATTTTACACATTTTTCTTAACAGCACAGTAATCAAGGTATTTAAAACCTCCCAAATGTGGCTTAGAAATTCCTCCTGTTCCAACTTGCAGTCATATATACCTGACATCAGCTATATCTCTGCTGCAGTTACAGGACTGCTGCACACATAACTGTGCCCAAGGTAGCTGCAACATAGCCAGGTGGGAGTAAAAGTCTCCTAGAAAGTACAAGGGTCTGCACCCCCCACCATGAGGAGCAGCTACCTGAAACCACAGCCACAGTCCTGCTACATTCATTAGAAGCACCCCGAAGCCCACACCCTACCGTCTTTCCTCTGCCTGTTACTTAATCCAGCTAGATCAATGCCAGGTGGGTACATTTATACAGGTTGTTTAGTACGAATGTAAATAAACACCCTAAATGGAGATATGCAGTCGTTTTACAAGGAGGAAGAAGAAATCAGTTCCTTTCATTGTCAATCATTTTCATGGAGTTTTGTGGCTGACAAACAGGCTGTTTGAGGGAAGCTAAACAAGACGTGCTAAATCTCGGAGATGCCCAGTTGCAGAGCAGCCCTGCTAATACCAGTGGAGATCTGCATGCAAAAGCATTGTGCAGAGACACAGAGATATGCCCTGAATGTTTGCTGAAGCCCTAAGTATGTGGCAGATAAATGTCTGAAGCAGGAAAAGAATGGAAAGAAAGTTTCAGGTAAAGAAACAAAGCGCAAAGCCACAGTCTGTTCATATTTTCTACCACAGCAACATGTGCCGGTGGTGATGATGAAACCAGCCAGTGGTGTGATCTGGCTATGGAAGAAACCAGTGGCACGATTCTCTCTGTCTCCACCAGGTACTGGATTAGGCTTTGAAAGCAAAAGTTGCCCAGACAAGCGATAGTGGCAGAAACAAAAAGTACTTTTTTATAATTTAGTCACCCAAATCGCTAGCATATGTATTGATCCCATACCCCTGTGTTAGTCCCTGCAAATGACCCCCATGGTAACGTATCAGCTCCAGCGGCCTCAAAGAAGAGGACCATGTAACAATGCAGATTCACAGAAAGTCCCTTTCTTTTGGCTGTCCTACTCTCATTTAGTAACAGCTTGTATCAAGAACAGCCCCTGCCTCATGCTGCAGCATTACTTCCTAGCTTAGGGTATTTAAGGAAAAGTATAGACACCCACAGAGACATCAGCAAAGATCAGTGGCAAATGATCATCACTGCAAAAAGCATTAAAGATAATGAAAGTATTAATCATTCATAACAAAAATCAACATAAAAATCCACATGTAATGCTGATAGCTGGGACCAGGTATGTGGTAAAGCATCCAGTGAAACTAGTTACCCACTTTTTGGCCACCTTTTGTTGTTCTGTGTGTTTGCAGAGTTAGTTATGGAAGCTGCATTCACTTAGAATTTACTTCTCTAGAAGAGGCTGTTTCTCTTACTGTCTGTACAGTATCTACCACTGTCAGGCCCTGATGTCAATAACTGATAATAGCTGCAATCTATGTGATAAGCATAGGACAAAAAGGCTCCCAGATTTCAAGCACACCCTCCTCTTGGGTAGGGTTGACATTCTTGGAGGGGCTCGTGTTGAGCCTCGCAGGCGTTCTGAGCACCTGCAGCACCTGCAGCACCTGCACCCTGCAGCAGGGCCAAATCCTGCCAACGGCTCACGGAAGCAGCTTCTGCTGCTGCCTCTAGCCCACAGCCAAGCAGAGCACCGAGCTCTGCTCTGCCTCGTTGCTTTCCATGTGTCCTGTAGGAGCTGAATTGCACATGTGCTATAATAGATCCAAGAGGTTTCCTTTGAGCTTGTAGTCCTGAACAAGCATAAATCGATGTATTTATTGTATTCTAGGTTATGTGAAAAAACATCAGCCTTGCATATTTGTGCTGTATCACCCAATCAGTAAGCTAGAAGAAATAGGGCCAAATCCTGAGAGGGTTAAGCCAGTAAAGCTACATCAGCAAACACCATCTGAAAGCATAGACATTGTTTGGCATATATCTTAAACTGTCAGGAGGAGCAGCCAGTGAGCAATGCAGTACTTGACCTGTCAGCATGATACAGACCATTTACATAGCTTTTTACAAACATTAACAGATTAATCCTCACCCTGGGACACACAAGCAAGGTTCAGTAGCCCTGACGAACAGATCTGGAAGCTGACTCACACAATGGTTGTAACCTGGTTTCCAGGAGAACCCACCATTTTTACATCTTACAAAAGCACAGGCGGGGCTGGAACTTCATACCACCAGACAAGGAGACAGAGAAGCATGAAGAAGATAGCAGCTTTGGCCCAACCATTTGTGCCTGTGGGGAACTGAGGCTATAGGGACTTTCTTAAGTGTGGATTTCCTGGCTCCTCTGCAATTCACACCAGCTCTAACACCCCAAGCAGGATGGTAGCTCTCAGCCCAGCACAGAGGACACAGGCGAGTTCATGTGCAAAGCACTGCATTTCACACCCAAAGTGTAAAGCAAATCAAGCAGCTGAAGTGGAAAAGTCCTACCTGGTTGCAATTTCCTTACCCAAACAGCTATCCAAAGCATCTCAACTCATTGCATTTCCGTGGGATCTATTTCTAAAAGCAGTAGCAGTCATCATATACTAATACATGGGTGAAAGTTGAGTCCTGTGCGCAAGGCTCGGGCTTTGCATCGAGGAGCGGAAAGGACCTGTGATGGATATGGCCCACAAGATCATACTGACAGAGCTCATAGACCAAGAGAAAGTGGGACATGGCCATGGCCCATGAGGCCGTGCTGGCTCTTTTGTTTAATCACCTGGGAGACATCATTTGTGCACACATCATTTGTGCAGCTGAGGGGTCTGTTCTTAGCAGTATCACCAAGGGCTGAGGAGTTGTCCATAAGCCACAGCGGACTGGGAGATCAGGTCCCTGGAGAGGCAGGACAGGGAGTGACCCCACAGCTGTGTCTCTTTGCAGCAGGGGCATGCATGTAGGCACCGAAGGGGTGAGAGGCTCAGTTCATACATGCATGCAATGGACGGATGTACCTAGGTACGCTGTCATGGGGGTCAGCGATGTGTGTCCACATGGACTGGGATAGACACAAAAAGGGTCAAGGGAAGATGCATCTGTACAGGCATCTGCTAGAGATCTGTGGGCAAGGAGGACATGCCACCGGATTCTTAAGATATATAGTAATTCATGTGTTGTAACTTGGTAAAAATGTTTGGGATTTATCCCTAAAGAACCGATGTCAGGAAGGTCTCCTCTGTTTTATGAAGGAAATTGCTTGTTGATCCTGTCTGTTTGTATCATATTTACACTGTACTACTCCCGTGCTTAACGTGCAGGGATCCAGAAAGGTTGTTTCTCTCTTCATGCGTGACTTGGTTTCTGCAGAGAGATGCTGCACCTCCATGTGAGGCTCCAGAGAAGGGCCGTGGATAGGAACAGGTTGTGAGGTAGGGAGCACTAGTGTTTCTGATGTTAAAATCCCCATGATGCCCATTTGGTTGCCTTCTTCATGTACTCATAAATCTACTGAAAGCCAGATGAGAGATCACAAAGGAATTTGGAGACAGATTCAGCAAAACTATTGTAGGATTCTTTCTGTAACATTAGGCATGGTCTACTTACTTATTTTTTTTCTTTTTTCAAAGGAATATAAGGCTTTAATGATGCTTTTGATCTATCTCCTTTTGTGAAACATTGCAGATGTGACTTGTGGTCTTTTACTAGCTCACTAAAATTCAGTGAGGAGGACTGGAATTATTTTGTGGTGAGCATGAATGGATGGAGCAGATGCTTTGTGGGCCTTTCTGCATTAAACATCCATTGCATGGTTTTCAGGGTGGGGACAACAACTAGACCCAAAGAAACCAGTCATCCCTTACAATTCCATTAGAAAGCACATGAACAGATAGAGAATTTGAGGGATAACTATTAGGAGCAGAAGTAACAGACCAACCCTTCCCCAATCAGCTCTGATGTGCTAGTGATATTAAAACCATATTACAAGGTACATCACATTGCACACTCAGGATATTCCCAGTGACACGACACATTGAAACACTCTGAGCATTACACGAAGTCGTATCAGAGATGCTGCTCCCTTTATTCTGAGTTAACAATATCCCAGAGTGGCTCCAAAGGAGCAGGTACAACGTAGATTGTCACACACTTCCATAGCAGTGTTTAGAGAACGCATCCAGCTGTGCCAAGCTCCAGAGCTTTTTGATGCAACGTAAAGCATTTGCTATGGAACGAAAACACAAGAGCCCAAAACAAATGGATATGACATCAGTGAAACGGATGACTTCCTAAGGAAAGCTTTGTTTTCTAGCTTTGATTAATACAGATAGAGAACAAATACTATGTTCAGCAGCACAGAAACAATACTATCCTAAGGGCCATTGTGATCATCCATTAAGAGCCACTTTCAAGAATGCTTTAAAAGCCCTTCCAAATTCCTACCTTCTCCTGCTAAGTATTTTGTACTGCTTCTATATTCAGTGAAAAGTTACATTTGCTGTGAATACCTGAACAAAAACCTTTCAATAAAGTAAAAAAGAAATTCCAACAAGGTCACAGGTCTCAATAAACAGTCTTGCCATCTGCCTTCTCATCCAAAAAGTTAAATGGTTTTGTTTTCAAGCGTCAGACTTGCCTTCCTTAAAGGAAAGTTTCTGGTACTCTTAACATAGTTCAGTAACATCTCACTTTACAGACAGTATTACTAGGTTTTGGGATGTGTCAAAGTCAAGTCCTAATTTTTCTCATCAAATATATCACAGTTTCACATGGAGGAGAAAGTGATGCTTTTCAATATCTAAAGACATATGTATAAAATGATAAGTCCCAAATTTTCAGAAGTCAGAAGTTAAGAATATGCACTGCATTAATATCCTCATTAAATGGGTAACAAACTATTAAGGCATGATTTATATTCACAAACACCATATTGTTTTCTACTCACACCACTCTTCTGTCTAGCTTGATTGAAAACTGGAATAGGCATTCCTCCACTTTCTTTTCTCATAAAGAGATGTACCAGACATCCTTTACCCTTTTTGCAATCTCTTATTTCATCAAAGCTTACTGATCTCTTTGACTTATCAACTTTTCTCCAGGCCTTTTATATCTAAGGCTCTTACCATGAATGAAATTCTTTATTTATGTTCATGGACTTCAGTGGTTCTACAATGTTTCTTAGCCAAGTAAAACCTACCTTACCTGTGAAAGTTCAATAATTACCCTACTATAATCATTAGACTTACTTTCCTGATCTATTAATGTTGTAGAAAATATACAAATATTATAAACCCCATGCTCAGATCCTCAAAGGTATTTGGATCCCTTAGCCCCCGGTTTAAAAAAGAACTAGCGGCCATATGATATGTTAAGTTCTTAAACACCAGCATGCGTTTGAACTTAAACACTTTTACGCATTCTAATATCCAAGGTTCCATGGAAAAAATGCCAACTTAACTAGAAAAGCCTTTCAGAACATCTTTTATGATATTTACAGATAACATTAGGTCTAGTTTAGGACAGAAGACTGAGGTAGGCTGGGGATGACCCTGTGCACCATCACTGCTATGAAAATAGAGTGCAAGTGATGCTCCTGGCTGCCCTGAGCTCTGTGCATTGCAGAACAGTATTTTGAAGCAAGTTATGCAATTGCCTCTATAATGGATTATGAATTGACTAAGGCATTCCTTTCTAACCTTTTTCCATTGTAAGCCAGTAACAAGTTCACGTCAGAAAAAGTAAAAGTGCATTTTAAGTTCTCTTCTTAATGTTCCTCAGGAATAAAACACAAGTGAGATGAGGTTTCCAGCGGAAGTACTGCTTTTAATCAGACATTCATACTCTTCTATATTAGTATGTCATTGGGTAATTGGGTAAGTATGGTACCTGTCAGCATCCAGAGGTGTGCCACACCTGGAGCTGTATAAGTAGACCAGAGTGAGGCAGATACCCCTTAAGCTTCTGGGATAATCTGCTACAGAACTCATTCCAAAACTCTGGCACATTTGCAAAAAGCTTTTTTTCCTTCTTGACATGTACAAAATTTTCCTGGGTTTGTATTAAGATGCCAAGGCAGATTTTTTTCCCCAACTTCAGATGTAATTTTAGCAGCTAAGTACTTTTTGTACAAACTGTATTTTCCTTTTTCATGAGGAGGATAAAAAGCTGAAAGATTACCTTGGACATAGGAGGCATACGGGAGTTAATAAGAATCACTGTTAGGTACCATATTCTCTGTGTCATCTTTTTGCACACAAGTGCTGGATTCATAACGATCTGTGTGAATTCTAGATAGCAAATCATCAGTCTTTTTATGTTTTAACTGGATTTTTTTTCTGTGTTGAAAATTGATTCATTTACCAAGAGCCCTCAAAACCATTACATACCCCCACAGCTATCCATAAAACCTGACACCATAAACAGACACACATGTACATCCCCAGAACTTGTATGGCTTGTTTAGGATATTTCTATTTAGTAATTTTCTGTTTAATCTTTACTTCCCCTGTGTAGTAAAGCAATTCAATAAGTAATGCTTACATTCAAACAGAATGGCTCAGGAGAGAAAAAAGAATTTTTAGGACAACTGTGTCGACTGGGAAGGAAGTACGCATCAATAATTCCCTTTCACATTTGATACTTCAACTAGTATTAACTTAAAAGTCCAAATGCAAGTCATTAAGCAAAAAAATGGACAAAATTAAGAGCAACCTTGCAGGGACAGTGATGAACTGAGAATAAGGACATTTGGATTCTATTCTGAACTCTTCCCTTGCAAGTATAGCTTTGGGCAGTTTCTTTGTTCCTCAGTTCCTTATCTTTTTAATAAGGATATTAATACTCGATTAATTCTACTCCTTGCCTGCATGCCTTTTGAAGGCCTCGTGAAGGTTTCTGTAGTAGAAACTACTTCTGGTATCTGTAAAACTCTCAGCAAAATGGAAGCCTGCGTTTTGTGGAAGACACAAGAAGAATTAAAGGAGGGAATCACAATCAGAGCTTACATCTACCATAGACCTGGTAAGAACTGCTGTTCAGTATCAGTAATATGGGGCTATACAACATGTCGTGCTAAAGATGGCCCTTCAGAGAGCTTCTAATTAAAGAGCTGACCTGTGAGAGCCAATAAATATTGGGACAGCTATAACAGATCTAGTTAAAAAATATATAACAAAACATTTCCCTGTCCAAAAAAAAAAAAAAAATATTAAGTGTTGCAAATTTTCACTGAGAAAAACAGATAAACAGATTTCAGCACAATTTATTGTAAAAAATGAAAGTCTGATTGAAAATGTTAAATTGAAATGTTGTGTCATTATGAAATCAGTATTTCCTACATATTAATTTTTAGAGCTTTTAATTTTTTAAAAAACATTATGCCTTTTCAATTTTTTATCCTGGTTTATGAAAAACAGAGATGCTGATCTACTGAAATTTCATGTCAGATAAATATTCTCTCTGTGGCTATTTATGTTTAAACAACAAAAGTTTAAGACTCATTTGGTTTTGTTTTGGGTTTTTTTGCGCTCCTTTCAAAAATCAGGTTTTTGCTGGATCTTGAATCAAGACAGCTCAAGGCATTCCAAGTACAGGAACTGCTTATGTGTTATATTATTAAAATACATTTTTCTTGACTAGAAATAGTTGCTGTCAGTGTGGAAAGTATTTCCACTGTTCAGTATAACTTCCCTGATAATGCAAATGGTTCAAGCTCTAATTCACATAGTTTATCTAAAGAAACAGTTCAATGGGTTGAAATCAAATACATGTGTGTTCAGCATCAGACCTTTATTGAATAGTATCTTAAAAGAAAAGGAAATTACTAATTTTACTTGCTGTAGAATTGACAGAGAAAGCCAAATACAGATGTTGTGCAAATGTTTAAAGTAAATGATTAAAAATGTCACTAAAGAAAGAGTTCTAAGTCACAGTAAATCCTTGACAGAAATGTCTGCTAAAGGCAACGAACATCCTGTATTGTGCAAAACCATCTCTCTCAAAATCACACACTCTTTAAAAAATAACGCAACATATATGTTGCTATTATAGGGATAAAAGAAACAAACGAACCTATTGCTGCATTAGTGTACTGGATACATTTTAAAGGTCGCTATGCTTGCTTTTTCTAATATTTTTCTTTCTTTCATAATGCATAACCTAGCGCAAAAGAAAAAAAAATTCCTGTGCACTGTATTCTCAAAAGGAACTGTTCTTTACAAATTACAATGAAGGAAATATTATTTGTTATGCAATATATATCCTAATAATATAGACATTTATAAGCACGCAAAATTGCACAGGCAAAGAAAATCCAGATGTTTTAATGCTTCCTATTTTTATATATATATATTCTGTAGGAGGTTTACTATAATTATGACTTCATATTTTGTTTCTATACCCTAAAGATAAATATGTTCCTGGATCAAGTAAAGAGCTAAACATCATGTATTAACTGAAAAGTTAATATCTTTAATGTAGTAGAAAGATTGGTAAGTATCCTTGAACCTAATAATCGTGAGTACTTTTATTAGATCAGTGATATTTTAAAGGAATTGTGTTTTTTTTTTTTGATGAGTTGCTGGAAGAATTGACAATACCTACTAGCAATGTTAATACTGTCACAAAAATAAATAAGGCAATGAATGATTCCAATAAGAATATACTTCTCTCAGATTTGGAGACCACTCATAAAAGTAAACTTTTGCATACTCTGATAATTCTTCACTGACAATGTATCTGCACAGTTGCATGATCTTTAAGAATGTAATTAACCTATTTTTCTTGTCCTAATTGCAAGGCAAAAGGATTCACATGGGTAAAAGTAAAAATGATTTTGTTTAGAAGGGAAATACAAATTATGCCCGAAGCCTAATAAATCTGTTGCCATGACAATCAAAGAGCCTGGTCTTATAAAACCTTTCATAATTTATTCACATGAGTAGTTCTTACTCATACGAGTTGTCCCATTGATTGAAATAGAACTGCTGATGTGAGGAGAGATTTTCAATCGGAAACTTGAATTTAGAATGCAGTCCTTGTTCACATAAAGAGCTGAGGGGACAACTTCCACAAGTTGGAGCTTCTTTCAACAGTGAAGACTGGAAGATGACTTTTATGGGTTGTGTTGTCCTTCCTCAGTTTTCCTTATTGGTTCTTATACTAGTCACACATTTTAGATGGTAAAATGCACAAAAAATCTACTTCAATGCACATGTATGCATATTTTGAGCCTTTACTCCTAAAATTAAGGTTGGTTCCTCTGAACCCTACTGAAAAATTGTCACACTACATGAATGTGTTTGTATCGTCTCTGTTGCCTCCTACCGCAGTGATCTGAAAAAGCTGCATTACCATTCTCTCTCTAAAAACTGTCTTATGGAGTCCTTCTTCATACAAGGAGGAGGTGTATTGGAAGCTGCCACAAAATTCCATCTTTTGAATAAGATTTAAGGTCTGATTCTTGTTGATGAGTCCTGGTATGGCCTGGCCTGGCCTTTTTGCTTTGGCTCTTTGCATCCCTCTCGCCCTCAAAACCTGCTGTCAGGAACCCGTCACCTCTGCACCCAGCTGGACAGCCCATGACAACCGCCACAGAAACCCTCTCCCTGTCCGTTTCTAATCCCATCAAAAGCAGTGGGATTTGCGAGGGATCACCCTCAGAGTGGGGGCAGGCCCTTACCACAGTTTGCTCCTCAAGAGGCACTCAACTTTCCCTCTTTCAAACTCAGTGATCAACCAGAATGCACAAGAAAATATATATATATATATATCTCATAGCACTAAACCAGGCTTTCTGGAAAACCAACCTGTTCTTCCATCTCAGTACACTCACTATATAATTCCTGATCTGCCTGGCAATTTCCTGATAATGACCTTAAATTTTGGTAAGTCGGGTAGTTAGTTAATAACATCACCTTGCATTACCTTAGCACCTTTCATCCAGGAAGATGAAAGCACGTGACAGCTGTTAATGAAAAATATCTTGCAACACCAACTGAAGCCATTTATCATAATTCTCAACATCCTGCTAATACATGACAAAAATTACTTGATATGAGAACAACTTGTACTTGGTTTGCTTATTTTATGACTTGGGTCATCAAAAGTAACATTGTCATAATTCACAGTGGTCATTTTTTGGCTTTCTGACGTGTGTAAAAGTGTGCCTCCCACTGTATCTAAAACACAGCATCCAAGTCTGCATTTGATATTTGTTTCCCATGGGAAGCAAAATAAAGTAAATCTTTTGTACCTGCAGATCTTGCAGACATTCAAAACCCTTCCGTAGCTTTTATTTACTCAGAAAATACTTATTCAGAACTATTCTTGCATTGATACAGGATTTCTTTTACCTTCTATTTTTGCCTTCTAGCGGTCAGTGCACGACTGAGGTGCACAGAAGGTATAGCACCATGACCCCAGAGAGACAGACAGAGCGAGAGAAAGAGGAGGCAGGAGGAGGGGAACAAAGGGAGGGAAAAAGAGAGAGAAATATCAAAGCAAATTCTTAAACATCCTCTTTAGCGTGGAAATATGTACAACACAGCTACTGATGTTCCAGTCCAAGTGCAAATGACAGCACAGGTGTGCACAAACACACACACGCACATACACACTCTCACAAAGCAAGGGACAAAGACAGAAATGATCTTACAAAGCTGCTGCAGTAATCAGGACACTTGCTCCTGGAAACAACCATACAAACAAACGTTCTTTTGCTAGCTTTCTACATTTTTTCAATTTTCATTTGATTATTGCGATTATTTTCACCTCTCACCATAACAGAAATATGGTAATTATTAAAAGGAAGGAAAAAGGCCTTACCATGCAGTGCATCAGGAAGAGATGAGAAGCACAGAGCATGCTGCAGAGATTAAGCTCAGCATGGCATTCAGATATCCTTTGGAATTGAAGAAAATTGTCCAACCCATTCTTCCTAACAAAGCGGACAAGTTTTCTCTAGGCTTGAATTTTTCACCAGAAGTCAGATCCTTACAGTGCATTATATTTTCTTCTTCAGGAGATATATTTCCTCCAGTTAAGTTTCAGCTCTGCAATGCCATTTCCAATCAGCTCTAAGAAGTTCTTCATTCCCAGATTCGTGGTGTCATCAGAGGGACTCCAAAGAAAATCAAAGAAAAAAAGAAAAGAAGAAAATAATACCTTACCAAAGCCCTGAAATTACTATGCTGGAAAGGAGAAGGAAAAAAACCAACAACCCCTCATTTATTCTATTATCTATGTGTTTCACAACAATCAGTAAGTACTACCTCTTTGGTCTCATATATGCAGTGCTGATTACCTGTCATAAAGGAAGAGGCAAAAACTTTCCCAATTCACACATGATGCATTTTCATTACTGCTGCTCAACTGTGCAGTACCAAACAACCCTTCTCATCCTGAGGAATCTTCAAAACCACCTGACAAAAAACATCAGCTGTCCCTTTCCCTTCCCAGAGAACATGAATATTAGCATTTTTAGAAAAGTGTTGGAGAAAGCTTGACAAATAACCCAAAAATACAAATTAGATCTAAAAGCAAAACCCTCAAAGCAGGAGAGTTCTTGAGCAAGGAGATACCTTGCCTGAAGGATTTGGGGGCGCAGGCACTAAGACATCGTAGGGAAGGAGAAAGGGATAAAGAACGGTGGCTGACGGGGGGGTTTGGAGAGGATGGGGTAGGACCGACTGGGTGTCAGGCGGGAGTGGGATCCTGAGTCACCCTCAGCCTCCTGCCTTCTCGCTGACAGCAGCTCGGGCTTCCCCTGCACTTTCTGCAAAGCATATTAATTGATTCTGGTTGCTGAGCAACTAACTCTGGGGAGCCACATCGACGGCTCCGGCTCCGGCACAGCTTCAGCAACAGCAGCAGGGAGAGGGGACGGTCCCCCCGCCTCCCTCCTCCTCCCGGGGCTTGCTCACCCTCCCCAGGATGCCCTGCAGGGGAGCTGTGCAAGGAAAAGCAAAAAGCCCCCACCAGTGCAGCAGGGAGAGGCGGGCGGGTGCCCCCACCCTTGCGGCGCCGGCAGGGCTCGGGCGGGCAGCCCCGCCTCAGCGCTGCTGCAGCCCCGAAGGGCGCCCCGCGCCCCTCCGCCGCCCGCGAGGGGGGCCCGGGCCGGGGGCTGGCTCAGCGGTGGGAAACCCACCCAGGACAGGTAGGCGGACCGGGTGCAGTTCCCTTTTGAAAAGCGAAGCTGGGTTAACCCTCTGGTTCTCCAGGCACACTGCAAAGTTGTCATTAAAATGACAATGGCGTGGTTATGCCAACTCATGGGTTCAAAAGCGAGTTTCCAGTTGAAGCTGTGGCCACTTAAGCTCTGTCCCTGCAATAACGGGGTAAATGTATTACTCATTTCTGAGCTCTTTATCACATTGCACTTCAGACGGAGCAGACACTTCTCTGGCTGAAAGGGCACACAGTAAACCAAAGCCACCATCCAGAGGAACTGTCTGGATGTCGTTGTCAGAGACTGCAGAATGGAGCTCTCTGACATAGCCTTGTCATCGTTTTAACCAACGTTGTGTTTAAGTTTCTCGTAGGAGAGAAGCGGCAATGAGGCCTTTCAGTTTTGACTCATAAAAGAAGTGGGATAACTGGATAACTGGAGCTGGCTCCAAGGGGCTCCTCCTAGAGCGCCTTGACCAATGGCCCCATAGGAATGACACAGAGGATTTCTGCAAGGTTGATGCCGAGTGGATGGACCCTGAATAGGGCCTGACGAACTGCAATTTCTGGCAGGGCTTCCACTGATTTCTGTGACTCTAGAGCCTGAAAAAAATCTCCAAAACACAGTGTCTGAAACAAGATATTTCTCTTGTGCTCTCGTTTTGGAGAAATCCTTAGTCAGATCATGGCATTTGTTCAGCACTGAGTAAGCTGTCTTCCTGTTGGACAGGTAAGATGTAAGAAATGAAAAGAACTCAAGATTTCTCTCCATGTGACCTGGCAGTAAGTGCAATATCAGATCTTGGCCAAACTGCTCACGCCTGATTACTGTCAAAGACCTGAGCTAGATCAGCTCTTTATTTCTGTTATAGTGATAGGACAAGTTAAAGGGCAAGGCCCTGAGAACTGCCTTAGCTTGCAGTCACATAAATAAACAGAATTATTTAATTCTCCCCTTGAAAAACTCCAACCTATAGCTTGTGTGTGCTATCTAAATGGTAAACACAGGGTCTTTTTTGAAAAGGGGACAGGTTATTATAAGCAAAAGAGTAACTTTTCTAACAGTAGCTTAGCCTCACCACACTCTGCTTTCATGGTTTATAAACAAAGATCTACAGTTTAGCCTCATTTTCTTAGCAAAGCCAGATGCTTCATATATTCAAAGCTCAGGCAGGACCATTAGATCAGGTTAGCAGAGCTGCTATATGAAACAGATAGCAGAACATAGTCAGTTCATCCAATATGAGCATATACTGGGCATTCCTAATCCCCCAAGTACAGCATACAGAGAAATATGGGAACTTCAGTTTTGATTTAGTAAATGAAAGTCCTTTAGCCTCCTACCAGCAACAGAATACAGCAGGATATTTCTAAGGAAGAGATCCTGTAGTTCACCCACTCCATGAAAATATGTCTCCTGAGGTCTTCTAACATACTAAATATAGGTTAAACACACTAAAACACACTAAAACCACACATAGTAAACATAGACTCTTCTTGATTTACATGGTCACTGATTTATGTAATTAATTTGGTATCACTTATTCTCCCTTCCTCTCTTCTTCTGACTCTCTGGACATTTGTTTTGACTCTCTCTCATAGTACCTTATCTTTGTTCCTGGATAGGAATAAATCCAACAAGGTTTTCTCTAGCAGTGGTTGATGCAAACAGTGTATTTTGCTGTGTGTCACTGCTTATACATGACATTGCTTCCTTTAGCCCACAAGGTTACTTGCTTGCAACAAAGTGCTGAAGAATGACAAAAAACAGGGTTGAAAGGGAGCTAACCCACCCTGCCTCACAGCAGGATCAATCACACACATGCTAGTCCTGGGAAATGGCTTTCTAACCAGTGCTTACAAGTCTCCTTTCTGGAGACCCCATGCTTTTAAAAGCCAATTTATTCCAGTGCCTCATTACTGTAACTACAAAAAGGGTATTTCTAAGCTCCATTGTTGAAAAGTTAAACCACTATTTCTTGTCCTATTCACAACTATCAAGGAAGATCTCCTCCATTCCTCGTTGCAACTACCTTTTATGTATATAAAATTCATTATATCTTCTCAGTCTCTTCCCTTTCTAGATTAAAAACTTATCTCAGCCTTTACTCTTCTTAATTTTTAGGGAATGAATTATCACACACTGACCTCTGGATCATAAAAGTACAGAAAACTGAGTGTGAAATTACATCTATATAGGGATGCATTATAGATGTAATATGTAATGTGTTAATTAATGCATGCAAAAGTAAAAGGTACCAAAGAGACAGTGTCTGGCTTAGGAAGTGAGTCACATAACATAGGAACAGAGAAACAAGGGGGGACTGCTTCATCTAGCTGTAATAATAAGGTTAAATACTGTATCAATACTCCTTTTTTCTTTCCAAATGAAATGGGGAGACAGAAAGAATGAGATTAAATACGGCTAGGTTGTATGTGTCTGTCAATGAGTCCTTCCAACCTGTGGAAGAAGGTGGTTCAATTTAAGGGCATAAGAGTACTTTTTCCTTTGAATTTGTATAACGATTTATGAAATACTAAAGAGAAGAGGGAAGCTACCACAAGATCTCAGGTAGATAGTACATAAAAATATAGAAATAGACAGAGAAAAAATTAGGGTGGAGTAAGTGCTTGGGAGTGATGAAAGGCTGGAAAACGTATGAACGTTTAGACTAAGGGAATAAAGAACAGGTGGAGAGATTTCCCGAATTCTTACAAAGAAATTATTAAGTCTACATGAACATATATCACCATACACATAATAAAGAAAGATTTGTTTCAACATGATAAGCTGTAGTTGGTTTATCTTTTCCACTTTTATCCCTTTACGGTCGTGCCGGTGCCTGTTCTTATCCTCAACAGTACAATCTTTAAAAAGTGTGACAACAAATTATTAATATTTTAATGTACTTGTTTTGTACTTTATTTTTACAAGGAGGAATACCAAACGGTGTTGAAGCTCTCTGTATTGGAGCAAATATCATAAAAAGTGCTAGGGAACGGCAAAGCAATAAAATAAGACAACCATAGAAAGGAAGCAAGTCAACAACTGGTGATTTCAAAGTGAAAACAAACTGTTTGGCATGTGAAAAGGAGCCATCAGATTATTAAAAGGAATTGTAGGAGAGGCAGGTTTGGACATGTCAACATTTGTGCAATTTTATTATTTTTTTTTAGAAAATGCAAAGCTGCTTAGATAAAATTCAGTCTCTTACAGAAAGCAAATACAGCATCTCTCTTTCACTTACACAAGGCTTGAATTTAATTTCATACAAATGCTTTTTATTACCCATTGACAAGGCTGACTAATGCACATGTTCTGTTTCTATTCCATTTTCTATTTATCTTTTCTCTTCCCACCTTTCTATCCTTTCAATAGTAGCATTATCCTCTTTGAGAAAATGAGCGTCCTGTGAGCCTAAGGACCAGAGCAAGCTAGGGCCCAGTCAGCCCTCATCCTCCAGGGGAATGGTACAACTGATGTCCCACCAAAACCATGTTGGTTACTGAAGCCAAATCAGACTGGCAGCATCCTTCCATGTGCAAGCCCAGTGGCTAGATAGGGCCCATACTGCAAGACCTTGGGCATTAAAATAATGGGGAGATGCAACAAGCCATGGCAACTGCTTGGGTAGAAGCCCATTTCAGATCTTAGACTGGCTCCTCTGTGTTGCTGAGACCTGATAACAAGAGAACATCCCCAGGAAGACAAATGGGAAGAAAAAAGACCCTTCTGTCAATACGTTCTAGGCCAGGGTGTAGGAAAGGACCAAGTGGAAGGATGACATTTGAAGAAGGCAAGTGAGGGCTGCAGCGAAGTGGGCGCGGATGCCTGTGCTGCAGGGAGGCAGGGCAGCGAGGGTGGATGGGCTCCTTACTGTGCTGGGCAATTTCTGTCCCCTACCTAGACTGAAGCAGAGCAGAGGCCCCTGAGGACTTGGGAGGTGTGGGCACAAACTGTCAGGCTTTAAGAAGTTGAAGGAGAAAAATCTCTCAGGCATCTCCTTGCAAGTGTCAGGAGCAGGGAGGACAAGGGAGCTGGAAGCAGAGGTGTGCCAGCATTGCTCCTTGGGTGCTCAGACCCAAGCCACTGTCACCAGGAGATGCCTTCCCACAGGGCAGGCCACCCATACGGGCTCTGAACTGAGTGACAGGGGAAATCTTCTCCCCAGTTCACCCAGCTGCCTGCCACAGTATCGCCTGGCCACTAGAAGCAAATGAAATACCTTGTTTGCCAAAACATTGGCCTTCATCCCAATCGTAGTTTGATACTTGATAGAGACCATCACTTTATTCCTTGCAAGCTGCACCTTTTCAGGTAGCTGCCATTTGAGAACTGAATTAGATTTTTAAAAGCAGTATTGTATGTAAAGGGTACAGTAATTTTAAATACAAAGATATGCACAAATCATGGAAATTATTTATATGAAATAAAAGGTATAATTCAATTATGAACCAAATTTTAATCAAAAACCTGTGAAAAAAATTTGCAAAGAAGTTTTCTGGATATGTTTCTCATTTTGATCTTTCAATATCCTGTGTCTCAATTACTATTCAGTCAATTGCAGCACAAGCAACTGAATTGATTTCTTGCCTTTTTAGTTTAAATGCTGTAATACATGCATGAGAGTCTGAGCTTCAGTGAGTGCATTTCCAAATCATCATCAGCAATTAACTAGAAAATCTAACCATAAGAAATAGACCTTCATTCAAAAAAAAAATCCAAAAGCATGACAGAGGATGTACACATAGTTCCATCTATCTGCAGTATTATTAGCATCCCTAAAAACTATTTTTAACATACTTTAAATATAATATTACTGTAATAATATTTTTTGATATTCTATATGGCAACTGGTCTCATTCTTTTCTAGTTTCCCTTAGTGCAAATCAGACTAGGATATCATAGCTGTCAAAAAATTGCAACAGTAAGAAAATAGTACAACTAATGGTAAGTAAAGCCAGTAAAATGCAAAACATCTTAGATTTGTTGTTCTCTTTCTTTTTAAATAAATGCTGCTTTACTACAACTTAAGCACTAACTGACTAAGGAATGATAAAAGGTTACAGCTTGTAGTTACTAATTGTTGGACTTGCTCATACTTTCACAAGTTGGTCTGAAATAAATTTTAATGGATCTGATTTGAATTTCATTTATAGAGAAGTAAACATCCTACATTCACTGATTTCAATGAAATAATCCTTAATTTACATCAGTGTAGCTAGTAACAATAGATACACAGTAATAACTGTCCATTGCAGAGTTAGCTTCAGTTTAAATTCACTATGTACTGCTAACATAGCACTGCTTCCCTTACATCACCCTAACACTAAAAATAGCATTTCAATATAGCTGTATCAAAAATGTATGCACAAAAATGTGACTACCTGGCTAGTAGCACAGCCATATTCACTGCAGAAAATATATACACTAAGTATCTTTTTTCTTTAGAAAAAGAAAACCTGGTTTGAAATGAACTTTTTAGCACACAGATGGAACATAAAGGAATAATCTCAACTTATTTTCAAAAGGGTTATCTTGATCTAAAATGCCATTTTGCATAAGTAAGTTGCATTAGCAGTTGCATTTTTTTGCAGGGTCATCCATACAAGTTATGTGCCAAAATGAGTGGTCTGATCCTACTCCTCTGACTTAGGTAGCAAAACGCTCCCTGATTTCTATGGGAAGAGGGCTGGGCTCTGTTCTTAGGAGACTGGCACAGTCTCAGGTAAAAACTGATTAGCCTATTGCACCAAATGGAGACAGACTTGCACCTCCAATGCTGCTTAAATAAACTAGTTCCATGTGTACATTAAACCACTCCGGAAGACAGGTACTGTTTCTGAGAGATGGTGATGTGTTTGCAGTGTCTGTGTTCAAACTTGGATCTCATTAGAAAAACAGTAATCTTGCTGTACAGCCATGTAGTAAGATAGGACATGCAACACATGAATTCATTGAATCCCAAGGGTGTTCATCTGCCTGAAATCCTTTTCTAGATAAGCATGTTCACACATGGTAAAAAAAGCTCTCAAGCAGCAGCAGTTATTACTGCTGAATAAATATGCACATTATTTCTCAACAGGCAATATACCCACTGGGACAAAAAATAATAGTATGTTAATGAAGGATTAGGCAGGGACTGGCTAGATTAGTCCTACTACAGTTTTGTTAAGCTCTTGGTTGTGTATTACATGACATTATTATTTAATACCATAGAACAAAAAATTCTTTCTCTCTCCCTTCCTTTTTTTCTTTCTTTCTTCTTTTTTTTTTTTCTTTAGTAGAAGAGGTGGAGATTTCCTTTCCTGGGTTAACTTCCAAGCATTAAGAAAAGTAACATAACCTGAATATTCATGAGATTCACACCTAGAGCTCTTAATTACTGTACTACACACAGGACACTGCTAGAACGAATACTGCACAGCAGCCAAAGTAGTCCTGAACATTATTAAATACCCTAAAATGCAGAGTATGAATATTGGCATGATACTGCACAGTAGTTGAATAAATGCACTTTGAGGAATTTGACAGAAGACAGGTTTAAGTAAGTGCTGGCATTTCTATTCTGAATACCATCATTCTCCAGAATTCCAGTATTTTGACTGGTAAAGCCTTTCAAAACACGCCTGTTTATTCTTTGTTTCACAGAGGACTCATCAGCAGGTTTGGTTTGTTTTCTATTTGCCACTAGCAGAGGTATCTTTGTAAGCAGCTTTCTGGTCAAAGTCACTGGGAACAGCTCAGCAAGTCCCTGAACTTCAACAGAGAATGCCCCTTAGCTGGGGGAAAAGCAAACTCCATCAGCCATCCTCTGTCAGGCTCTTTCAAATCCTTCCTAAGTAATTACTCACTCCACTGATTAATATTTTGAAAACTTTACAGACAAATAATGCACAGGTATTCAGAAGGATTCCTCAGAGCCAAAACATAAAAGCAAAATATACGAATATAGATCCACAAGGCATTCTGAGGTATCCCTTTTAAAAAACAAACAAACAAACAAACCAAAACCACCCAAAACATGTTCATCTTTTACAATATATCTATTTCTTAAATATTCAATTTGTTTTTAGGCTTTTCCTTGGTGTTGGTCTCTGTTTAATTAATTAAGCACAGTCTTTGCACATCTTGAATGCTTTGTTTCAATGTCTCACTCCCTTTTGTGGATTGATCTGCTGTGAGATTTTAATGAGAGTTATTTCTCATGTTTTTATGCAGAATTATTGTACAGAGGAGAAAGTGATAATAACTCAGTCTTCTGTTAATTATACATCTAATTATTCTTAGAAGTTTATTTATAATTATGTCTGCCAGCAGGCTTTGTTTCAATTATCATAGCCAGATTGGAAATGGAGCTTAAATTAATTGCTTTCTCTAAACAACCATATTTTAAAACAAAAAATAAATATGAATACTTCTCTTTTAGCCCAAAATACTCTCTTGCCTGATAGTCATTCCTGTAAACAAAAATCTTAGAGAACCATGTAAAATCTTTGCCCTTCAGTAATAATAATAATACTTAAAACTAGCAAATATTCTCAGAGAACAACAAAAAAACTTCATTAAGACAAAAGCTATTTATGGTCAAAGGGTCTTTTATTTTCTCTAAATAGTAATCAGGGCTTTTATGTTGTAAGTCTTCAAATAGGAAACCTCACCTCTAGAGGCATAGCAGTGCCATTGCTCAAAGAGAATAAGTGTTCTTTCAAGGGTGAAAGGGAAAGAAATATCTATTTTTGATGCTGTTAGATTCCCACTTGCGAGCTAGGAAACCCCTTGTTTACCACAGTATTTCTACAATGATGCAGAACTCATCTGAAACATAAGCTGCCCAAAGATCTCAGTTCAGGAAAACATGTTTTCAGGAAAAAACTGTTCAACAGAAATCATCTTTAGAAAGTACAATCCTATACATATTACTGCATTTATCATATGGAATAACATTGTTTTAACCAGAGTAATCAATCTAGAAGTAATTATAGGATGACAGAAAAAGATTTAGACACAGATATTTCACTACGTACAGATGAATGACGTAAAGATCCTCTTCCAATAGTATATAAATGTATACAATAGTTGCATATGTTAGGTGTTAATTTGGAATGAGATTCAGGTTTTTGCTATGGAAAACAATAATATTTCACAGAAATATTTCAGCTTATAGGTAGTGGGTTTGTAACCTGACAGACAATGAGCAATACTGCATGAAATTAAGAAATACAGTTGCCTTCATATTGAACACATTTCCCTTTGACACCAGTCTCCTGCAAGCCCCTGCTCCCTTACTAAAATGAGTACTGGAAGAGAAGCCCGTGAGACTTACCTGTTTGCCTTACAGGAGACGAAGAAGTTTAAAACATCGAAGTTCTCATGACAATCAGCCACTAGCATTTAGCTTACGTGGAAATAATTACATTCTTCCATCTTTTAGCTTTCTCAGTAAGTAAAAGCTGGTGATGGATGCCAGCAGCCTTGTTAAAATATCACTATAATCCATTCAAGCTCTGAAGATTGCTTAGAAAACCAAGTCATAAACATGCGGTGTCTATAGCTTCACGAGCAGCTCAGCATTTTCCAAGCGTGTATACGTCTTCCTTTTCCAATACTGTACTTTACAGAGCACTCTACCTATCTTGATTTGAATAGAAAGAATACAGTTGTTCAAAGTAATTCTACAGGAACAAAAGTGTTTTACATGTTTAAGCTTTCTCACATCAAATAGTTACGATTTTAGGAAAGGAGACAGCCTTTAGGTTTTTTGGTTGTTGCTCTTTCCTCTTAAAAAAAAAAAAAAAAGAAGCTTCAAATAGAGAAGCAAGAAGCAAAGAAGAGGATATCGCAGTGCAAGAAGCAGCAGGCAAGGATGGGTGTCTTGTGATTGCTTTGAGTTAATACTCCTCAGGGGGAGATGAAAAAAGCACAAATACAGCAAAATCTGTCTTGCAGAGTAAAAATCTGTTGTATAAGCCAGTCTCTGGCAAAGTAAAACAGCATGTGCATTTACTCCATTGGTTTCTAGCATGCCAGAATGCAAAGGAAATCAGAAGCATTCTGTTTATTAGAGGCAAACAGGTAGGAAGAGGGAAAGAAAATTCAGTATATGTAACTACTGTAATTCTTTCTGCTCCCCTGAGAATGTTACCAGATAGCTCCAAAATCTATCAGAGATATGTATGTGAAAGCAGCATTTATCAGTACCACAGAATATTTTATCATTACCAATATTGTCTGGAGTGCATGTGGAGAATGAACATTTAATAATGCTGCATCCCCTAGATATAAATAAACACAGTTGTGACTGCTCTTTCTATAGTCTAAACACACCAGGTCTTTGGACTCTCTGGAAAATATGACTATGAAGCCTGTTACAAGAATCATAAGTGCTGAACACTTTGGAACAACTGACCCAATTACTGGCACCAAGGGAACTTCAGCCTAAAAATCCTAATTCAAATCCCACTGAAACCCATGAAAATAGATTGTGAGAGACTGTAGGTGAGAACTTTTGCCAGCTGGCTCCTTGTGTCCCTGGGCATCACTACACAGCTAGACCACAAAGTCACCAAAAACATCTTGGAAGGAGCTGGTTGAAACCCTGCTATGACCTGAAGCTCTCCTGGACCTATCAGTGCGATGCTGGGTCTGAATTTGCTCAGATAATGTATGCAGCACAAACACATGCCTGTTCCCTTCAGGGCCAAAAAGAAAACATTCCATTTATTTGTATGATGAGTCCAGTCACAGAGCAAAATGCCACTGAGCCAAATGCTATTCAAGCATAAAACAAAGAAACTCCCCAGCTGCATGAATCTACAGTCCAGCTGTCACCTTTCATACTTTCCACACACACTGCCCACCTTCAGTGCCACCAAATCTTGCAGAACAGAGGGTTCTTGAATTTAAACCCTTCTAATCATTAACACTGCCATACTTTGGGTTGGTTTTTTTTCCCTATAGCAGAGCTTGATCTAGCCCTTTCCAATCAATGAAAACATCATATTTTGAAAAAATAAAATTAAAATTAACCCCTATTTCCATTATCCCAGAGGACAGAGAGTCTGGAGCCAATGTGCATCTGTGTGATACACTGAAAATATGAAAAATTGAAAAAAAAAATTGTCATGTTTCATATTTGAGCTCTGAGAAACTGCAAATGCCAGATACAGCAAATCCCACATCCTTGGCACAGAAGATATCATTGATAGCTTAGGGCTTTGCCTGAAAAAGCTATAGCACTAAGTTTAGTTTGCATATTCCTTTCTTTGCCATATTCACAATTCTGTATTTTGCTGCGATCCAAGTATCCTAAGCTTATATGTGCATGGAAAACTGCCTGCCCTTTGATAATGCCTTGGCTACTGGTCTTCTTGTAGGGGAAGCATTTGCTCATATGTCCCTACCTATTAGATATGCTGGCAGCTCCCTTTCTATATCTGATGCCCAGGTGGGCATCATACTCTTCCTGGCAAATACTTTTCCTGGATGCCCAGCAACCCCACTGCCTCTGGAAGCAGCAGATAGGAAGGTCAGAACACAGTTTTTTGAGGACTGCAGAGGAAATCCCAGCCTACCACTCAGTCCAGCAACTTTCAGTGACATCTTGAGTTGCATCAACTCCACTCAGACTCTTCTGGGTCCCTAAGAAAATTTCCATCTTTCTTGTCAACTCTGCAATTTCACTGGGTGTTTGCTCCTTTCAGGAGTCTTCCCACTAGCACAGGGCTGCTCTCCAGCCAAGCCTTTGACAGAGCATCACATGCAGTACTCCTGCAATAAGAAGCAGTAAAACTGTTGCACTATCTATAACAGCATAAGCAGCACTTCCACCCAAAAAGAAACCGCTGCTGCCACTGATTCAGCATGCAGTGCTTTCTGCACACTAACTTGTATTTCCCACTATGGTTGACTGATACCACAGATCGACGGTTATCCCCAGCACTGTCACTGCAACAAAGTCTCTGGTGTTTTATGGCACAAATCTCAATGCCCATCCTGTTTTCAACTCACATTTGGCTTCTAAATGCGCTTATCATGCATTCTGTCTTTTCAGCATGCCCAGGCATTTTGGGATCCCAGCCTGAGAAATCTTTGAAGAGGTCTGATGTTGAATGAACTTTTGAAAGGCTGGACCATTTTAACATTGGGCAGTAGAAGAAAAAACTGGAAAAAGAGATACAAGATATCAGTCGCTTCTTTCAGAAACAGAGGCCAGTGACCATGAAATTTGTCACTAGCTTGTTAAGCACCAAGAACTTCAATGTTTTGACACTACAAAAAGTGCACCTGCCTCTAGAAATTATTTTGAATGTCTGAATTACCCCTCTTCTACCAGGTCCAATAACCTTTGTGTAAAAATACTTGCCTTATATTTTGTACAAAATACTTCCAGCACTCAAAGATACATTTTAGGAATAGAGGTCAAGGTGTGTAAGTCCTAAAGCGAGGATATTAATAACACTAGAGGATCTATAGTTTTCCATGAGACATGGCATTTCAACTACTGACTGTAAAAAAATTGAATATGTTCCAAGGGTTGTTTTTGCATAGGAAGGTGACACTACCCTTGCAGAGGGCTTATGGGTATCCCGCTCTCATCCTGGGAGAGTCTGAGTGTCCCAGGAGGGACTCTGAGCATCTTCAGCTCCTTTTGAAAGACAGCAGGAACTGAGTGAGGGTATACAGCCCCTCAAGGAGCCAGGATCCTAGCAAGCATGATATAATGCTGTATTGTGTCATTTGGATTTTTCCACATACCATTCTAGCATGAAAAAAGCCTTTGACAGACTGGGATCAATTCATTTTAGATAACACATGCATCTCCCTGAGCACCAAAGACCTCCAAATATACTTTTTCTTGTATCCTGCTCAGAGAATCCTTGCCAAAGCAATTCTCTCTATGCATCTTGGCAAATTATTTTCACTAAATAATATATCCTGCACAATTTCCTTGGTGAAATGTAATCAAGTGGCAAAATAGTCCCAAGACTTAAAAGAAAATGTTAAAAAAACATAACAACTACTAAAAGTTAGCACTGTCCAGGGTGCAGAGTCTTGTAAGAAGAAACAATAAACAAGGAACACAGAGATAAACAGAGGTGGAAACTGGTGTCTTTAACGATTATGTTACTTTTATTTCTAACCAGAAACATAAATCCTGATGCATTTTGTGCATATCCATATTCATATCCAGAATAAAGTTGTTTGTGCTTAAAGAACAAGTCCCTATACATAAGAATGAGGAAGTTGAGTCAGCACGCTTAAGATTCAGTTTTGGCTTAAGTTCAGCCATATTTTAAAATAACAGTTTGTGATCACTTCTAGTAGTTGCAACAGCAGCAAGAAATTCAAGAACTGTGTTCGGTTTCGATTAAGCTCGACTGCTTGCTAAAACATTTCCTTTATGTCAGATACAAAATCAGTTCTACACTGCAGAGCTGGACAGGTTGCCATTGGGCTATCTTGAGATAGTCCCCTAGAGGTCAAAGTGTGTTATGTTCCCTGCAAAAGAGTAGAGCATGTATGTAAACACATCTAGATCACGCCAATACATGTGTCAATGTGAATCTAAACTGACAAACAACTTTTTATTTCTTGTCCTATGCTCAGTGTTCAAGTGCCCAAATATCTAAGCCAAGCTTGAGAAAGAGGCAGGATTTTTTCATGGTCCAGAGAGATGCAGAAACTCCTTCATCAAAGGAAAATTACTTTGATCTTTCAGCTGCTTTAAGAGAAGGTTGCAACACATTTGCTGCAGACATCATGCATGTGATAACTGGGGGGATACTGTAATAACCTGTCAGGATACATGGATATAATGCCAGTTTTTTCCTCAGACTTTTATGAACTATGTAGGGTCCAAGAGTGCATCACACTCTAAGGTGAGCTAGGTCCATCAGCTCTTGAAAAAAACCTCTGAAGTCCTCACTTACCCCTCAGCCCTCTAAAGATAAAAGATAAATTACAAAATGGAGGTGGAACAGAAAGAAGAAAGATGATTGAAGGCCGACTCAAGGATAAAAGTAGTGGTAGAAAGGCTTAGAACAAAGAAGAAATAGAAATGTCAGGGGGAAAAAAGCTGAAGGAAGAGACTTAGAGAGAACAGAGGTGTAGATTGAGGAGGGCAATGTGTGATAGCATTGAAACATATGCAAAAGGACAAAGGTGTGAAGCAAACAGCCTGGAATCCTGGCAGAAACTACCTGGAATCAGGTAAGGAAGAAGATTCCCCAAACTGCAATTTGATCATGTCATGGAATTAACTACCTGGATCAAATTTTCTTCCAATTTACTCTCCAGGAACCAATCACTGTCAATAATTGAAAAAAGAAGGTGAACATTATCCTAATTTGATCATTTGTCTTTTTAAACAATTCTAGGCAATCTTTCAGGACTAAGATTTTACTGAAGAGTTTATCTGAAAGCATTTCTTTCAGTAGTGTTTGCTACATGACATAGGTATCTGGATACTTAGAAGCAAATTACCTTCTCACTGATGACCCAGGTGTGTTCTTGCAAACTGAGCTGGAGCAATTTCAGAAAATACTGACCTACCCTTTCAATACCATTCATAAATTAAAAGTCATCACCAACAAGCTGCCAAAGGAGCAGTTTCAGCTACGCAGTTTTGCATTGCATTGGTATGGATTAGGTATGCTCTTATGGATGGTTACTGTGTCTCAGCTGACCAGAACAGCAATTTCCAGCTCATAGCTGATAAGCAAAAGTTGAGAGTAGTAGCTTTTTAACGTCTTTTGACTCACAAAAACATATCAATTTATATTTTTGCTTGCTTCTGTTTTAATATCATACATTGTTTTTCACCAAGTGCTGCTCATTCAAGGCCTAGTGAGTGTCAGTGCTGCCCAACTAGAATCCCAAAGGGATCACAACCCTGGATGTAATGGCAACAAAGTACGGGACAAAAAAAGTGTTTTAAAAAACAAAGGCTTATAGGATAATCCAGGTTGGAAGGGACCTTAGGAGGTCATCTTGTCAACCTTTGACTTGGACCCAGTTTTGCCCGCTTGCCAGAAGCACCCACCTGTCTTTTAAGCATAGCTGTAGGAAGAGGCTTTTATTAGTGTACATGTCTTGAACAGATGTGACAGATTTTGTTGTGTTTTCAATTTTTCTCTAATTTCATACTTTCAAGAAAAGACAGTCATTTATTTCATAATAAATATTATGAATGTATTATAATCATTCTCACCGTATGCTAGTTTGTAAGCTTGATAAACCACAAATAAAAAAACCACAGATAAATAAACTGCACATATTTTGTATCAGTTTGTGTTTTGATACATGCATTGCATGGGGAAGATTTTTGGGTTTGTGAAAAAAAGATCACATATGAAAGATTCAGCCCAGTCATGACAACATTCGCATTACAGAGAGCCTGTGACCACAGTCCTTTCCTGAGCATTTTGAGCATTTTGAACAGTACGTGCAGTAACATTTTTTAAACTTCATTTGAACAAAAAAGAAAGTATGTTTGCATCTCACGTGACTCAGAACCATCACATATCAATCAAGCTACATATAAAGAGGAATATAATATCACAATGAGTCTGTAGTCCTGTTTCAAATTAACATGACTTAACCAGACACAATGAGCAGTCTCACTGTGTAAGCACACTGCTGTGATTGTCATATAAAAAATAATCTGGAAAGGTTAAAAGGATTTCAGTCCAAAAACCTTGTTATTTTTTCATCATCACAGCTCAATTTTATTTCAACTTGCAGCTTTTGAAGGGAGCAGTTGAGAGCAGTATTTGAAGACCGAGAGCTAGTATCATCATTACCCAGATGCAAAACAGACATAATATTTACTTCCCACAAAAAGACATTGCGATGCTTTCATTATAATTAGTAAAATGCTTTGCAATCCACAGATGGAAAACACTGTCTAAAGTCAAACAATTCTTATTCATAAGAAAGTTTTTGCTTTTCAGTCCACTTCTAGACTGCAATTCACATGTTTTGCTTTCTTATTCCTACAGGATCTTCTGCTGTTTGGTCTTTAGTTTGTACTTTTATCCTTATCCTTGAAAGCAGATTACATTGAGTTCTGGCACAATGTTCTGCACATTTGCCCTACTGAATATCAAAGAGCCCCACCATTTTATGAAGTCATTAGGAAGCAAAATTTCAATTTCGTAAATGCTAGTATCATTTACATTACAAAATAGCTTTTTGCAATCTTAGCTCTGCATTCCTTAGCTAACAATCCCCACTGAAGAGTAACACTGCTTGACTACCGGATTTCTTGTATAGTTATTCTATTTTTTTAAGAATATCTCTTTCGTTTATCCAAGAACAACAAAATACAGAAACTTAAGACAGGCAAGGAATAAACAAATAATATTGATACCCATACCTGTACTGTACTAGCACTTTGTCAAGAGAAACCATCCTGAATCTTCTGTCCTGAGGCATTAAAGCAAAAACGACAATAACTTGTACTCATGAAAGATCCTGTGGCTTCTCGCGTAAGCTTCAGGTGACAACTGCAGACCCTTGGACAAAATCCAACTCAGGAAATTGCCTTCTAACTATATCAAATAATTTCTACAGATTCAACTGAGTAATGTATTTTTCTCCACTCTCCATCTTAAGCTCCTGTTGCTGGGCAGCCTTCAGTAACATGAACATTTTACCCAAGAGTTGTTTTGAATTCCAAACACTCCTAAATAGTTAAATTTCACAAACTGTTTTAGCAACTGGGTTCAAAAGAGCCATAAAAGCTCAAGCTCTTCTATTTGCTGTCTCATGTTAAAGAAATAACTTCTTGTGTTAACACAGTATTTTTCTAAGCTCTGTGTCTAACTTCACAATTAGCAATTTATTATTCCTTTTTATTTATTTTTCTCTATTTTCTACAAATGATGAAAAATAATTTCTTCTTTAAGCTATCTTGTTAGAGTCTGATTGTGAATTCTTAGCATGAGGAAAGAAAAGACCTGATTCTTTGTTTTTAACACAGCAGATCTAATGGACAATATATTTTTAGTTGATTACCGTAAACCTGAATTATTTAGAGAAGGACAATGGTCAAAGGCTAGACACTTTCAGCTGCTTGAAAATGCACGTAGAGCCCCTGAATTAGCTGGTAATACCATTTACAAGCCTGAAATTTATGGGAAACATTAGGACCAAGGTTCTGTGAATATTAGGGCTGAAGGTTTTGGAAAAAACTTAACTCGGCAAAGCCACCAGAAAGCACCATCCAGGTCTGCGGTCCCACAGCAATTTCATAGTTGAACACTGTCTGCCTCTCTCCATCAGCAGCCCCTGGGCAGTGACCCCTTCTGAGGAGGCCCCTTGTCTTGGCCAGCTCCATTTAGGTAGCCTGAACAAGGTGAGGTTTATTGGCAATGAAGGGGGTTTTGGCCATCTTTCTTGGTGCACAAGGAGTGTCACTCTAAATCACTTTTAATAGATTTGTTTTGCAGACACATGCCTAGACCTGTTGGAAATCTCAAACAGTTCCATAAACGTTGAATGACTTTGTACTAGGAGATATGTTTTAAAACTACACCTTTTTGAAAAACATCCTGTTTACACATTTCACTTGTGAATTTTCTTCTGTCTTATAATACTTAATACTGGATGAAAAAGATCTTTACATTCTGTGAAGAAAATATCATCTCCTGTGAAGACAAAGCCATTAACATTCTTCTGGTCTGCATAGGCTTATTTCCTTCTAACTGCGTACATTTTTGTCCACAGTTGGTTTTAAATAACAATATTATACTCTGTAAAGTATTTCAAATGATATATCGAGTACTTATTCTATCAAACAGCTGTCATAAAATAGTCTTAAAATGGAAGATTAAGATCCCAAAAGTCAGTCAGTGACAGTATTATAATTGCATATACAATCTTAATACTGCCATGGGTATATGCAGTTTTGAATACCATTTTTATATACTATTTCCTTGATATAGCATCTCCTTATGATCTTGAAAGTACACGTGAAACTCAGCATGAAATAAAAACCAGGTAATATTTTCACAAATAAACTACAGGAAAGAGAATAAAGTTTGTCCATGCATTTTGAAATGCCAGTTATTTAATAAATTATAGCTTCTAATAAATGCAGGTGATTTTGGAGTTTGGGGGGGAGGGAGAACTGGAGGGGTACTTTTTTGTTTAAATGGTATAATGATTATGTTTTAGAGGAGTGATAATCTATGAGGAAGGTCCCATTTACTAGGAAGCATACTAGGAAGCATTAACCCCTCAATGCAACCCTAATATGATACACAGTAAGTTGCACACTAAACAGTCCTCTTCTCTGAGGTTGTCAGAAACTGTAGTATACTAGGCAATAATGCACGTTGTTTCATTAATCTTCAATATTCAAGTTTGGTTTTCTTTGTCTTTGCAACTTTGTTTTGTTTTGGTTTTTTTAATGCATATATTATACACATGCTCATGAAAAAGAAGAGAACCAACTAGCAATATTTTCACAAAAATATATTTTGTTTCATAGACTGTGGAATAATTTAACAAGTATGCATACATACCAGGAACAATTACCTAGTTCTGCAATATATTTCATCTATTACATTGTATTTCTCTTTCTAAACACCTACTGTACAAACTTCTCCCAACCGATTCTCATAAAATACAATAGCATTGCCTGGGTGATTGTTAGAGAGAGTTATATTTCTGATTTAAACTGTTTCAAGCTGAATAAAATAAGACAAATTCAGTTCTTACTTATACTTCAATTTGCTTAATAAATTATTATTTAGTGGAATTCCACAAAGCTTTTGTAATGAAACCCAGAACAAGAAGAGAGCCCTCAGTCATACCAAATTTACAGAAATGTGCCCATTTCTAAGAATGCTGTTTATTTCACAGTCTTTATACTTTCAAGTATGTATATGTCATAAACTACAGTGGTATTCATAACTAAACCCAAGAAAACAGATTTTTTCCCCCTTTTTCTTTTGTTAGCAGTTTTTTCATCTTTTTCCTTTAGCAAGATATTTAAAACTTCAACTTTTTCTGCTCTCAGAACTTATTTATTCTAGTCTCTCCTCAGTGAAGTTATAGGGCTAATTTATACGCAGCAACACACAAAGATTCCACAAGAATCTACATAAATATTTCTCTATCCTTTTATACAATATCTCATTGTTACAGTACTTGATTTCTCTACAGTTTTAACAAAATACATGTTTTATACTGCTTAATAAATCATGAGAGAATACCTATTAGGTAAGAAGTAAGAAGAGCTGTGAAAAGTTAAAAATGCTGATATGGCTTTCCTAAGCAGAAAAAAAGAATAACTCTTCGAAAAAAGAATGCCTTCTATCCATCTAACAATTTTAGAGCCCAAATTATGCATAGTCCAACTCAACACACAACACAGATGTTTTGCTCATCAAAAACTTGAAAGCTGCATGGTTTTCTGCCAAAAGGACATGTTATAAAGAATAAAGCAACAAGCAAATTTCATTTTAGCAGTTTTGTTGGCCTATGCTGAAGAAAGTTATAACCAATACATCATATTTTTCCCTCAAGTCTGGTATTTCCCATGCCCTCGAAAACTATTATATCTGTGCTTTTGCATTTTAAAAAAAAAAAAGAAAAGAAAAGAAAAAGGAAGAGTAAAAAAAAAAGAAGGAGAAGAAATATTAATTGCTTAACTTAAGGAAGTATAAAAACTTCTAAATTATTGTAAAGTAGGGCAGGTACACCAAAAGCACTTTGGGGGTATTTTTCTGTCTCACCTGGGAACTGGCTTTTAGTTTTCCAGTTTCAATGTTAAAATCTAGGGATGAAATTCTGTTCTATTTCCCTCTAGTGACCACTTTCATTGAAACAGGAATTCATTCAGATTTATTGTGAAGTAGCAGAAAAGGAGATGACCCCTTAAGGCAGCCACTCCTTCCTCTTGTAGCCAATTATGTAATTCTGGAATTTGATTTCCAGTGCACATGAGGTACAAGTTGTGCTTTAGGTAAAGAAAACAGGGACAAAGATTAAACACAGAGGAGGGCTGTATTCAAGTGTTCTACAATGAAATTTCCAAAGATGTTTCCAGTTTTGGTGTCTGCTGCTCTGTGAACATGCTTTTTGAGATCAACATCTGTGAATGCAAGGAAGACTTATGATTTTCATCCTGTTAGGAAGGGTTTTAAAAAACATGAACCAATTACTTCCACAGAAAAAGGTGAATGCCTATTTGAAAGGCACTTCTGTCTGTCTGAGATGATGCTTTTACAGGCATTGGAAATTTTTCTCCAGTTGTGTGACCTTTGAGACTGTGCCCTTATTTTCTCATGCTTTGGTGTTGGGAATTTATATCTCAGAGTAGAAGAATAAAAAACCAATTCTAAGCAAAGCATTGCCAGAATTTTCTGACTGTCCCTTTTCCTTCCTACTATAGACCCACATTTTATTTAAAACAAACAAAAAAAATCCAAGGCTTTTACAAGAAAAAAAAGGTATTCTTTCTTTTTTAACAGCAAGAAGATACATTTAGCAATTGCTATATGGAATAAGGGAATACAAATGATTGTCTGTTCAGGTCTATCATCATTACCAAAGCTAGTCTCTGTCTGGATTTGGTGGGAAATATCTTTGATATCAGCTTATTGAATTTAAAGAAAGAATCTTCCTCTACACTTCTTCACACAATCGCATGATGTTATCTATGCAATGTGCAAACCCACAAGGCCAGGCACCAGCACCGAGTGTGAATACCTTTTTCAAGCCATGGTAAGTGCTACTTCCTAGGAAATTCTTTCCTGATAAAACAATGGTTCCTGAGACTTCCAGTCAACAGGTCACTCTCAGTCCTAACAATTTCTCCCTCGGCACCAGGCCTTCTTTTCAATACAATTTAATTGAAACAGTATAGAGGTAATGTAGAACTAAACTTGCCTTCGCACAACTTAGTAGACCTTTCCTGATCGTATTTGAGATCCAGAAGACACATTCAACTGCTCTTTGTAGGTATAATGCCTCCAATCACAGTGACTGGATAATCTTCCCCCTTAGCTAAACAAGTTAACTCAGAACTAAAGTATCAGTAATTCAGTTACGTACCTTTTTCTTGTTTTGGTTTGGTTTTGTACTGAGCAGGAAACAGTAACTCCAGGTTGAACACAGAATTTTCTGTTCTTCCAACCCTCACTGCATTCAGTTTGCCTACAGCCTGAATACATCTTCAGCTACTAGTGAACAAGAAAGTGATATATCCACATGCATCTTTCCCTGTCTCTTGTCAGGTGCTCCAGTGAAAACAGAATTACAGGAATTACTTAACAGAAGACCCTTTTGTAGTGAAGTCATTATCTTCTGAAATTACTTTATTTCAGTGCAACCTCCTTTCCATTCACATGATTTGTATTTCCTGTCACACTCTAAGGAATTTCTATATTATTTCCATTTCATAATTCCATCATATGAGATAGATTTAAGGAAGTCAATAATATTATAATTTTTTTTTCTCCATTCATCTTTAGAAAGAACATTTTGTTTGAACTTCTACATTAGTGTTGAAAAAATTGACTGCAGTTGTGCAGAAGAACTTAGTTATTAAAATCTGAATTAATCATATAAAAGGGAAATCCTCATTGCCTTTTAATGTAGTATCCACAATATTTGATAAATGATTCTTTTTATTCTGGGTTTTGTCTTTGTGCTCACAATCTTGCGGTTTTTTTCTCTGAAATACTACTATTTATGGTCTATGAACTATCCTGGATATAACATTTAAAGTAATAATTACATGGGTCAGAAAAGATGTCACAAATATTTTGTGAGTTCTTAAATTCAAAACAAAACTTAACTTCAGATTTTAAAAAAAGACTTGCATATTTTTTCCTCCTTTTCAAGGGGAAAATACAGGTCATTCTCTGCTGGAGAAATCATATTGAAGTCATTGGAGTTATACCAACAGATAATTTGACTCAGAAGGTATCAACGTTTGAATGCTGCAATACTGCCCAATTTAATTATTTAGCAGACATAAGTCTATATATCTTGTTCAGCTCTCACTGTGAAGTAAAACAAAGGACATGTTTCTCTGTGTATGAAAGGTATACTGATATTCTTCTGAATCCCAGGAGATGGAGGAATGAAGACCTGCTAAAATGTTGAAGGTAAAAGGATGCTGTCATGTTTCGGGTCTGGTCACAAAGTCCAGATGGATGAGGCATTTTCTGGGCAACCAGCAAAAACATGAAGAGCACAGGACAGATTTGTGGTGGAACTCTTTCATCATCCAGACAACCACTGGGAAAGAAGGGTAGCAGGAATATATTGGCAGCAAAGTCTTGAAATGTCCTGGTGACATTTCTGTTTCTATAAAAGGTGAAGAAAACAAGTAAAGGAAAAGGTCTTCTGGCTGTCTTTCTGGCCAGCTCGGAAGAACTGGTTGAGAATGTGCAGATGCAAAGTAACTTGTCTGAGAGTGACCAAGAAATAGATGACAGAACTAACTGTCCTCAGACAGTTAGAAAGGAGAACACAAACATCATAAATCATGGAGCTTAGGACAGCAGAGTGTAATAAACACTGGGAGGTAGAAGTGCTAGATTTTTACATAACATCAGTAAAAAGGGGAAAAGGAATTGGGGAGAGCTGATAGTGCTGTTAAAAACAAAAAAACCCCCACAAACTACAAAAAAAGGGACAACTCATAGGCGCAAAATATCCTGAACTAGAGTATGAACAGTCTACGGATAAAATCAGAAAGGCAAAACATAACTTGTAAGAAAATAAAATATAGGAGAAAATACTCCATATTTACATTATTAGTAGTAGAAGATTAAGAAAAATGTTGGTCTATTCCTTCACAGGAATCCTGAGAAGGTCACAGTGTTAATGACATCTTTGCTTCTGTCTTCACTAAAAATGTCAACTATGATCTTACAGCTAAGAAAATTAACAGCAGAGATGGAGAGATAAGTAATAAAACCAAAACAGTGACAAACAGATCAGAAAACAGGTAAATGAGAGGTCTTAAGATAAGATAGACTCACTGAAAATTCTCTGTGGATATTTGCCATCAGCCAGCTCTTTATCCCAGGGCTGATAAATGATTACCTTTTGAAAACTTGTCAAAAATAAGTAAGGTGCCACAAAACTGGGAAAAGGCCACTCCTACATCTATTTTTTAAAAAAAGGAAAAGAGAGGAGAGACAGGAAAGAGGAGAGAAAACCACTCAGCTTTATTTCATTTCCAGAAAAATCCTGGAACAAATAGTCAAACAAATCATTCACAAACACCTAAAAGACAGCAAAGACATAGGTGACTGCCAACACAGACCTTTCAATATCAAATCATATTAAATGAATCCAATTCTTTGTATGGGAACAGTGGAAAATAAGTAGACAAAAATAATCATAATAAGTCAAAATTAAATTTCACTGAGCTGAGTATTCTTTCTCTGACAGAAGCCACTAGCAGGTGTCAGGGAAGAACATGAAAAACTGTGGTAAGTATATACTTAACTTTCCTGTTGTAGGCTGTCCTGGTTTCAACAAATATACAGTTTAATGACTTTCAGAGCTGGAAGTTGTATCAACAACTATGTTGGGCTATTCCATTCAAAATGAAAGGATATTTTAAATACAATTCTGCAGAATCTGCTATTATACTATATTTTCATAAATAACTTGCATGACAGTTACAGAATATATTTATTAAATATGGATATCATACCAAAATAGGAGAAGTTCCAAGCACTGAAAGGCCTAGGACTAAAACTCCAAATAACCTTGACAGGTTTTGCCTCTCCTGCAAAACCAGAATTCATACTGGGGGGGAAAAAAATGTAAAGTTATACACTTAGATTACACTACACAAATAGAGGATAGGGAATGACAGATCTGTGTGGCTGTAAAAGGTCTGAGGATTAAAGCGGATCAGATCTGAGCGTGTGCCAATAACGTTGCCAAAGGCAAACATGCTGCCCAAATGAAAAGCTGTCTGCAAGAGCTAGTGCAGCACCCACTGGAGTATATTTTCAGTTACAAGCACTGCTCCTCAAGAATAGTCCAGGCCATCTGGAAGAAGTTAAGAGAGCAGTAAGAATGATAGAATTGAAGAAAACATTGTTCAAGAAAGGTTGAAGGGGTCATTTAATCTAAAGGAAAGAAATCTGAAAGGAGATTTAACAGTTTTCAGATGTACAAAGGGTAGCAGTAAGGAAGAGACTAAGCAATTCTCCATGACCTCTAGGGACAAAGCAAGAAGTTTCAGACTTAAATACCAACAAAGAGAATTTAAAGCCAGGCAGTAGAAAACCTTTTGAACAACTAGAATTGTCCACAAAAACAACTCAGGCTCCATCACTGAGGTTTATCAAGGAAAAAGTTAGGCAAGCACCTATCAAAAAAGGCTTAGGCAAAAATGACACAGCTTCAGGTAAGGGGGGTGGCATTCTGAGTCTGTTCCTGCTTTATTTTCTGTGAATGTATAAGTTAATTTTCTCTATGTTCTTGGATGAAGGCAAATAACTACTAGAACAAATCACCAATGGATGTAGTAGATTCTCAATTACTTCCAGTTGCATTTGAAGATACAAGTCCTTCCTATGAAATACACTGTCTTGCAACAGGTGATTATTTGGCTTTATGCAGAAATTACTGACACTGACTTTATGGTTTTTCTTCTGAAGCAGGTTAGACTGCATGGCTCAGATGGTTTCTTCTGGCTTTAGCATTTGGGAAACTACAAATAGATTAACTCAAATATTCAATCAGTGTACTAACAAAGATACTACTGAATTTTTTCTTTCACAATGTTTTAACGCAATGCTATACACAAGGCTCTGAAAAGACAAGAAGCAGTGGTCTGAAACTGAAATACAAGANATTCTTTACTGAAAGAGTGGTCAGGCCTTGGAACAGGCTGCCCAGGGAAGTGGTTGAGTCACCATCCCTGGAGGTATTTAAAAGACGTGTAGATGAGGCGCTTAGAGACATGGTTTAGTGGGCATGGTGGTGTTGAGTTGACGGTTGGACTCGATGACCTTAGAGGTCTTTTCCAACCTTAGTGATTCTATGATTCTATGATTCTATGAAATTCCATTCAAACTTCAGAAGAAACTCTTGCCTCCATCCTTGGAGATATTAAAAAACCCAAGTAACCTGCTGAAGGTGACCCTGCTTTGAGCAGGGGTTTGGACTGCAGTCTCCAGAGGCTGCTTCTAACCTCAACCTCCTGTGAGATCCTATGAGTCCTAGATTGCAACTACATTAAATGCATCTATTACAGATCAGTCAAGCAAAAACTCTGAAGCATTCAAGAATAAAAACAAAACAAAAAAACCACGTGAAGAGCATTTTCTCTCCTGTTGTCGTCCACATGGATTTTTTTTTTCTTCTGCATCCTAATTATTTTTGTTCCAACTGAATGGTTTTTCTAATGAAAATTAAGCTGTTTTCTGCTGTCAAGAGTGTGGGAAATGGATCTGGTGAAAGATAAGTTACAAGCTTTGTAAGATGCCACCCTATATGTATGCAATAAGCAGTGATGCAAAAAAAGTATAAGAACACTTGGTAAAAAGAGGAACATGATGAGATGCTCCACATGAATTGGAAGTTATAAAGACCAATTTAGCACAATAGTTTAGAATAGGTAATATGAAATTACAAAAGAGAAAACCAGGAGTTTGCAATGGCATATGCTTAAAAGTAAAATGGAAAAAATACTGGAAAAAGTTCAGCGTGCATAGAAAGACAGGGAATGGAGGCAAAAACAGAAGGAATCGGCTTCCACAGCCCTGTGAGGGATGCTGTCAGGTTCTAGACCCTCACCACTGAAATCTGCAGTTTTGCCATATGCAAGTCATATCTTGCAACTGGTATAAACCCAATCATCCTGTGACTGAGGCTTCATCGGTAATAGTTCTTTCTAAAGGCTCTCAAAGAAGGCTTGTCTTTATCCCCAGGAGAGTGGAAGCAGGACAACCTAACTAACCCACTTCCCCACTGAGCCCATTTTGTCAGAATAAGATCACCTTCTTTGATTTATCTGATCCCTCAGAAGAAACCACAGACATAGATAGCACAAACAAGCTCTTCCCATGATGCAAGGAAGAGTTAGATGTTTCTGAATGGGAGTGAGAATCATCAGTAAATATAATGAGCACTGCTAATCACAGGTAATAGCAACAAGACGGCATGCTGTCCCCTCGCTGAAACTGTGCATTAAAAGCTTGTGCAAGTCAGACATTTGCAGACACAAACTGTCTCTTGGATGTTGGCATTTATATCAACTATTTTGGAAACAGAAGACTCCTTAATTCATTTAAATGGCTGAAAAATGGAAGTGGTGAGTGTAATTTATGTTATAGATTAGAAGTTAAGTGCTTTCATGCGGGAAATAGAAACTCTGAATACAAGACCTTCTCCAGCCTGCTGGTTCAAACTCAAAATTTCCATCTTCCACCAGCATGGCTTAACATTATTGTCTAAAAAGAAGATTTGGATGGGAACCACTTTCCTGCAGAAGCTGTGTCATCATGCAATACAGAATTCACTCTTCTAATATATTAATAAATTTACACCTCAAATCTACTAACAAATTGAGAACGTAATTTCATTTGAAAATTAAAAATAAAGGCAAAGTCACTATTAAAGATAATTCATCTGTGAAAGGCAAATTGCCTCCTGGAGCAAATGCACTCATAACGCTCAAAGAAAGGATGAGATCTCCCACAGTTAAATAAAACTAGTAGGAAAAATAATTGCTTGATAAATCAGAGTAATTAAATTTTGCACATGTGAATGCTACCTCACCTCTGTCTTCAGTGCAACAAGGCCAGCCCTGTAGCACAGAAAAAGCTCACGCCTTTACTCCCTGAAAAATCTATTACTGAAAGGAATGGCACACCTTCTCCTGTTAGCTCTTCGTTAATGAGGAATGCCCCACAAAGCTACTGGGATCAGAGCAGTCAAAAACAGTGGTGTCACTATCTAGTTCCTGTTCAGCTTCTGCCAATATTCCATCCATCGTGTGTTTTCTAGCATTTTAAAAACATCTTATTTTAAAACAATAAACTTTTATTTTCCTTTGGGAACCTGCCTGACAGGTCATTTTTCAGTTGCTCTGCCTTATATGTTAATTTTTTTATACAAGGTAAATATCTCTGTTTCCAGTTATAACCTTCCATAGGACAGATACTTCCCCATGAGACCTTTAAACTTTGCAGATACTCTGATTCCTCTGTAATAGTACTGAAAGAAAACTTCTGTAATTATCCTTTCAAATTATAAAAATTAATTCTTGACCATTCAAAATATTTTGTGTTTAGGCTATCTAAACACAGTTATCTGCATGTAGGCACACACACATGCATCAGTTGTTCATCCACCTGCTGTACTCAGCAGAAATCTAGCCAAGGCAGCATAGAGCACAATTCAGTTCACCCTAACCTAGGGAACCAGCAGCTGCTGAGCTGAATCACCTGCTCAGCTCCAGCCACTCCAGGCTTGATCTTTACTGACTCTATGAAGGGCTTTGATACCAAGGGCTCAATCCATTGCCCACACAGAGAGAGGCAGTGCCGTTTGAGATGAGACAGCATAACCTGCTTGTCCTCCCGCTGGCCATAGGTCTCCCAGACCCATCAGGGTGTCTTGCATACTCTAGGGCATCTGAAATGGCAGCAGTTCCTGTGTGGGGGTGACTGAAGCAAGCCTCTAGCCCACAAACAGACTCCTACAGGGAGGCATAACAAATTTAGGTATCTCAGTTGCCAGCTGAATCTCTGGAATTTAGGAACTTGAACAGGAGCTATATCTGGAAAGGCCATGTTACTGCCACAGTGCATGCAGCACTCAAAAGAAGTGGCTTATGATGGCTTCCCTCCCATAATTCAAGAGGAGACTAACAGGAGAAAAGCACAAGCTCATTCATATATGTCCCTCAAGAGTACAAGGATGTATTGTATATGCTTTCTTCTGAACCAATCAAGCAGAAAGCACCAGTAATCCCTTTCAGAAGGGTTACAGATCTTGGGCTTAAGGGTCATTTTAAGGCATAATTATATGGTCAGATTTAGATGATCATGAGTTAACTCCACGTTTCATATCACCTCAGGTTTGCAAGCCATCTAGATGCATTATCATAGGATAGTATTTGAGCTAAAAATTCACACCTCTCAGCTTCTTCACGCAGGCTCAGTAGATGACAAACTTGGCTACACTCCAAGCTGGAGCTGGCCTATGCTGGAGCATCTTGGAGCATGTAATCTTTGATCATTTAGATGTATTCAGACACTTTGGTGCTGACCCTCTTACTGCAAAATCACCACAATTTTGGTAAACTGAGACATCAGGCAACAGAAGACCCATGTTGCACTGAGGCAGTGTATCCACATAGAAACACAACTTCATCTTTCGACAGTCCATATTTGACAAAAAAGTTGCCTTTCATTAACAGTATATAAGCAAAAATAGTTCTTTTGTCAATAACCTAATGTTCTGTAAAAATCAGTTCCCTAAACCAGTTTCCCTAAAAAAGTTCAGACAATCCATGTGATCTCTATGAATTCAGTCTCATCTTAACTTCTCCACTACAGCATTTTTGTAGGAATTGACCATAATAAATGTGATTATGGATGCAGTTTTACACAGGTCTAGTTCCCAATGTAACTTATCCATTAGGTAGTTAGCCATTCTGTTAGATTAGATACTGCTAGATGACTGAGTAAGGTCTTTGAGCTTCTTCCCAACATGCCTCTTGTGTTTATATGTCATGTCCGGCAAAAACTGTAGTGTCCACAGAGAGAAAGAAGACATACAGCAGATGCTCAACTGCATTTCTTTTCCTGCTTGACTGCAGTGACTGCTCTGAGAAGTAAACAATCCACTCGGTAAAATAAACTGCTTCAAATGCTCACTATGGGTTGTATCATCCATCATTTGAATATTACCTTGCTCATTCTCATTCATTAAACAGCTTTGTTCAAATTCCCCTACCAATCTATATAATCCTAAATTTTTTAGCTCCAAGACTGTTTTCTCTCTTTTCCAAAACCGTTCTCAATGTCTATATTGAGGATTGTTTTATTGTTTTTGTAAGGCACTTATTATTGGAATTAGTTCCTGCTTTTTGATTAAGGGATGACATGTTCTATAAAGTATTCAGTCTCTAAATCAGACAGTGAGAGAAAAAAATTATGATGTCTCCTATCTTCAGAATCAAAAGAGCAGCTGATGTCAAAAATCAAAATAAAAAGGTGACTTTGAAACAATATGGTTCACGAGGACACTGCTTTTTAGGGTCAATGTCCAATATATTTCAATGCACATGCAGAGGACTGCAAAGTAAGACTAATGAGCATGGCAGAAACATATGCAGTAATTCATCATCATAACAAAGCATAGCACAATTATCAGGAATTTCAGACACCTGTAGGCTTAACACAATTACACAGAAACAAATTGGTTTGCTCAGTTAGAAGTGCAAGAATGCTGGACCAAAAAATAGAAAGGTATTATTGCCACCTATAAACACAAATCATCCTTTTATGATATGGCAAATGTACATTTTGGCTTTCTTTTTTGGTTTGTACACTGAAATTGTATTTAGTGCCTGCCCAAATAGGTCTCCATGTTCTGCAACAGGACACATCACAGAAAACATAGGAAGAAGAGGCAGTTGGTAGAGGACTTAATGGATGTAACTATGACACCTTTCTCATGCTTGCCAAAAACTTTAATACAGCAGTTCTCAAGTAAGACTGGAAGGAAGGAAAACCTTTAATTAGTTGGAATTTACTTACTTCAAAAAAAATTGTCTCTGCTTGGTGTTTCTTACTGAGAAAAGACTAACATCAGCATCATCTTGTGAATAATTGGGTTTGGTCCTGTTCCTGGTTTTCAGCTATCTGGAGTACAGTTTAGGCTGCTGTTTATTTGACTTTCCTCCCGGAAGACCACTCTTCTGCAGGAGAATTAAAGCTATGCAATGCTTACACAGACATTTCTTGCACTTCTAATAGCAGAGAACAAGACCCATTCCGAGTAAGCCCTAATAATAGACAATACTGCAAGTAGCTGCTGGGGGCTCACATGCCCAACATAATACTAAAGGCAAAGCCACTGTTGACAGGAGCAGATAGCATTTGCTATCACAGATCTCTACTGCATTTCAGTGATCATGCCACTTCAGTAAAGTGTGACTTTGAGAGCAAAAGTCTAATTAAAATAAGTGGGCGTTATATAACCATGCTTGGAAGGCAAATTTTCTGTAATATTCCATAGTGACTAGGAACTGCCTTTCTTTAAAGCATTTATACAGCTCAGCTCTAGCAATTTAATGGTTGGGAGATGATAAAAAAATAAATTAGATTTTGGTACACAGTGGTCAAATTAATTTCAGGGGTACATGTAGCTCTTAGCATTTAAGATCCGTAACCACTTCATGAACCATAACAACATTCAGGTCCCGATTTTTCAGGGAAGGTTGGGTAGCACACATCACACAACTGCTTTTTAGAAGACATCATCATGTTGCAGAAATGTCCTGTATACAAATGTCATGTTTCAGGGAATGCCTTAGCTCCACCAGGTTATCCATCGTGGTTAGGACTGCACTGGTGAGGCTCCAGGAACGCATCTGGCCCAGGGAGAGGATTTACCCCTTCATCCTTTTTTTTTGTTTTAATTGGTTTGTTTCTGTTGCTTTAATGTTTTTCTTCCTCACCTCATTTACTTTATTGATTCTGTCTTTCCTCCTGTTTCTCTCTTTCCTGGTTACTTCTAGATTAGCACCAGGATGGGAATTCCCATGAGGAGCTCCACTTGGCCACTTTCTGCTAAGTAAAACAGCCCAACTTGGCAAACGGAAGATACTCTTGTCAGAAGCAATGGGGAAAATTTCTGGGAGGGTCCATCTAGGGTGTCACAGGTTTGGTGATAATCTGTCATGCTGCTGCAGAGTCCAGGTAACAGTGCAGCCACTATGCACTGCCAGGACTTCTCTAAAATACACCCATGAAGGAACCATGTAAGGTGCAAAGGTACTTAAGCTCACTCACTATGTTTGAGCCTGGTTTGCCAGCACTGCTTTCTTAAGAGGTGATGCACAGAATTCAGGTAGTCTCCAGCAAGGAGGAGCCTGCTGCAATCAAGAAACACCTTAGAGAGGAAAATATATCAACCATTAAAACCAGCCCGAAATTAATTTCACTGGATGGGTGAATTCTGCCAAGTTCTTTGAATTCTTACAAAGCAGTTTCATCTACCCTTAATTTATGGATCTACTTTTAAAAATGTAAACAACTTTCAAATAAGATTTTATTGCATTTGAATATCATCCTTGTCATGTTCTGTACTTTCTTATTTCACTTCCAAAAAATTTTGTGATTAACTCATGCATTATGTGTGCCATGTGTAATACTTTCTTGTGACAATAACTCAAATTGCCATTTTCATACTCATTCTTGTTTTGTTTTTACTCCTGTGTAACTTTGAGCGTAATCTATACCCTCACTCATATGAACAGAAACATTTTCAATTAAATATTTCTGGCTCCTTTTGCCAACTGACTGCCAGTTCACACAGACTAAATCAATGGCTAAGTGGAAGTATCCATCTACTACAGCTTTGCTTCCAGTTGCTACAGAGCTCAGTTTCCCATGAATTCGTCTGGACCTTCATCTGCAGAGCTCAGGCACTCATCAAAACAGCAACTGATCAAAAGCTGTTCATGAAAATACTCTAAAAAGATTTGTGGGGTATTTTTTTGTTCTTGTATTTCTGGTGGCATCAATGAGTTGTATGTGAACTCTTCAAATGACTGATTAGTCAATAAGGCATACAGCAATCATTCAGTTCAAACAAGCAAGGAGCGAGCTCATATCTTTACAACTTCTTTTAAACAGCAGTGCAGTTTGATAGGTTGACTAATTACTGAGTGTCACCAATACCACTGAAAATAAGATGCAGCACTATTAAACCTTCATTCTGGACATCAACAAAGAGAGTTCCTGGGAGTAAATGATCATGGATGGAATGGAAATAATTTGTTAGAACATTAATTATTCTTATCCTGAATAAAGATGCAAACAGATCCATTTCATTTTATCATTTGAGTAGAAGAAATAGGGCTAAAGCTGTAAAGCCCCATAATTTTGACAGTGATGTAAGAACATATATAACGTGCATAGAAAACCTACAGCAAGGGGAAATGCTGAAAAATCTAGGAGGGAATAAAGTGATAGCAAAAGACATGCAATCAAGGGAGATTTGAGGCTTGTCTTGCATTTTAGCTGTCCTCGATCACAGCAGTAGTAGCTCCAAACCTATCTAGATAATGGTAAGAAAATTCAGGAGAGGAAAATTCAACTATCAGGAGCAGGCATAGATCGAGCACTTATTTTCCACAAAGCGTTCTATGCACAAGTGTCCCTACAAAGCAAAACCCAAAATGAAAACAGCAAGGTCTATGCAAATGGATGTATGAGGTGAATAACTTTTTTGAGCCTATTCAGTCAGGGCTGGCACTAGGAAACTCTATCATCCTGTAACAATAAATACAGTCTAAAGGGATTTATTAAGAGTATTAAAGTCCACCTCCTTGTGAGAGCAGGGCTGTTCTCAAAATGCTCTGAGCGGCAGTTTCTAGCTGAGCTTTAAATGCATGAAACAATGGCTTTTCTATTCCTTGCCTTGAAATATATCCAAGCTTGGGATTCAGTATTCAGCAGCTTTTGTTGTTCTCCACTTACAGATGCTATATATACAATAGAAAACTACAAATTACATTAGCTGGGCATATACCAGAGTGTGCTCAATCAGTAAAAATGTTTTTTTATCTGCATTTAGGGACTATATGGATGCAGTATCAATAGCTGCCAGACACTAGCATGGAAAAGGCCTTAGTCTCTACATTACAACCTGATCATTTATTCTTTTATCCTACTACTCCTACAGGCACAGCACCCCAAGGAACGTCTCCAGACAGACTCTTCCACCTTGCTGTCAAGGTCGCTTATGGACATTTGTAGATATTCACCTATCCTCAGTCAGTAAGCTGAGAAAGATATTTCACTTTCTTTTGTATTTCCTTATCTAATAATGTTTCCCTCTGAATTGCCTGCAGTTCACTGCACTGTTAATTATCTTTTATGCATTACCAGAGATGGATGCATCTCAGCAGTGACTTAGACAATTTCTCTATAGCTTGTGTTTCAGTTTCCATTCATAAGACGCTTCAACCTATATTAGTCAAATTGTTTCCCCCTTGTAATACTTTAGCATTTACATAATATCCCTCATTCTAAAGTAAAAAAGGGCAGAGCAGCTGAGGAAGTGGAAGTCCAAATACTAATATTTGTCTTTGCCTGAAATACTCAAGTTGGCCAGGACAATATAACATTTTCTGAGTGTTTGTCAATGCAGGATTTGCTATATGTCATTTGGACTATTAAACAAGAATAACTGAGCCTTGCCTTAAACACCAGTATAATGGGACCTTAGTTGTTTAGCAGCCAAAGTTTCATACAAAAAAAAAAAAAATCCCAAACCTTGTAACCACCACAATAAGACAGTCATGTGTCACTGTGGCAAGGATTTCTTTAACAGACTGTAAACAGCACAGAGCTTTTAATGCATATTTTAAGGACGTATTTATAGCTCACATACACTTTCCATTTTTATTACCTAATTATTAGAGAGCCAATTTGCATTAGTAAACAGTTCATACAGTGTTTGAACCTCTTAGCATTACAATGAATATGGCAATAAAATTATTAACTACATAATACCAGAATGTGTCTGACTTACACAAATATTGAATCATTTAGAGGTTTAAAGCAGAGGTTTCCCAAACTGGTGGTCTGTAGACTCCTGTCAGTGGTCTGCAGCTGAAGGTTTATAGCTGTCTGGTTATATGGTGCTCATTCCCTACAGATAGTGGGGAGGAAAGAGATTAATGAAGAACAAACATTGACCAAGAAAAAATACTTCAGTTTATCAATAGCAGTAAAACATATTTTTGCTAAAGACTGTAGCCCTACAATTTCTCTTAATAACTTTTACCTTTGATCATAATTTTGTCAAACAGATTGCTTATATTGAAGTTTTCTCTTTCAGATTGTTTTCTCTTTTCCAATCCATCTATTTCTGAGAAAAGGACTAGAGAAGATGTTATTTGTAATATATTTTTAACAGGCAAAACTGTTCTCAATCTCAGAAACAGGTAAAAAGAGAAGTGTCAATTGGCTTAGGAAGAAACTTGCTGATGACCAAAATGCAAAAAAGTGAGCTAACAAGGAATGGAAGCAAGAAAAGCCAATGAAACAGGAGTGCAACTGCATGGTTTGGGACAAAATCAGGAAAGCCAAAGCCATCTGAATCTCAAATTATGGAGGCTAACACAAGAAGGGATTCTACAGGTCCCTGAGCCTGCAAAAGGCAGCTCAGCGAAAACAGTGTGCTGATGGGTGGAAAAGAAGTACTAGTAGTGAACAGCACTGGAAAAGCTGAATGCCTTTTTTGCCTTCGTCATCACAGGCAACAGCTGCTTACTTCCCGGACATCTGTGCATAGCATAGTCTGCAAAGAAGAGGGGCAACCAGCAGCAGGGGAGCAACAGACCAGGAACTGCTTACAGGCTGGGCATACTCAAATCTAAGGGGCTGGTTTGGGTGCCCACAGAGGTGGCCAACATGACTGTGAGGCTACTGCCTATGACCTGTGAAAAACTGCAGCAATCAGAGGAGGTCCCTGATGACTAGAAAAAAGGTTAACATAATGTCCATTTTAGGGGAATGATGGTTACAACAGATACCAAGCCACAGTTCAATACACAGAGACCTTAATGAACTGAAGGACTAGTATAGCAGAAACCTCATGAAGTTCTTGAAGGAATGGTGCAAAGTTCTGCCCCTGGGGAGGAATAACCATTTCACATGCCGTCCCCTCATCTCTGTCTCCAAATTATTCTGCTTCCTTCATTCTCCAGTTGCACATAATAACACCTTCTACTAGGGTCCAGCTCTCCATGTCCCCATACCTCCCACCACATGTGTTTCACCATCTCCAGCTCTTGCCTCCTGCATCCCAGGCCCATGTTACAAACCCGAAAACACAAGTCTAAGTACAATCTTGGGTGCTGCTCAAAGGTCCTGGATGCAGGTTAAGAAGTCACACAGGAACAAGTTTCTGTTCCTCATCTAATGTACCTCCTACCCTGCTGCCTTAGGGCAATCTTTTAGATCCATGGCATGTTTGAGATAAAAAGCCAACCTCTATTAACTGAGGAGAGAAACACCTCAGACTACCTTACTGCCCCCAGAAGGTAAGAGCCTAAACTCAAAGTTACTGTAGTGAAACTATTCTTTGGTTACTGCACATGAATGGACTATGATCCCCAACATCTTCAGAATAATACAGAATAATTTTTTCTAAGGTGATTTACCTTATTCTTAAAGGTGATTTAGCTCATTGTTAAAGGTTATTTACCTTGTTGAAGCTAGGTTACCTTCCTTGTACATTAGAGTACTACAATAATTGCTATAGTACAGCTGTTGCATATAACTTTGTAAACATGGCAAAAATGAAAAGCATTTGGCAGGACAGGTTTGGACTGCAGGTGGCTGAGGCCCTTCCTGCATAGTGGACAGCTACTGGGAGGTCCTCAGTGCCTGCTGCTGGGCAGACTGGAATCATGTCAACATAAAAAAATGGGTCCCCCAGCACACCCTGGCAGTGGGGCTGCACAAATGGTAGGGGCTGGAAGCTCTCTGGGGCAGAGAAGGCACTTAATTTGCGCCCCAAGACATCTCAGAGGCCAACCCAACCACACAGCCATCAATCAGAAAGGAGAGTACCAACCTGGAGTTCAAAGAAAAACAAACGCATATTTTTTAGCCTATTTTGGCCTAAAAATGTGATTAGTTTCAGGATAGCCCCAAGTATGTTTTTTAAATGAATAAAGTGTTCAACAATTTTGTTTTGTCCTACTCCAGTTAAACATGCCATAATTTCAGTAGACATAATTTCCATAAACTGTTGCTGAATTTGGCACATGATGTATGAATGTTATATATGTAGAAGAGTTTTGGCTTTGGTTTTGTTATAACTGCCTCTGCAACTTTCGCAATACCTCTTATTTCTCTGCATTATCTCATCTTATTTAATGTCCTTAGTTCTAATTCCCATCCTAATAAACTCACATTATAAGTTAAAAAGGGTGCAGAAACAACGTATACTACTGCACAGAAAATAGACCTGCAAATTGCTGGTCTTAAAAACACATTTCAAATTACTTTTCTGTTTTTCAGTGGGTTTTTTTTGTTTTGTTTTGTTTTGTTTTGGTTTGGTTTGGTTTGGTTTGGTTTGGTTTCTGTTTTTTAAAGTAACGATGGCTAAAATCAAGTTCAGCAATACATTCAAGAATACTTGTTTATTAAAACATAAAAACTTTTCAATACCACAAAATGGAGACTCAATTGCTCAAAGACCATGAGCAATTCCAAACTTTCTCAAGTCTAATGAAAAACTGCTCTAACTGTATTAGTTATCCAAGTATTACAGTTTGCACTGCAGGATATAAAAGATTCCTGTCAGTAGAGATTTAAGCTCACGAAAGTAGAATGATGCTTAATGGTTAGTGAACTGCATCGGAATATTCCTTAAAGTAATTTCTCTTCTTCTATGTCTATGTTACAATGCATTTTATTTCACCCAACCCATGTGAAAACTGCAAATTCTTAACCAGGTTAGGGGTTTACAAGCAAACCTTGTGGGTGTCCACATCTAGGCCTGTGTTTCATAGAGCAAACTGGTTTCAGAAAGGCAAGAAATTTTGAGAATTACTGGTTAGCCCTAAGCTTATAAGCAATAACGAAAAAGAATAATGAAAACAGCAAATTCAGTAGGAAGAACCTTTCCAGAAATGTAATTTCGGTTACTGAAATACACTGTAGTGAGAAGCAAACTTGCATGAAAGATACACTGCAGTTCTTTCTAATGCCTCTGTTTTGGTTTTCACCTAGTGAGACACCAATGAACACGAAACAGTAATTATATTGGTTTCCTATATTTCTGATCTCTCAATAGTTTTTCCTTTCAAACATGTAATGCCACAGCTGCATTCTCTGAATATTTTCAGCTTGATTATACAGCTCCTGCAACCTGTTTTATACTGTTTGTGCCAGGCAATAACCCAAAAGAACAAGAGCAGGCTAATGCTTAGAGAGATACTGTGAGCACAGCTTCCTAGCTACATGCACATAATCAGAATTCGCAGTGCTATCTATGAAGTCTCCCGCTAATCTAATGCTTGGGAAAGTACAAAAATCTTAATTTAGCTATCAGTCTTTTGTCTGAGTTTACCACAAACTTTCTATTTCCTCTAGTTATCTTGATGTCCACAGGAAAAAAGCTTGTATTCAATTGCCCCCCACCCATTTTTTAGGCTGTTCTAGCTGTGCTGCAGCTCTTACCTAAGATACAGCAGGGTCAGGTAGGTCAACCTTGCAAAATTGGGGTTTTCTGCCAGGTTTGATAGACGTCATCGTTCCTTTCAGAGCAAACAATTCTTTCTTCCCTAGCCTGTGGATTTCCTTTTGGTTGTCTATCACTATGGTTTTCACATATAACATATTCACTTAAGCATGTATGTAGATATTCACTTAAGCATACTTGCCTGGGCAACCAGTACATGTCCTGCTTCAACCTCACTCTACCTTTATCCCTACTGCATGTTGTCAGCACTTACTTGTTGGGACTACCTCTTCCACTGTAACTCCAAACCTGTTTTGCTACACACAACTCCTCCCCTCTGCCACCTCCAAAAAATCAGCATGTTCCTATGCTACTTTATGCTGCCACAAGGATTTGTGCAGCCTCACACCAAACCATGTCAGTGAACCAATGCAGATTAAAGCTTAGGAAGCAAAAAAGCAGTGAGCATCTTTCTTCAGCAATGCTGCATTATGCCATCTTCAAGTATTTGTATTAGTATGGGATAAATATTAAGAGCTCTAGCTTCAGAAAATCTGAGCAACCCTGAAATATGAACAATTAATATTCTAAATATCCCTTAACATACTGATCTTGTTAGAGATCATAGTGTCTGAAGCAGGAAATCTTAATCCTTCCGAGCTTCAGTTTATCTGCCTGCCATGACATGTCTGGGAACCATCACAGCCTATTAGCTCAGAGCTAGCGACCTCTTCTCTGACAGCTATTTCTCCAAAGGGGAGGATGTCATGGTTTAACCTGGCAGGCAGCTAAAAACCACACAGCTGTTCACTCACTCCCTTGCAGTGGGATGGGGGAGAGAGTCAGGAAAAAAGGTAAAACCCGTGGGTTGAGATAAAGACAATTTAATAGGACAGAAAAGGAAGGGAAAATAATAATGATAAAAGAATATACAAAACAAGTGATGCACATTGCAATTGCTCACCATCTGCTGACCGATGCCCAGTCAGCTCCCGAGCAGCAGCCGCACCTCCCTGGGCCAACTCCCCCCATTTTTTTTTTGTTCAGCATGACATCATATGGTATGGAATATCCCTTTGGCCTGTTTGGGTCAGCTGTCCTAGCTGTGTCCCCTCCCAGCTTCTTGTGCACCTCCAGCCTCCTTGCTGGCAGGGCAGTATGAGAAGCTGAAAAGTCCTTGAATTAGGGTAAGTACCGCTCAGCAACAACTAAAACATTGGTGTGTTATCAACATTATTCTCATCCTAAATCCAAAACACAGCACTGTACCAGCTACTCGGAAGAAAATTACCTCTATCCCAGCCAAAATCAGGACAGAAGGTGACATGTCCAAGACCTGGGATCCCTGTTTCAGCTTAACTTGAAACACCTCAGGAGCTTCTCCATGGGTTGATCAACACTTTTTACTTTCCTATTTATCCCTTATACTGTCTGTTCATTTTCTGTGAACTGCAATTTTTAAACATTATTGAGACAGGCAGGCATCACAGGCCATTTTATTTTTGGAGACCAGTGTGGATGGAGAGAAGCAAGACATATATTGCAATGTTTCTATGGACTTCATTTTTGTTCTTCAACATTTTAGTCTCCTGGTTTAAATAGATAGATAGGTAATTCAAACTTGAAGTGTCTGTTGTCTCACAGAAAAAACATGATCACCATCACTCTAAATATTCTGCTCACGGGTAGTGATCCATACCAGGCCTTACACTTCAGAAGGTTTGCGTATTGAAAAGTTAATTAACAGATATTGTCCATTTTAAAATGCCTTCCTCTAAAGGTTACTGCAACAACATTTCCTGAATATCCCTTAACAATTTAATGGCAGCCTGGCAGTGGTATCATGACAAATAAATTTAAGTGACATACAGATTGCAGTGGCAGAATACAAAGTATAATGAAGCAATGTACTTCTTATGGAAATGTGACATGAAAAACATTGACCTGTAGTCCTAAGTAATTTTCATAAGACAAAAGCTTTCTTGGTAATAAAAACAAATCAGTCATTGTCCTGAAAGACTAATATAATAAACCATCAGGGAAGCTATTCAGCTGTGTTAACTCCATTTAGCAAAACAGGAGTCATTATTATTCCACTTTTGTACTTAAAGTTTGGTGATAATATTAGCTGCACTATAACAAACTAGCCTTCTTGATTAATGGGAGATACATCCAGAAATGGCAGTGGGACTCAACTTAGGAACATACGCTACCTTGCTGGTCATATTAAACAAAGCCAACCTGACGTTAGGAACACAGGGCTGGACTTAAATGACAGGACAGAATATTAATTGCAGAGAAGCTGAAGATAGTGCAGCAGCCCCCCACGAAATACTGCCAACTCAGAGATCGTTTATATTAAGACAAGCAACTAGAACATGAGGCAGATGAAAGAGGGGTCAGGAGTGCAAATATTCTGCATGGGAAGGGAAAAAAAAGGAAAAAAAAAAAAAGTACCTTCAGTCCATGAATCCCAAACTGATTCTCAACAAACGGATACTATACTGCTTTGCAAGAGAAACAAAGTTGTACCTCGTAATTTCCTTTGCAAGGTAAAGAAGTTGTGTTGCTACAGGCACTGAGACTGGGAGAAATTAAGTGATTTACAAGAAATTTGTGGTGCAGGTAGAAAAGGATCGCGAGTTATGATTACAAACTATGCTTTTTAACTGCAAGCTCATCCTTCCACATGCACTCAGCAGCCGTCATTTCCTGAGGAACTGAAATGCCCTAACAATTCTTTTCTTTATCAGCCCCGCTCTCATTTGCAAGTATCTTTGCCATTCTGGTTTCTAAATGAGACAGTATTTGGAAATATTAAGGTACCAAGGGAGATGCCATTGAAGTATTTCTGATCTGAACTGGAAATAACCTGCTGGAAGTTTTTCAAGAGACCTAGGAGACCTCCTTTTTAACTACTCCTTTCCTTATCCTGCAGTGATTTTTGGAGACTTTATATACTTAACAAATCAGTTCTATCCTAATCCGTACCACAAGCAACACCACTAAAATCAGTCAGGATTTTGTCCAATTGCACAAGGTCCAGTCAAATAAGCACAAAAGCCAAACAAAGGCTGTCAGCTGTGACTTTGTGGAATATACCACAAAAAGCTGTGAACCGTTTGCTTGAGAAGGTTATAAATGGACATGCAGAGCAGAATAAAAAGGCAGAGAAAAGGAGGTAAATGAAAGGAGCAGATAATACAGGCAGAGCTGAAAAAGGCATCTCAGATAAAGATATGCAACATCTCTGTGTGATTAGCAAAATATAAGGTAGCCAGTCTATGACTGAAAGGGCTGCATAAAATGAGTGTGTGTGAAAGTTCTGCAAAAAATCAGAAGTGTTGTTCCTGTTGATGCAACATGAACAACTAATTATGATGGACATAATACTAAGAGATCCCACTTGTATTCAGGTCTACCAGGCACTGCACAAACAAATTGGTAGACAATTTCATGCCCTATCAGGTTAAGATATGAAATGATAGGAGTAGACAGTGAAACAGAACTGAGAAAAAAAATTAGTCAATGCCCCTGTTATTAAATCTGTGTGTAAAACCCGATGATGAATAAGTCTACCAAGAACAGAAGCAGGTGCCACATCAAAATATATCATGGTAAGAAACTCAAGGAGTTCACCTCCATAGAAGATAAAGCAACTCAAATATCCTGGACTGTGGAAAAAAAATCTTGTCTCAGCAAAGATGAGAAAATTACTATCCATCTTTAACTGACAGTAATATTTAATTGTGACTCCTTTTTAAAATCAAATGGCTTTTCAAGGGGAAATTTTAAATAGTATTTTTTTCATATCACTCAAATAATAAAATGAAATTTTCAATGCAAAACTGAATTTACGTAATCTAGATAATAACGGCCTTTTCAATTCCACAGCAAGAATGATTATCAAAAACACTGTATGATTGCAAGAGAAGTTTGTGTTAAGAATTTGTCACTCATGTTAGTTATTATAGTATTTTATGTACTTAGATCAGTTGCTACCACTTGGATAGGTTTAAGAGATCCCGTGCTTGTTTATAGTCATTAAACAACCTTTCATGGAACATGTATGTTATCCACAGCTTATGATCAATTAACGTTCAAAGGGACTTTCAAAGGGACTCTCAGGATTTACAAAAATAACATATCAGCCTTATTTTTTAAGCCTCAACTTGTGCAGTTGATATACAATTTAAAAAAAAAAATTACATTTTTTCTAACCTTTGTAAGAGCCTAGTTGAATGGTTTTGTCTCTTACCATCACCCTTAAATCAGCTCCTTCTATTACAGACTTGAACATGAATACCACAGTGAGATGGCGGAGAACAGCACAGGGACGTCTACCATTCCTCAGCCTACATCCCACGCTGTACCTTTCATATAAGTTCAGCACAGAAGCTTTCATTAAGAAAGGGGGAATGCAATTATATTATTGTATTTCTTAGAGTCTGATTGGCTGGGTTCCTCAAAATTATGGTAGCCTGTATAAACTCCCTGTGGGCTGGCTGTTGTGGCTTCTCTTGCTAAGGTAATAAGGTGGTGTGACTCCTTCCCAAAGGTCAGCCCTGCACCCTGTTCCTCCTGCAGAAACAGAAAGAGCAAGCCTGGTTCCCCAGGGCTCATTCTCTTACTGTGCAACATCTTCTCGCATATCCTCTCTGCTTATCCCTTTCTTCCCCATGGCAGGAGTGACCCCAAGCTCCGTCTTTGGGGCAGCAAAATTCAGTTTTACTTACAACGCTGAGAAACCTTGAATCAGCATCATTTAGAAAGATGACACTTTACCTTTCTCCAAAGGGAGCAAAGAAAGTGATCAGACACACTCTTCCTCTACTCTCCAAAATGGAAAAAAAAAAAAAAAAAGAAAAAGTTAAGTGCCTATTTTGGCACTGTCATAACAACTTAGGGAAGCTGTATAGACAAACTGAATGTAGACTTACAGTGAATCACTTCGCTCTGGAAGGATTTATTCTCTCTTGATACCAGCTGAATTTGTCTTGAACGGAAAGAGAGGCAAAAAGATCTCATAAAGTCAGATAATCAGAAATAAACTTAGCAAGATAAAGCAACTGAATGCTTGTCTTGCCCTTTTATTGATTTAACTTTAACTTCTGCACAAAGATGTCTGCAAAACCTCAGAAAATTCAGCCAAGGGTGGTATAGCAGTTGATCCCATTAAGGGAGTACAAGGATTGTAATGTGTTCAAGAGTCTCAATTCCCCAGTCTTCTAGATCATTTGCATATAGGGAAAGGAGCAGTGGGACATCCTCTCTCCAGACATTAGCTCCTCCTAGAAGGTGAATCACAGGACCATGGCCCCAGTCACAGTCACTCTGCAGAGATGACTTCCACTGTTTCTCCAAAAGCACTTCTCCACAAACATTCCTCTTTGTCATAACATAACTTTCAGTAAGAATACACAAGTGAGTTAGTCAAACCTACCCATAGGTATAGCATAGGACCTCTGGACCTTTGTGAAGTGCAACAGGAAAGAAGTGGCCACTGTCATAATTAATAGATGTATCTCATGTACTTTCCAACAGCAGGAGAGCTCTGATCTCTGCACCACAATATTCTCCCCGCCCAGAACAAAGAAACAGAGTCTCCTTGTGCCCTAGACAGGAGCCATATAACTCTTTCAGCCTAGCCTACTTTATGCCCAAATCCAAAAGATACTATTTTACTTTGCTCTGGTTCAAACACTACAAAAACTTAAAAAAAAAAAAAAATTAAAAATCAATCTTAGATATTCTACTGAATAATTTGACTCGATACCAACCTGATTGCCTCCCATTCCAGAGGTGTCTGTGACACTGAGATGTTTTGAATTGCCTATATTATAGAGGGGGTGACTGTTTACAGGACATTATGTATATATAACAGTTTTGCTCTTTTAGCTTTGTAAACAGGGCTAGCCCTAAGGCAAAGCCTAAGGCAGAGAGTGAAATACATTTTTTAAAGTCTGTTTGTTAATTGAGCCCTAAACTGCTTCCCTGTTCCTTGCCAGCTTTATCCTAACATAAGAACAAATCAATGTTAAGGCACTCTGCCAGATGCTGGGCAACTCAGACTACTCTGAGCCTCCTCTCACTTCCTTGGAAGCTGAGATCTCTCAGCACTATCCAAATTTTGCTCAGCATCTAACAGGATTCAGCCCTAAGGGGGCTACAATCTGCATATGAATATTTTAATTACACGCTGCTATGCAGAATGAAAACAACCAGCAAAGCACAAACAGCTCAACTAAGAACTTGTAAACTGTGTGACAGCAATGGTTTTATAATTTCAGCCTGTTTATTATGCTTTGGGCATCTCTCTCTAAAAGGTTATGATTGAGGGCACTGCCAGCTAGTTGCTTTCTTTGCGAAAGAAAGGTGGTAGGAGTTTTGCCAGAACTTTGCTACCTTCCTGCACTCAGTGCAGAAAATGATGAGAAAATGAAGAGATTTCTCAGGCCACAAGCCTGAAATTCACCCTCTTCCTGAAGGAGCAGCTTTCATGAAAGAAAAAGGCTCCATCTGGCAGAAAGAAGAGGAGGAGGGCAAAGAAGTGGTTGAGTGCCAGCCAGGCTCTGCTCTCAGACCTGCATCAAATGCACTGGAATGGCATGAGGTGCCCAACTCTTCCCTTCTTTCCATGGTGACACTGCACAGAGGAGGAAAAAAACAGGTTCTGCTGGGGATGGAGCCAGCCCCCAAAAGCAGAAACTCTCCAGGCACCATCTTTTGGCATTTCACTTCCCCTTTAGGACATTATGATCCACTATCTAGATCAACAGACAGATTTCAGATTTTTCTTTTGACCAGTGAGGTAATGGCTTTTGGCAACTGGCATCTCCTTTGTCACTCCTATTGTGTTCTTGCCCATTGGCGTCCATGTTGCTACAATGCTCCGCTGATTGACATCTTACATGTTACAAAAAATTTCAACCTTCCCATTTTACTACATGTGGGGCTTTCAATATACTCCCAAGATTTTTGGGTGCCATTACAGCGTCTAATGCATTTTGATGGCAGGTTTTTCCCAGTTGCCTACTCCTGTCCCTGTAGTTCTTCAGCATCCTCAAGTTACTATATCAGCAGCTCTGTTTCAACAGTGTCTGGTTGTCATCTGAGAACAGCTGTCTCTACTGAGGACAGGTCTCCAACCAATGCCAACTAACACTTGTGCCTGTTATTGCAGTGCCAGCATTACTAAGGTTCCAGCATTCAGTAGCTGTTCATTTATAGTAGTGGGTAGAATGTAAATATTTAATAGGTAGATTTAGTGGCAGCCTACCTCTGCTCTTGTCCGTGACAGTAAAGGTGAATATATCATCCAGTAAGCACGCAATACATGAGAGGGCTTAGTAACTTCTCCTACTTCTGCACTGGTAGAATTTGACCTCTGACATAGAGTTGGACTTGAAACTTATTTTCATGGTCATGAAGATGAATTACATGTAAGCAGTTTTAATGGTGTCTTTCTAAATCATCTGGAGATCTTCTGGAGATCTTTAGATCTCATCTCATGAGATCTAAAATGAGATGAGATCTAAAATCCAATGTCAGCTATTGGTGCCAGCATAGAAAGATAGTGTTGAGGGCCCAGTTGTTAACATCAGGACACGTCAGACAGCCAAGCGGTGGGGGTGCAGGCAGAGGCAGGGCAGTCCAGAAAGGAGCCAATAGGATATGGACAACCAGAAGATAAAAAAGGAAGAGCCAGGAATATAATAGTATGGAGGAGCTTTGTTGAACAGGCACAGCTTAAGGCATAAAGGTGAGAGATAGGTAGTTACGGGGAGTCAACATGGAGATTTGAACTACACTAAGATACAAGGGGATGGTGTGGTTGTTAAGATGAACATGAAAATGGAGTGAGGTGACCCTGGCAGAGGGGTCCCTATACTGTGGGTAAATGTCCTCCAAGAAAGAGCTTGATTGGACAGCTGTCCAAATACCTTGACTGAACAGAGAAAAGTTCAGTAATCCAAGAGGAAACAGCCTAAAAGACATTTTCAGTATTTTCTCCTTGAGTCTTACTCTGCAGAAATAATTTTTTTAAGCATCCTTCATCTCTTTACCAGCCTACCAAACAGCCAGGCAAAGCTGGGAAATAAACCTGTTTGGAACAGCAAACATCAAGGTGATTTAGGGGGAGAGAGAGAACTGCTCCAGTAGTTTTCTTTGTCTTTATTTTTAACGTAGCAGTGAAAGGGAGGGGAAGTTTCTTGGTAACAAAAATAAAAACATTCATGCCTTTCAGAGCCGTTATCACCTCATGAAAATGGCTAAGCCAGAGCATAGGTAAAAGCTGCAAGATCCCTCAAAAGAGAAGGAATCTGACACTGGCATGACATTTCCAGTTTAACATTGACCTCCTACTTCCCCATTACTGAAAGGTTCATCAGTTTCCAGAAGCTTTTAAGAGCTTGGGGGAATAAAATGAAATATTATTTTTCCTCTCTAGATGCTCTACTTTAAACCATCTACAATCACACTTTTTTTCTCTTAAAAGCCACTGTACTTTGCTTTAAAAGAAGTTCTAGGTTGCAAAACAAAACAAGATCAAAATTCAGTATCACCCTGCAGATCTGGTCTGCTTTTCATCAAAATGATGCTGTATTTTCTAAAAGCTTTGATGAGCCTGATGAAAGGCAAAGGTTGAGACAGAGACCAGGTAAATCTTAAACACTTAGTAAAGTTTTGTTCTCACACTGAATAAACTGTGAGGGAATTTGGTTGAATTTTGCTATAAGTTTGATGCTCGTTCATGTCCCTAATTCAAAGCAAATTTCAGAATGTGTGAAGTCACAGACTTCTATGGTCCATTAGTTTTACTAGACTCTATTGCATGCACACTGTCTCTATACAGACACATAACAAGATGTAAAGAACTTTCAAATCTAACATAAATGTGATCAAGTATAGGAAGACAAGAAAGACTTGAATACTGGGATGGCTAACCCAGTGGACTGTTTATGAGCCTGGACTGTGTCCCCACAGTCTTGGTAAACCTATGCCTGATAATCTTTACCATTATGAAAAATCATATCATCATCAATTCAACTCTTCCCATCTTTGGACAATACATTTTCCCTGGCAAGATGTTGGATGTGACGACAATATTTACACAGGTCCTCTGTACTGTTCAAGTCAAAACCTAATAAAACAGTTAAAGAGGTGGGTTTTTGAAATTACAATAAGTAGCAATAGATGGCCCTGACGTGAGTGCATGGCTGAATTAATTCTAAGGACTCTCTCTTCAAGATGTCAGTGTTAAGCCCCTTGACCAAACTACCTCCTTTGTCCTCACTCTAGGGCCATCAGTTAAGCCCTTGTATTCATCAGCACTAGTAATCAAATATCATCTAGCACAGTCATAAAGAAGCAGACTTCATCTCTGGATTCAGAAGTGTTTGAGTTCTCGCCAAGAGAGGCCTCTCCCTCCTGATTTAGCATCAAGTTGCAAAATAAACAATCAGGCAAAAATTGCCTTTCACAGCTTGGGCACTGCAAACAAAACCCAAAGGAATGAGTGTTTATTGGAATGAGCTTGGCAAATAGTGACTTCTCACCAGTGGGCTATCCATGTGTTACCTGTGGATCATTATCTGTTAAATCTCCTTAATAATGTACTACATTACATAGAGATTGTTGACAGGTTCCCTAATGGCAATAGTTGATGACATAAATGTTCATTGGAAAGGATTTGAAAAATAAATTGTGACACACATATTCATCTTCCAAAAAGTCCAACTGATAACAGCACAGGCTGGGTTTTGGTTCACATTATGCTCATTAGAACTACATTGTAAAGGTTGGATTGGGCATGCAACTTATTTTGGTTTTGTTTGAGGTTTTTTTGGCAGAACTATCTGAATACAGAACAGTTTCAGTCTTTAAAAGTTGCCTAAACCTGAAAAAAAATATCTAAAGCTATGTAGTAACAGGCATTTAGGACTGAAATCTCTCTATCAGCACATAAATTCCTAACTTTTTGATGATACAGTCAGCATGTTCCAGTATTTAAAGTGAAGCTTGATCAAGTCTCCTCTTTGCCACAACTTTTCAGCAACTAGTTTATTTCCTTCCATTTGGGGTTTATTTTGTAAATGTTATGGGCTTTCAAGACATCCAGCATCTTGCAACATATCATTGTGTTTCTCCATTAAGAATGCTGAAAATTAAAACCATCAGTTAAAATATGTTTTAGAGTCAAGTTAACTGGTAATTACATTTGTAACGGGTCACATCTCACTGATTACTGTCACGGTCAATGAACAGTGAGTTCACTAGGTCCACAAGGAACAAGTCCCTAAACCCAGAATATTCTGAATGCAGATTGAAAGTGGAGAAGAAGAAAAGAAGGACAGCACCATGTGAATACCAGTTCCTCCACTATTATACTATCTATGCTCAGTGTTTTCAAGAGGGAAATTGTTCCAACACAAACAACATGACAATGAACTTCAGAAAAGGGTAATAGTAAAAACATGAAAAAAGCTTCCTGGAAAAGCTTCTCTAACTCAAAGCCAGTTACAATGATCCATGCTCCTCGTTGAGGCCTTTTAGAAAAGCAAAACAACAGAAGATATGCAAGCTTCCAGACTGATCCTTGCAAAAAGGCCAGTAACAAAACTCAACTGATTTTCTGATTACAACAGGACAACTGATTACAACTATGTATAATTCCTGTAAATTTGAAAGGAGAAGTCTCAGACAGAGAAGTTGAAGGAGACAGGGAGTAGTGTCCATTTCTCTCCCTGTATTAACTCCTCCACTGACTTTCAATTGTGGGAGACCTTGAACTCCAGAGAGGGATTTGTCTTAGAGGGATGATACGTACACCTCTCTCTAGAAGCGTATCTTGAGCTAGTTACCTTAAGCTCCCAGAGGAAAGAAATAAGTATTTTTAGGCCGGATTCACCCAACCTATTTTGCACATCTGCTTTACAATACAATCAAGAGAGTCCTGTTCCTCTACTTTGACTGTAAAGGGAATCTCAAGGATTCATTCAGAAGCTGAAGCTTACACTATAGATCTCTAAGATTAGATATGCAAAAGCTTACCCCTAGGGTCTATAGAAAAAGCAAGTAAACTTTTCTGGCATGGAGAAAAGAGAAAGCTTTGCCAGAGGAGACTGCAGGAGTACATCAGAAAAAGAACTATATAGTTTTCTCTCTGATACCTGCGATCAAGGTGATATCTAGCTCACACTGTGCAATTTACCTGTTTGACCTGAACTCAGATCCACTTCTTGCAAAGCCCAGACACTTGGTGCCTAAGACATAAGTCTGAAACAGAAGTTTTTGGAAGGCTGAGAAGGGCAAATCTGAATCTCCCACTTTCCAGACAAATGCCATAACCTCTAGGTAATCCTTTAAGGTGGCGGTGGCAGGGACACCACTGTTGGTCATGTAAAAGGAAAGAGCCAATACTGATCAGTTTTTTTGAAAGAACAAAAGCAAGATCCTGGCCCATGAAACCTACGAGGATGGAGCCATCAGTGCTGGAAATTAGGATGGATTTCACAATGTCCCTGCACTTACTGTTACTACTGGGAACTCCCATTTCTGTATTTCAGTTTGGATTGCCGTGTCTCCCCAGAAAAAACACTCTGAATCCCACTCTGCAAGCCATTTACCTCACCAGGTATGCTCTGTGAGACCTAAGTCCTTTACTGGGTGTAGCCCAAGCCCCATCTGGGGCTTGGACTGTCCCTCGCTGACTTTTTGGAAATAAGATATCTACAGACCTTTGAAAATTGTGTCTTTATACCACATTATGAAGTCAGGAATTTCTGTCAGTGGGTAAACAAACAACATAATAGAATCAAATTTTTATTCCCATCCTCTTTACTCCTGCACAGTATATTTAAGTATTCCCTTGAGTACATTACCAAATACACAATAAAACCATAACCAATGATAATGATGAGTGATGAGAGAAAAGTGTCCTGGCAGGTGTCTAACAGAACATAATCACTCAACAGGAAGCATCCGGTACCATTTAGTAACAATATCTCTCAAGCTCAGTATTTTTTTCAGATTTCAATATCCAGAAGTCATCCATCCCATTTTTTTCCAGTTAATAAAATTTTTCTTCCTTTTGTCCACAATTATTGACAAGACTATTATCTAAATGAGTATTAGCTCTTTCTTAATTAGCAGGCAATTCAGCTGTGAATCGCACACAAAACCTTGTCTATTTTAATAAATGGTTACATTGCTTTACCAGTGCTGAGCAATTAATTACTCAGAAACTGCGTTTGGTTTTTCATGTGGTATTTTCCTTGCATTTGCATTGTGTACTAACCCATGCCACTGTCACGTAGACTAAGAGTTTTATTCCCAATCTAGGTTGCTTATGAAGTATCAAAAACCAGAGCCAATTAATAGCTTGGAACAAGAATTCTTCTGTGCCCCCAATTTTCCATCCTCTCCAAGAGCAGCCAGCTGACACGTATCTGCTTCAGTGGAGTCCAGTTACCTGTATATATGTCTAGAAACCTCTACATCTGGAAATAATATTTGCAGACCTTTACTTTCAGGTCATTCCCCCATGCTTTCCTATAGCTATTTCATATGTATAAACAAGGCCCGGGACCTCAGACTTGATTCTTCTTTACAGTCATCCACAGCAGTGCATATAAAGCAGGTCTAACCCTTCACAGAACCTTCCCAGGACATTTGTCAACTTCAACAGGGCTATACTAATTTATACCAGCTCCAAACCTTGCTTATGGTATTTTACATTCACTTTGCCATGGCATGCATAATTACACAAGCTGCAGGGCAGGAAAGTGAATAATTCAGCCCTCTTCCCTCCTCCACCCACATCTTTTATTTCTATGTGAAACACCTACTCCATTCCTAGAGATATATAGATATGCAACATAGGTAAACTAATGAGGTACAGCCTTGAGGCGTGTCAACTCTATGTGCCTTAAAAGCACCTACCTTTGGAAACATGGGATTGCTGTTCAAATGTTGTTCCTGTTTTTGTTAATTAATAGTAAAAGCACATGAAAATATAACACTGTGTCCCCCACTGTTTATACGCTAAAACAGCTCCATACAAGACGACAGTAGGTAGCCTGGGTGGGCAGTCTGCACAGTCTGTCCTGGGTACTAAGGCTTTTAGGAATGGCTTTTTTCCATGCATCTCAGGAAATGTTTGTCTGATCAATAAACACTGTACATAGGCTGTCAGAGCATATTGCAGTTCTATTTCAGGTAGGGCTGTTTTGACTTACCAACTCAAGTAGAAGAATGCAAGTAAATTATGAATATTTTGCATTTCAGTGATGAATGCATTCTGGTTTTAATTAGTAGGAACAAGAATTGGTTTGCAACAAGATCTGATTAGCTTCTTGCAGCACAAGGGATGTCAAGGGTTCTCACATTAAAAGTGGAGCATTGCAAAAGATTCTGATTCATGGTTTGCCACTCTTCCCTGGATCCTTCAGATATCTCAGCTGCTAGCTTCCCATTTATCACTGTGGCCTGTCTTTCTCTTCTGTCCTCTTTCACATGGCTGCCCAAAACTGGTAGTTTGCTCTCTGCATCCACATACATTTTGTTGGACTTGAAGCTTTTTCTCAGTCTAGGGAAATTCACTCAAAGTCACGCACTTCTTCAGAAGACTCACATGCACTTAGGTGCTTAGCTCCATCCCTAACTCCAGGCATCAGAGTTTTACTTAAGGTGAAGGATTTAATATGGGATGTACCCACACAGATGCAAGCATCATCCCACCAGTAAGGGCTGTCTGTCTTGTAATGGCAACTGCTATTTCTTTATCAATGCCACACAGCAAACCAGTAACAAACCTTCAAATAGTGTCTTTCCACTAGGCACTTAAGAGTGCTTCATAAACCACTGCTTACATACAGATGCAAAAACATGCCCGTGAGAGTTTTTAATTTTCAGATAACAACTCTATTAGTTAAGAGGTTTAGCAAGATCTTTGAAGTTACATAGCAAGCCATAGCAGAGTGCTTACATTCAACTCCTAACATTGTATTTGCTACTTAACAGTCTTGTCTTCTTACCTACGGAAGCTGCCTGGAACAGCAACAAGGTGCAACTTCAGTGCTCAGACCCGGTTTTGCTCTAATCCAAGTTCCCTTTTACCCATCAGTAAATTGCTAAGAAATCTAGCTGAGGAAAAGGATGGGGCTAGATCCTTAGGAGGTATAAACCACCTGAGCTCCATTACAGTCAAAAGCTAGGTTGGTCTTCAGCATAAATAAAAAGATTATTATTACATTTTTCCATCAGGCATATAAATATCACTTAAATCCCTTGCAGAATGCCTTCTTTTATTAAGATGACAAGGACTTTCTGTAGATGGAGTCTTCTTCACTAAACTGTCAATTTGCCAGTTAACACAGGCATTCTTCTCTGACTTATAAAAGGCTGATCAAACGTTCTTTTTACTTAACCAGCCTATTTTTATTCATATGTTAAATACTATCTCAATGAAAATTTATCTTACACATAAAGAAACCTATGTTTACTATCAGAATATGCTTTTCTATGCATACTGTAGTTCCTGAACTAGTAGGTTGGATTGCTGATAAACTGAATAACCTTAGAAATTTTATGGAGGTCTCCAATAAGCCTTACTAGGGTGCTGGCATCAGCATGCAGGCACATGCGTGCCTCAACCCCACAGCTACCACTCAAATGCAATCCTGTTGAAATAACGATAGCTGCAGTGTTTCATCAAAATGTAAATTACAAGACAAAAGACTGCTACAATAAATGATAGGAGAAAACCAGGAAAGTCCATAAGACTGGGCTAAGGAACTCTAACTCTTTCATTTGTAGCTATCAGTACCTAAGGAACAGTACAAAGGTTCATTAGTCCTGTTGTTGTGATTGACTAACAGAGACCAAGAAGTTAGTGGTCTCACCCAAAGCTAGAGAGGTACTGTGGGTTTAGATTAGTATTTTCAGCTCCTAGTCCTGCGTTTCTCTTTATTTGGTCACAAGTCTTGAAGCCTCTCTCCATTACTGAAGCAGTCACGTTGCTTCATTCCTAGCTGCTATTTTGGAGTCCTGGTTTTAACTGCTATTGTGAAGATGGCCAAGAGAGGGCACCCGGCCCTTTTCTACATAGATCCCCCTGTGCGAGCTCCAACAAACTGCGAGGGCCCAACCAGCTTTGCTTTTCAGCAGAGCTTCTCACTTGCAAGAGAAAACTAACATGTCCACTGACCCGCGTGAATCAACCAGCCACCATGCAGCAAACGCCCCAAATGCTCTAAGACAGCATTTTCTGGCATGGTTGCACAGGTGTCCTTCACAAACTGGGTCCCATGCAGAACTCCCATGCGCAGATGAATGGGCACCCAAAGTATTTTCTCCATAAATACCTATTTTTATTTAAAACTGAGATGAATCAGAAATAGCCCGGATGATTTTCGTGCCTAAGGTGTTCCAGGAAGCAAGCATGTGTGCTGGTGCTGAGGCTGACAGGACAGGACAGGTTTATTTGTTTGCCCTTCTTCATATAGTAAGTGGCATTTGGTAAATTGTTGTCAGAACACTGAAGTCTAATAACATGGATCACTACAAGACCATTACTGCCCCTGAACACTACTGGCATTATATGAGTGACTAATAACCGTGCCATCTTTGACAAGAGGATACGTAACCCTCAGGGTATTCAGGGACAAGGTGTGATTTCCAAAACTTGGTCAGGAAAGGTGTTCAAAATTATAATGCCATGGGCCAAAAAGCCCTCTCTGTGGATTTTAAAGATTTGTGACAATGAAAAATAAAATCACTCCCTAAACCAACCCTTTTCAAGATCATTTATGAATGCTCTGTTCAAAACTGCATATCATTACAATATAAAAGAATATTGGTGTAGAGACACATCTACTTTAATGCATACATACATATTAAAATACAGATATTGCCAGTCCAGGGATGAGATGAAAAAAATCAACATTAATAACATCCGCTTAATGGCACTTCAAAAATACAGTTTCTTAACACAATGTACCTGCCGAAGTGTCCAACTTATTTTACATCATGTCAGGGAATAGCTGGCAATGCTTTCAGCTGCACAGGAAAGCTAATAATCAATGAGAAGAAATGCAATTCACCATGCTTGATAGGTGAGCTAGTGAGGCAGCAATACTTCTGAGAAAATGTCAAGACTGACATGTGGGCACCCTCTTTCTGTCTTGAGTGCTGAAGCCAGACCTGCTTTCACAGGCAAACTGACACTACAAGACTTCTTTATTGATATCAAACAGAAATTATCAATCACGGTCCAGCAGAAGGCAGGTAAGATTGCCCAATAAATATACATTTCCTCATATTTTGAGCTTCAAAAAGGGATATTAAATTTAGACTAGTTTTCATGCCTCAAAAACCTTTTCATCATTTGCAAATAAAAGAAGACATACACATATGAAGATATCTCCTTCAAAAGAAGCATACTGAAAGTAGCTACTAGATCCAATTTTAAATCCTGTTATTTTTAAATACTGTTCATAGCAGAAGTAATGTAACCACAACACATTTAGGTAAGAACTGGAATAATCACTAATCTGTACAAGTTCAAGTGCAGAAATCATTGATTTGTGAGGGTTAGATTGTGCCTGAAGCAATACCTGCCAGTAGTCCCACTAAAAATAGAGCATACTCTCAGAGAAATGCTATTAGGGGAATGACAGGGGGAAAAAAAAAGAGCTTGAACTTTAAAGCATCAAGTTTAAAATTCTCATCGTGGCTTTCACAGATAGCTCTGAGTGCTGCCGCAAGCTCCCACCACACATCCCAGCACCTCTCACCCTTGTTAGCAATGCTGTCCCTCATCTCAACCGCTCCTCTTCCCTGAGATCCGAGACTTGCCCAAGTTACCACTCCCGTTCAACCATCAGCACCCACCCCATCTCCTCACGTCACTCCCCCTGAAACCAGCCTTGGCAGCAGCTGCACAAAACAAGGATTATTTGTGCTCAGAGAAACAGCCGCATCAGGTCCCATTAGTGCTCCATTTAGGACACTGCTTGGTTCTCCTATCATGCCCACGCAGGCTTTCTGGGTCGGGAGCTCTGCTTTTGTTCCAATCACACTGTTAACACTAAACAAAGAAATGATTGCAACAAGGGGAAGTGTCATTTTGACTAATTCTCGTGTGTCTCAGTACCACCACAGAGCAGCTCAATGTCCGATGACTAAATTGTGACTCTAGGGATAGGCCTGATCAAAATGCAAAGCCCACAACATGCTGACCCTGAGAAATCCATCAAGACAAAAAGTCCTCCCCAACGCCTGAGAAAGAGGCGATAAAAAGGCATTTGTCAGCAGTGAATTATGAGGACGCATCTGCACTGTGCTCCAGGCCTGTCCTTAACCAAACCATATCCTATCCCTATACAGGCCTATCAAGCAAGATGCCCCTGTAGCAGAATTTAGCCATTAGACATCTGCAGATTGCCAGTACATCATGGCAGTCCTTCGCACAAAGGGAACGCCCATGGCAGAAACTAGGGAGGAGGCAGCAGGTGGAGACATGGCCTCGCTGAGGGAAGGCAGAATGGGAGGGAAGCCTGAAGGCCCAGCAGGCCCAGCACAGTGAGGGGACAGGGACTCGGTGGTGGCCTCCCCCACAGGTACAATCCTGGCCAGTGCCAGCACCTCTCCGAAGGAGTAAGAGCCAGGGTGAAGGCACTCACGAGGCTCCTGTCCAGATTTAAGCAGGACCTGAGGAGAGTGGCTCCAGGGCCTGGCCGAGAGGCCTGCGGCAGGTGGAAGATCCTCCCTAGCAATGTCATCAGGCGCTGGGAGGAGGCAGGCGCAGCCCTGGGCATCCTCTGCCCCTCCCGAGGTGCCTCCTGTCAGGGAGGGTGCCCTGATGGCTTGTCAGCCATTGGCCCACTCTCTGAGGTAGAGAAAAGGTCCTTGGCTGTTCAAATCAGGGGCCCCCATATTTCTGCAAATCTGCTATCGATGTATTGGAACCCTTTATTTAAAAATACCTTGGATGTTGGAAAAAACCACCTCAGAACACCTCTATTTTCAGACAGGAGAACAAACAGAGGGACAGTCAGCTGCCCAGAGAGTCAGAGCTTCATGGCAGGGGAGCAGAAAGACACTGTTCTAGTAACCGAGTTGAAACTTATTTAGAAAGAAAAAGTAAGCCACATACTGAATTTCTGCAGAGTGATATCTGAAACACGCCCAACTTCTCTATAAGTATCCACATGGGGCAATTATCACTAAACGGTTTCTCCAGAACTGCCAAGACCGTGTTTAAAAGCAGTTATGAAGACTATCCGAGCAAGGAAACAGGGATAGCTCCAAGCACAGGAGTTTAGGTGCTTAGGAATATCATGGAAGGAGGTCAGAAGCTTGAGCTGGAAGGGCAGGATAAACACAGCTATCTACATTTTACTTTTATGTTTTCCTAGATAAACATATCTGTAGGTATGTATCAAAAATTCTGCCTGCAAGCTCATGACAGGAAGTCCTTGTTGCATTCATGTAACATAAACAGGCTTCCTTTGTAGGGCTTGCCTTTCTACTGAAGTTGAGACAAAAGCTGCAATCTGCTTTATCATGGAGTTAATCATACTGAGGTCTAAAGACTCATCTACATTGCCACTGACTGACAGGTATCCACTATATCAGGAAAGAGGAATCCCCCATTATTTTTCTTTTATTCCTCATCAGAGCTCAGAAACAACTATGAGTAGAGCAAGTTCCTCATCACCATACCTCTCCCCACCATGTTTCCTGCCATTCTGTACCAGCCTAATACTGAGTCTCATTTCTTTAGAAAAAAGATTAGCTTTAATGTAGCTAGGGGCTTTAGATTGCACAAGTGAAGACTGCTGCTGTATTGGCTACGTCCACCCAATGATTCACAACAGTGTCTGATTTTGAGGACGGCAAAGGAGAAAGAAAATGAGAAGAAAAAAAAAAGGTAGCCCTTACAGAAATTCTGGTTACCTGCAGCAGCAGAACAGATCATCTGTGTGGAAGCAATAAAGGAGCAAAGTCACTAGTGGGAAAGAAGAAATGTGCATGGCCTTCTTGGACCTCTATCTCTGGCCTTCCCAACTGCTCCCCCACAAGCCGCTGCTTCCCTCCAGCACCTGTGTGGGAAACATGATGTGGCTAACTCTGGTCTTCAAAACTGCACTGCAGCTGAATGCCTAAAGAAAGTAGTGTAAAATTCCCATTACAGAGCTGAACAGCTGCTTGCAGACCACAGAGGATGGGGGGCTATCCACTGAGGCCATTCTAGCTGAGAGTTGCTGAGAAACTTTTAGATTTGTTGCAACTCCTGTTGTTCTAGAGACAGCAGAATAGCATCCTTGAGAGATATCTATTCAGTTCTTTCAGAGAGAGAGAACCCACCAATGTTCTATGAAGTTTAATCTGAAGAGTGTAAGGGGAAAAGAGAACAGCTTCACAACTGGCTTGAAAAACATTTGCCTGCAGTGTTTGTAGCCCAGCTCAGCACAGCACTGGAACATTTTATTCAGGGATTAAACTGAAGAAGCTGATTTCTTTTTCAGGGAGAACAAAACCAGAAGAGTTCCTGGAGATAAGAAACGAACAACAACAACAACAAAAAGTAATTTTTCAAGTCTTTTTGGTTTGAGTCATAAACAAAGTACTTTTGATAACGAAGAGAGAAGATGTGTGGTGTGTGTGTCCTGATACCTTATCACGCCCAGTCTTGGCTGGTAGCTGACGGGAGCACCCCACTCCTGGGGCTCGTTTGTGTCAGTCTGAGGCAGCCTTTGTGCGAGGCTGTCCTGGGGTGGGATTGCCGGCATACAGATAGTTGTGCCACAGCAAGCCAGAGGCTGTATGGACCAGAGAAGGATAAAATCCTGCTGCAATAGCTCTGAATCTCCAAGAAAAATCTCTCTTCCATTCAACAGACACTGGGAAATAGCAGAGGAAGCGTGTGTCTCATGGTTTTAGTCTAGCTACATCATCTTTCTTTGAAGGCTCTGAAAAAAGGCAAGGAGCCGATCTGTGGACAGACTACCTAGTTTCCCTGGTATAATGAAACTACTCCATTTTTGTTTGACCCAGACAGTTACTTGAGCTTAATCATAGAATCATAGAATCATTAAGGTTGGAAAAGACCTCTAAGATCATTGAGTCCAACCATGAACCCAACACCACCATGCCCACTAAACCATGTCCCTAAGCGCCTCATCTACACCTCTGTTAAATACCTCCAGGGATGGTGACTCCACCACTTCCCTGGGCAGCCTATTCCAAGGCTTGACCACTCTTTCAGTAAAGAATTTTTTCCTAGTGTCCAACCTCCCTTGGCACAACTTGAGGCCATTTCCTCCCATCCTATCACTATTTACTTGGGAGAAGAGACCAACACCCACCTTGCTATAATCCCCTTTCAGGTAGTTGTAGACACAATGAGGTCTCCCCTCAGCCTCCTCTTCTCCAGACTAAACAACCCCAGTTCCCTCAGCCGCTCCTCATAAGACTTGTGCTTAAAGGCAAGACAGTGAGAATTCTCATGGATATTAAATTTTATATCCATGCCAAGCAAGCTGTAGTTTCTGTTTTGCATATTATCTTTTTCTAGTTCTTGAAAGCTCTGCAAAGAAATAAAGTCATACATGTGGAAGGAAGCAATTTGCCACAAACAGGATAGAGTGGTGCTTATACATGGTAGTGCTGTTTAGAGTGGTTTTTATTTTCATTGAACAACACGCAAGGAGCTCCTATATCTCAGTGAGTCAGAGCACATGAGTGTTGCCTGCCCATTCCATCACTTAACTTTTCCTGTTGTTTCTCTGCAAACCTAGTGGTCCTGGAGGCGAAACCATGGCACAGGACCCCAAAAGCCTGGCCCAACCCAACAATGCAGCTGGGGTTGCACATGTCTTCAGCTGCTGTCTCCAGGTCCACACTCGACCCACGTTCTTCACATTTGCCCAGAAAAAAGTACATTTCCCTTAAAGTATATTAAGCGTACAAGACCAATTATAATGATAGAGAGCAATATCATAAGTCTCAAAT